>JASGCC010000022.1:986110-1057195 GCA_030067915.1 Hydractinia echinata
TTCTTGTCCCACATGGAGTTTAGAAAATAAAATAGGTTATTTTCGGTTGAGGCAAAGCGAATTAAAATAATTTTAATATATGTTATGATTGCCTTATGCATCCGACACATATAAATTTGATACTACTTATTCTACGCTCACAAAGATATTCAAAAGCACTCTTTCACTTACGATAAAAAGAACTGAATAGTAATTAGTGAATGGTTGTTAAAGCCAAACAAACTGGTCCTAATTGTAATAAACACATTACCCTTATTCCATGAAATTAGACAGAGTCAAGTAAATTAACGCGAATTTAAATTAACGTCATGAAATTAACGCGTTTAATGAAATTATTTGAAAAAGGTAATTTCAATTAAACGCAGTTGGCAAGGTTGTTTTCAAAAACGCACTTTAATTAATCGCGCAATTTTGAGAAATGCATGTGATATTCAACACGAAGCAAAATTTAGGCAACAGTTCGGAATCCACGGTAGTGGAAGCGGTTCTTCTCTATATTTAAATGGACGGTTTAGAAATCGAATGAAATTTTCGTTGTTTGAAGGAACAATGTTAAAGATTTAAAGAAAAAGTGCTTTTTAGTGAATTTTCCACTTTGGAGATCAGAGTATTGATAGATTATACAAAGCGTATTTAAAAAAAGAACGCTCGAAAAGAGAACACCGTTGAGCTTATCTCCGATGAGGAGAAATAGTAGAATTGTGTAAAAAATTTATTGTATTTTTAGATTTTTAGGCTTTTTACATATATTATAAAAAAGTTACAAAATTAACAGTATATTAATTAACGAGTTCAGTGAAATTTAAACAGTACTTTAAATTAACATAGCATTTAATTTAACGGTCATTAAAGTTAACGCGTTGGGTTAAACTAGAGTGTGTCTTATTGACGAAATCTTGTCTTGGAAAATCCCCATGTACAAACGGTGAGATATAAAGATTTCTAAAAATATTGGATATTGTACAAAGCAGAAAAAATTCTTCTTTTAAAGTATGAGCAAATTTATGAAAAAGTTACCTTTTCTCAAAAAAATAAGACCTGAAAGTACTTGCGAAACTAGTAGATTCACGAAAATACCATTTTGCAAAACAAAAAAAAACCAGAAGTTCATTCGCAAAAAGAACTTCGCGAAATATGCATGTCTACTTGGCGAAAATTAATCTAGCGGAAATCATTTTGTGGACCTCGCGAAAATAAGTAATCGTATATTAATTGAATACTAATAAAATAGTATTCAAAACTTTCACTGCTTATTAAAACTCGTGATTATACTTACGAAAGTTCTCTCTGTTACACTTCACACGACCAGCACCTTTAAATCCTTCATTACATCGACAAGCATAGCTGTCAACCATCTCATGACAAGTTGCGTTTTGCAGCACAAACTACATTAAAACATTTGCTTCCTGAAGAATAAGAGGTTTGCTGTGTACAGTATTGCTTAGTAATAAAACAAATTACAAATAAATTTTTAGTTCATAGAATATAAACGCCAAGTAGCATTTTAAACTAGGGAAAATGTTATCGTGCTTTTGAAGTTCTAATATATTTAGAATGTAGAGGTTCAAGCTAAAATCGTTTGGCCTGGAAAATTCATGCGAATTCGCCCACCGTACATATTTCTGCATCGGTATTTTGTGCATCTTTGTTCGCGTGTAATCATAAATTAATAAAAAATATATATACAGCGAGCATTTTAATATAAGTGACGTTCTGGTATTTTGCAGCCCAGAATATACGACATCCAACTTTATGTCGCCCCCCTTCTCCGATATCCGAGGAAAATATGATAAACTTGGTATTGTATGTCAAGCTAAATAATCGCTTTCTTTTTTTTTTTTGCATTCTGCACGGAAATGTTGACATCAGCAAGTATACGTCAAATTTAGACTGTTTTAGCAGTTAATTGATTATACCTATAATACGTGTTAATTTGACATATAATACCGTTTTCCGTCCTCTCTTTGAGTTCCATCCAGTGGTAAAGTAGGTTCTAAATAAATTGACTTCACAAACTTCACTCGTACATTGGGATTACATGAAATTCATGCAACCTCGTCCTCACACCAGGTAGATGGTTGCAGATTCACCTAACAAGCCCCGGGAACAAAGTTGACAGTTGGAGTTGATATTCTAGTTTCCAAAATACCACAAAACCACTTAGTTAGCCTTAAGGTGGTAGCTGGTCTTTATATTTTATGGACTAGTTATTTACTACTCAAATAAAATGTGAGCTACAAAGAACGTAAACTTACCCGCCATGGCTGTATTTTCACAAGTCAATAAACCGAGCTATATCACTAACGATTTTTAAAAACCAATACAATTGAAAAACATACGCCGATATATAGTATTGAAATTAGCAATAAAAATCATTTTATATCCAAGAGGGATGACTTCCTGCGACTTCAATTAAGCGCGAATGATGACAAAACATTTCAGTCACGAAAAAAAAAGATTGCTAAACGCCCATCCTTGATTAAACGCCCCTTTTTAAATAGACCTTAACGCCTTCCTCTGAGAATTATATAAAATTTTGATGTAACTTTCTACTGAAAATTTATTAGACACTATGGCATGACACATGGTGTTATGGGCGTAACTCTGATTATTGGTCACTGTCTTTGTCATAATATTTGATGTTAATTTCAGTTAGTAACACGAGATGAAGTTTTGAAGAACGGAATGATTCGGAACTTCGATGTTCACTATTTTGTACTCGCATTCAAGAGCGTTAATACTGGACCCTATAAAAGTATGATGTTTTGTGGACAATATATTCAGTACAGCAATAGCTTTAGTTCTTTCATGTCCTATTCACAATACGAACATCAGTGTTTAGGGGCAAGGTATGACGTCATAGCTGACACACTAATTTTCTAACTTAGTCGAGTCAAGAAAGCCAGATTTAGGCATGATTTTTCCGTTCTCTGTAACGTGTCAAAATTATTTATATGTAACCGAGCTCAAATCTTTGCTTAAATATCTTTACCGCTTCCGGTTTTCGTCTGATACAAGCTTGTAAAATGGCCTAGGGAATATATATTATTACATAAAACCACGCTTGTTTCGATTTAGCAGGAGCTATAGTTATTAATGTACCTTACAAAATTATATTTTAAAATCATACTTTTAGCAAAAAGTCTAATTTTAACTTTAAACCCCGCTATTTTAACCCCCATATCACATCTCGTGCTGTTTATTAAAATGAATATGAAAAGCGTGCTCTCGTTAAATCCTCGTAACTGAAAATAAAAGAAACGCTACAAGACCTGGGACCAAGGTTGTAGTTTATATTGTCGCATTCAATTCATTTTTTACGAAACATGTGTCGATTTTTATCTTCCAATGCAAGCACATGTAAAGTGTAACTCGCCCTCAAGCTCTTTTTTCTCTTTCTAACAATCTCGGACGGCGAGATTATCAGAAAGAGAAAGAGAGCTTTGGGGACGAGGTGTTAAAGCAGAATAAAAAATCACTTTAAGATTTTATAGTGAAAGTAAAATACAGCTATAAATAAATGGAAAAAACTGTAAAAATTAAATGAAAAAAACAGTTAATAAAAACTTTAGATAGGAGATAAAAGAACTATTGGTAAAAATATTTAAGACATGTAAATTTCGGTTTACATGTCTTAAATATGTCATCACTATTTACTTCACGGAAATAATGCCTTGTTAATAATCGTTCATCGCGTCAATGTAATGTGTCCTCACAAAGGAGCTTTCAACATTTTCAGCTAGCATACTATAAAATAACTTCAATACGCAGCTTCTTCTCTTTGTATGTATTTCAGAGTGATGTGCCAACGAAGTGTTTTTATAATCACAATTCTTCTCAAACATTCTGACACTCGGTATATGTCTCGCCACAACACCAGCATTCATCATTAACATACCAGTATGGACATCTTCCAATCGAAATAAAGTTTATGAAAATACGGAATTATACCGGCTATAACATCTCTTGAAAATATGGCTGAACCACCGCTAACCAAATCAGGATAATTTTTCGTCCCATACTCTTGAAAAGTTATTTTCAGCTTTCCTTCTCTGAACACGTTTGCTTTGACATGTTTACGTCCTGCGTACAATTTAGTCTTAGGTGTATCTGGGTGATTTAAGATTTGGAAAAGGACAAGTAAGTTAATATAAACATCGTCATCTGCCTTCAATAAATAATCAAATTCACAGTGTTTATACGCCCATTCGAAAACCAGCTCAGTTTTTCTTGGAAGTTCATAATAACCCTCGTAAAAATCACCTTGTATTACGTCTCCGTATTTCGCGATCTCTTTATTAAGTTTTTCTTGGGTTGCTTCATCAGCTGTTTTTGCTACCGCAAAGAAAGTTCGAAAAATCATTTGTGGTGTGCGATTTTAAGCGTTTGCCCCACGTTTTCGAATGGTATCTCTACTTTGGAAACTCGATACGTTACTAATTACGACAACCAGCAACTTTATCGGGTTTTTACTGCACGAAAAGTCCGATAATAATTTCGTAACATGTATGTGTTGATTAAGGTTAGTGAAATTCGCTTTTACGTATATTCTTGAGTAGTCCAGTTCGATTACAAATTTTCTATAGTAAAAATCTCTTCCAAACAACGTCAGAAATACACAACAAGTTGTGAGTAAAAAGACTATTTTGTAGTTTATTTTAATTCTTAAGCTTGCCATTTGCAGCCCTCCACACAATCGATTTCGTCCAACAATATCTTCTTCTAAAAAGTTGTTAATCAAAAAAGTTAAAACTGAGATGTTTTTTTTTATAAATTATAACACAGCGATAAATATATTTTTTTCTGTTTGCGCTTATAACAAACATAGCTATCACTATTCACAATAGATGAAGACAGATGTTGTTTTACATCTCGTATAACAATACGTGTTTATGATGAGCAAAGGGGACATTGTTTTTACAATTTTTTCACAAAAGCGCCTATGAAACATCCCCTATTGAACTGTTCGGTATTTTGTAAAAGTTTTATTTTTTTCCCGCCTTTTTAATAAAGTTAATAACAAACCGTTTTATGATGAACATAAAATAATTTTTAAGAAGTTTTCTGTCGTGAATTCTTCCACGCTTTATCACCTACGAATATCCTAGGTTTGGAAGGTTTCCATTTTCCTGGATTTAATGCATTCTGTACGTGACGAGACAAACGAAAGCGGTTGGTTTCTTAACGAAAAAACCCCAAAAGAGAAGCAACAAAACCTAATCGATGGGGATAAAATTTTCAAAGCAATGTTCTGAAAGAGCCTGTTTCGTCGCCTCCAAAATTTTTAAACCTAGTTTTTACTAATTCGCCATACTTCCGAGTTCGATTGATAATGTGCGATAAGTCGAAATTAACTCCCTTTGTAGTTTAGTCTCACGATTAGGTGGACGTGAACATCTACAAATCTCTTTCACAAGTGAGATAGAAAAGAATTATGCAAAGTCAAAACAGAAAAGAGAAGGTGTGAGTTGTAAAATCGAATGACTTTTATGACGACAGTCATTAATATCTCGCACGACGCCTGGTCTCCCGCTTATTGTTTTTTAACATTGTTTTTTGCCCACTTTTTGCGGACTTTCGTTCACCCATTTTTAGTGCTTTAAGAATCAAAACGATTCAAAACTAGGAGGATAAAAGGTAGGATATCTGTGAGTTTACATTTTAAGTGGCAATTGCAGTGTAAAATCTCTATAGCGAACACCATGGGGACCTCAGAAATATATCCGCTATTGACAGGTGTCTGCTATAGAAAGTTGTCTGCTTATATATAGAGGCGTCAGCTAAGAGGTGTCCGTTATAGATGGGTCCGCTAAAGATGTATACGCTATGGACAGGTGTGCGCTATAGAGAGTTCTCCGCTGTAGAGAGGCGTCCGCTGAGAGGGTCCGTAAAATAGAAAGGTGTCGGGAGCTTATTTTTGCGGATTTGACATATACATAAATTTCTTGATGAATTCACAAAAAATTTTTACGCAAATTGTGCGAGCTTCGATTTCCTATAGGAACTAAGTCATTGAGTTGTTCATTTGAAAATACCTTTTATTTCTGAAAGCTATGTTAAGCAAAAAGAATATTTATTTTTTAGCTTTTAAAATTACTTAATCTTTAACATCCGCGAAATGAATTCCGAAAATTTTGGGGAATACCCCATCTGCAAAAATTAGTTCCGCAAATATCTCTTTCGTATATAATTTGTTCCTTTAATGTATTGTAAAAAAGGAGAATCTGCAAGTGTAAAAACTGTCAACGAAAGATGTCGGCGATTGAGTGCATTTGTTGCCAGGAGTTGGTTGGAACTAAGAAGGTGATGGACGATCACAATTTAAGTATAAATAGCAAACCGCGGTAGTAATTCTTATTAGCTGAATTTAATATATTTTTTTGCAGAACGGATAGTCGAACGCAGTAGCTTCGAGGCAGTATGTTTAAACAAAGATGCTATCTGGATTGCGTCAGTAAATTTAACTGATCGCGAAAAAGTTTACCTCCCACTAGGTAATTAGTGCCCGCAGAGTGCCCCGCAGCAATTTCAATTAGGCATTTTTTTTTTCTGGATGACATTGAATGTTGAAATTTTGTGACTTTCCCTAACTTTTATTAAAGATTTCAGGAAAAAATATAATTCGGGTAAAAGAAATTCAACTTACTGGAATTTCCCGCCATTTTTGAACAAAGGGTTTGTTTTTTTAGAATTCTTTTTTCAGCAAGTCAATATAAAACAGTTTTGTTGCGTTTCTTTGTTTCTGAAATAGTTTTATATATATTAAAGCGGCTACGAAACGATTCAATCAGCTTAATCCCCGCAATTTCCGAAGAATGGCGTGTAATAAATTGACCACTCAAAAGGTCAAGATGCAAGAAATTATGCACACTTTAGAACCGCATAGACGTCTAGACAACCTGTTTATAAATAATTATTTTTTTTATGATAAATTTGCTACTCTTTTATTTAAAAAAAAAAAAAATTCCTTTATTATTCTTTTTGGATATATCATTAAATATATTGTTTTGACGAAGGAACAGAGACAATACGAGGAGATTATTTGTTAAAAAATGCTATGTTACTACCTTTGCTTTAAAAAGGTAATTAATATACCTCTGAAAAGAAGTCATTGTTGTTGCTTAGACTGGCTTTATGTGCAATAAACTAATATGTTTCTATGCAAAATCCGAATTCCGGTTATTATGGCTTCATACAAACACCTGTAATAAGAAGCCATACTACCCGGTTTTGGAAGCCATTATTAAAATGGTAACATAAAAACGTAAACAAATAAAAAACATTTTCATACCACACACAAAATATAAAAGTGGCTCACTTAAAACCATCTTTTCGTTTGAGTTCACATAAACAATGATTCGAATTTGTTTTGTGTACTTACACAATTTTAAAATCGAACGATCTTGAATTCGAAAAGTATCAAAATCGAACATGCACTTTTTCTTCCTTGGTGCCTTGGGAATAGCAACTTAAATATAGCTTTGTTTGTTTTGTTCACAAAGGATATTTATTTGCAGACCAGATACAGTCAGGTAATGAAACGGAAAGAAATAAAACGGTCAAGGGCACAGACCTCGCAAGCTCGGTCTGTACTTGTGACCTCAGGCTTTGTATTTTACAGTACAACATACAAGTATAGATCTGTACAATCAGTAAGAGAACATGTTGACCGCAAATTTTGAAGTCCTTTCCTACAATTAGTAACTTCGGCTGTTTATATTAGATTTATACAATTTGAACTAGTCAGAGTTTACCTGTCATTTTAGATATAGTCAAAAATATATAATTATTGCAAATAATTTAGTATGCTCGCCTTTATTATGTCCTCTTCTCCGCAATGTTTTTTGTATTTAGGGACCAAGTATGATATAGGCTTCAATTTACAGGCAACAGCAAAATGCATTATTGCATCATTCTTTTGCATGCTGCTTTCTGGAAATTCAATGTCTCAGAAAAACGAACATGGCTAGATGGGAAGTGTTAAATAGTCCGACTTTTGTTTTTATTTTTACTAAAAAACATATCGGGTTATGTAAGTACAAAACTACTAGCCGTAAATACAAAAATCGCCTTTTTATTTATGAACATGTCCTATTCTTTACTTCGTGGTATTTGAGAGGTCACTTCTTACGTCACATATTTTTGGCTCTGGAACTGAGTCGAAAGTCAAAAGCGAAGAAGAAGCGAGCGAAGCAGCACTGGCGGACTATGTTAAATTATGATCATAATCATTCCTTTTATTGCATATTTGTAACCCTCCTGTTATGTACAACTGTATCATTTTTCAACAAAGAACCCCTTAACTAACTTTCGCAGGTGGAAACTTCGCCAAAATTTATGTCAAAAGTTCATCGAGAGCGTCAATTCGCGAAAGTTTTTTTCACCAAATCTATCACGAAATTTTATATCAGCGAAATGCAAAGAATTTTCTCATGCGCCAAAGTTTCTGCACTTTACGTTAACTATCTATATAATCACGTTTTTACGAATTCATTTTAACCATTCTATCATTGGTCCATGTTATAAAACAATCTTCAACAGCAAAGCAACAACAACTCCAATAAACTAAATTTACCGTGTCAGCAACTATTTTTTGAAGTTTTAGAAAAGACTTAAAAACACACGTGGCAAAAAAGTTTGGCAAAATTGCGTTTGTTTTTTTCGTTAACAGACTGACTGCAAAACTATGAGGATTATGGGTTCCAAAATCATTTCAAAGAGATTTGTTTGGGCAACACTTCTGACAGAAGGGCTATTGTGAAATTCAGTGTGATGGTAACGGATGGACAAACAATACTTTCAACTCTCGTAAAAATTAAGGGCTCATTCTGTTTATGATTTTAGTTGATAAGCTGTGCTAAGAGATATTACGATAATCTTGCATCAAAACAATAAAAGTAAAAATTGTCAGGAATAATAAAACTTTGAAAATCAGAGTTAATTAATCAACTATGAATTTGCTTTTCATCGAAACTTACTTCTAGGTCAACGCCTTAAGTTAAGCATTAGTTAAGAATATGTGCCAACCATACTGTAACAGACATGCAAAAAGTTGATTTGCAACCTCGTCCCCATGACATTTTAGTTTTTTATATTGGAAAGTTCCGTCCCAATATAAAACCTAAGAAGCCCTGGGGACGAGGTTGGCTGATTTGGAAAATCACGAGTTGTAAGTTACGACTAGTAACTCTGCAAGAGGTACAAGTAATTTTTCAAAGAATAGACTGTTGAAATTTTACTTGTTGTATAAGAAAAAGGTAATAGGGTTTGTTTGATATAAATTCTGGTCTCTAAATTAATTATTGCCCAGGAGCGTAACCAATGGAACTGCCTCTCCCAACAACAAAAAAAATTAAAAAAACATTTCACGTCCAACTGTCTAGCCACCACGCCACCTCACTGCTGCCCTGTAAAATTTTTAAAGTTTAGGTATCCTCATAAATTTTAGAGCCTATCCCGTCCAGTTGCACGCCAATTTTATATTTGCAACACCACAATAAATGGGGCGATAAAAAAACAGTGCATGTTGAACAAAATGACAAATTTGAATTAAACACAAACACAGGCGTGGTTAGAGAGTAAAGGGTGTGGCTTCTTAATGACCGTTAGAATAATTAAATAGCTACACTTGTTTAAGTTTGTCACTTTCTTTCATCTATTTTACTGATCATGATTCCTCTCCTCTTGTTTAAACTTGATACTCAATGAAATAAGAAACCCACATTTGAAATATCAATGTTGTCTCGGGTAAACAAATACTTCCACCTACCCCCCTCAGTCCCCAGCCCCCTACCCCCCAACAAACAAAACCCTCCCGCAATTTACTTAATTTAGAATTTTGAATTTGGCGAATTCGTGTTGTGATAGTATTTCGGGTTCTTTTATTTTTTTTATATAATTCCCGAACCCTCTACCACCCCTGGTCCGCCCTTTTGGAGGTGATTAAAAAAAATTAGCTACAGGCTAAGGATAAAACAAAGTAACTGCGGTTTCTTACCTGTTAATAATTTGCAGTAGTATCTTTTCAGTTTCTTCAGAAACATTGAAACTTTCAACTCGTTTCTCAAAATACACGATGCTGGTAATATTATACAGTTCATTTTTTATTCATCCTTTCAAAATGTATCAATAAGAATATAAATCTTTTTAATATTTAACGAATTATTCGGGTTTTTTATTTTATGATTTGTTAAATTTGATATCTTTTGAATTAATTGCAATACCTTGCAGAAAAATAAAGATTGAACAATTTAGAAAGTTTGGGAGGCCAAGCGGCCACCTAGAAATAAAAAAGTGTGGACACAAACCTTAAAGAATTACCCTCCTCTTAAACAAACAATGGGGTATACAAGTTTGAAAACATTGTTGCGCGGGAATTTAACGTGTGTGGAAACAAAAAGTATAATAAAGAACCACACCGCAATTTTTGCTTTTCTTTGTGAAACTATATCAGTTTGTTGCTCAACTCCAAATTTCGGCCATAAGCCTTCAAGCCGTTTAATATTCACAAATTATTACCAACAATTTGTGATGGAATAGACCTTTCCCGAATTTCCTAATTATGTCAAACTCAATTAAAAAGGTCGATACTAAAAATGATTCTTATCCCTAAGTTCCTTAGCAAAAGGTAGAACAAATTACCTAATTTCGTAAACATTTCTGTTCGTTAAGTGACTCAATTGCGAGCTGAAAGTTACGGTCAAACCCTTTATATAGCCGAGCTTTCTAAGAATAGCCTCGTTTTCAAAATAATTATTTTCTTCAAATCTAAATAAAATCCAACCAGAATATTATATTGCTCTAAAAACTTCAGTTTTGTCATGATAATTTGATATTCTATATGAATATCCTTATTTAAAGAGCATAGAACCATTATAAAATTTTGGGTGACGTCATAATTATTATAATTTATGAAATTCGGGAAAGGTGTACAGTTCGATTTCCACATGTCCAATTTTTTGCGCGAAAAAAAACTAAAAAAAACTGACACTCTTCGTCGTTTTAAAATGATTACAACAGGACTTCTCGGGTATCGTTTAAAATAATTTTTTTTATAAGAAAGCATTTGAGATTCTGAAGTGAAACAGTTTCTACGGCAGACGTAATCCTGTGACATATTGTAGAAAAACGTGGAGGAATTTATTAAGGAGAGTATGTCCATGGCAAATTTCAGACATATTAAATAATAAAAAAGCCAAACACGTAGCTAAGTTATAGTTTACGTCCTTTCAAATTTTGGTGCCGTTTACGTAACCAAGTAGAAAAGTACTAAAAATACAACAAAACTGACTTGAGTAACAAAATAAAAACCTCATTGTCCTTCAAAGTAGATAAATATTAATTTATCCCTTGCTATTAGAAGTATTATCTGTGGCTACATCGAGAAGGGGTTACGAGATTGAAATGGAATGGATACCAATTAAAGAACGTTTCGAACTATCTACTTCCAAACTCGTTTATAAACTTATTAATGACAGCAGCGATCCTTACCTTAAACTCGCTCGACGTCAGTCAAGAAGACAAACAGGAGCAACTGAACAAAAGCAACATGACCTAGCTACAGCGGAGAGGTAAACGCTTTAATTTTTGGAAGCCAAAACCCATTACGAACTCTCCATGAAACTTTGAAAATAGGAAGATCAAATTTTGCATCAAGATCATAATCATATTCATAAGCACTTTCTAGAATTCTTCAAGACAAGTAGTTTTTTTTAAATTGACTTTTTTCATTAGTTTAGTACATTTTTACTGTTATTTTTTACACTCGTTTTGCTCTGTCAACCTGTGATAGCATTGTCAACATTCCTTCTATATCTCTCTTCCTTATTTGTGTCTGGGTTTACTTATGATTCACCGATTAAAGCTGGACTAAAACGGTATTGGGTGTAAACAAAAATCGAAATTCTGATATCACCATTATGTTTAGTTTACTTCTTCTGATTCCTATTGCTAACGTTTCTTAACATAAGGAAGGGTTTTTTATTTTTAGACCGAAGACGGTCTTAGGATTTATAAAATCAAAATTTTGCCGTGATTTAAGTTAGTATGCTAACAAGTCATCAAATCCAGAACCAGTACTCTAGCAAAAAAAAGCAAATATACTACAACTATGCCAAATAAGATATAATTTAACCAGTATAGAGGAGTTTATTGCACCACCAAAGAACGTCTTTTCCTACTAACGCTTCAAAGATGCGCCGTTTACTGGTGTGTCGTTTTTATCAAATAGAAGAAAATTGGGTTTTTGACGTCATCACTTTTAATAGACTTTCTCCTGTTCAAAATCAACATAAAATCAGCACTAGCTATAAGGGGAAAGGAAGTAGGTAGACTCTGAAGATTAAAAGTAAAAATCGTTTTCCAATAATTTATGGACAGGATTGTAGATTTTTTCCTAATTTTTCCTGGTCAACGCTTTTTTGGACCAAATTTGGCAATCGTTTCGTTGAGAAGAAAGCTTATGAGAGCGACTAAGTTTTACATTATAATATACCTAATTTGGGTGATAAAATATTTGGTAAAACCAAAAGTACCTCGTTGGTAAAAAAAGTCGACAAGAAAAATAATGTTATGGTAAAAATTTCCAGTCAATAAAAGTAACCTGCGTAAAAATTTATTTAATTTTTGCTGACTAATTTACGGAATTATTTGTTGAGTTTACGAAATATTAATACAATGGCTCCGCGGGGTCATACTTCCTGTTATTATTTCTAGAATTTATTCCCTATTTTTCTATTTTTTCTGATTTTTAAACTTTTCTGCTTTTTGTATATTTTTTTGTTTATTTTTTACCCGGCGGCGATAAAAGGCGATATGACATTAGAAATAGGACGAGCAACATGGATGAACATGCACTCAAGTACTTTAATAATGTATTTACTTATTTGGAAATCTTAAAGTTGCTAGCTGCTGGCGATCCATGGCTATCAAATAAGTTTGTCAACAATAAAAACAAGTCTTCGTAAAAAAAGTTGTAAAAGACAGGCACTCCTTACAGTCAGATCACCAAGAAACGAATTCAAAGCTGTACGAGAAGAACTTTAAGGCAGAGTTTCCCTGGTCGGTTATTGGCGTGTACAACGTGCTTTAATATCGATAGGGATACTATGCAGACGTTAAGCTGTTAGAAAAATACTTTAAGAAATTGACTCCGAAGGAGTTGATCTGAAAAGACGCTGCTGATTACAGAAACGCAAATATGTTACATCGGGACCGAACTTTGACGGCCATGACGAACTTAAACCGTGTGGTTTTTGTAGTCATGGTTGTATAGATGGGTTTTCAAGAAAGCTTCTTTGGTTAGGAGTAAGACCTCTAAACAAAATGCCCGAGATTATTACGAAGTATTATTTACACACGGTACAAAATATATAAGGCGTCCCTTCTCATACGAAAGCCGATGATAGAACTGATCACTCGCTGATAGAGCCAATACACATTCATCTAACAAGTTTGGAGGTCAGTTAGTTACTCAACCTCGTTCCCAGGGTCTTGTGGCCCCTGAGAACGAGGTTGTTAGTTACTGATTTATTCAGTACCATAACGTTTCCAAAAAGTCGAAGCTTTTTTTTTTTGGTTTTACAGTTTAAACTCTTTGGCTGGTGGATCATATCTTTGATATTTAACTTATAACTTTTTAGTTTCTTTTTCGTTCCATTCGTTCCATGTTTCTGACTGTTTCCACTCTTTGATCTGATACGTGACAGCACATTACTTAAGTTAGTTTTCTTGTCTTTTCGAGTAGTTGAAGAGGGTGTTGACGAGGTCGCTGTAGCACTATCTACAATACCGCTTCCCTCTGTCCCAGTCTGTTCTGTTCTTATTGTATGCCTCAGCATATTATCCATTACAACACAGACATTAGCCAAATATCTGCTCTTTTGTCATAAGATTCTAGCCCTATAAAACAATCAAACATGATGAATAGCTGTAGCTGTCAAAAAAGATCAGAATAACAACAAAAACCAACCCCCAAACATTGCTAAAAAATCTGTTTTACTAAACAAATATATTCTTCCACACAGCATAATACATTTGACCACAAAACAAACATAGTGTGGCAGGCACTCTTGGCATTCTCAAAAGCGCTATATTTATTTACGGAAAACTCTATAATAACGTGTGCAAGGTCGGAGGTTTACGCAAAACAATAATACAGACGAGTTTGCGCGAGTGACTATCGACAGCTGCCCTTAGGGCTTGAACACGTGTACAGGAGTAATAGAATAAAACAATCTTCTGTTATATACTTATATACTTTATATGCTCTTACGTCTTGGCCACACAGAGATAAAGAATATGATGAGATCGCCTGGTAGTGGAGATAGACTGGTAGCCTTGTGGTAGAGCTTCGCTTCCAGGTGCAGCAGGTCTTGGGTTCTAACCCCGGCCGAGTCATGCCAGAGACTTTCTGCTTAGCGCTCAGCATAAGAATAGAATTACTATTTTAGGCGGTTGTCTAGTGGTTTTAAAAGCACTAGGACCCCTTCGCATGACCCTCGTTGATAGCAGTACCAATAGGAACTGAAGATGCTATCCTGGGTAAATAATTTCAATAATAATTCAATAATAATAATAATAATGAAATAAAATACTTTCGCGTGTTTATTTCTTTCTTTTATAGAGTTCTGTAATTTTTCACAATTTTTGCAATACCAATTTTGGCTGGAATTCTTGAAAATGATATTTGGTATGTTTTCACACTTTTCGTAGAACCATTTTTTGCACTTGTCACACGCGCCATTCTTTAATTTTCCAAATATATACCACGACATCTGCAATAAAGCAACGAATATCCGTTTTGATGATTTCGAAAGGGTGAAGTTATTGCATCGCACGTTAATTTTACTGATTATGGATTTTTATTTTCCACTTTCTAAAAATATAAAAGAAGAGCGGGCACTCTGCTTTTATGTTTTAGGCAAATCTCAATGCAATGCTTGACATATTTAAGGCTGTCTGTCGTGTATCCATTTCGGCAATAGGGTGTTATATTTTCTGTATTTACTGTTGGAGCGTGCGTTTTTTTAACATATATAGAAAAATACGTTTTTTAATCTAAATGAGTGTATTTTTCATCACAGATACTTTATTGCATAGTGATAAATACCTGTATTTCTCTGGAAAGAACTGTTTAACTAAAACCATTACCATTCCACTGAATTATCTTTGTACTGATTGTTAAATTTACCGCCCGTTATCAAAATGTGATCGCCTGAAATCTAAGTTGTTAATTTTATGTCTTGACCTGTTGCGTAATGTCTTGTGTTGTCATGGTTATTGTATGGTTCATTTATTATTATCAAATGCTCGTTATATATATATGTGTGTCATTAGGGATTTAATGTTTCTATATGTATCTGTTTTACGAAATAGTTAGATTTTCAAGATTCTAATCACTGTGTAACACGAATGCGTCTGTAGAAAAAGTTTGCAAAAAGGTTAACATATTCATATGCTAGTGCAATTCATTTATTCATTCAAATTAATACTTATATTTAATATGTAAACTCAGGCAACTGGTGAGTTTTTTTTCTGTTAGCTTTGGTAATATTTCAGAATTATGTATTTTAAAATTTGTATCAATATCATTTAGTTTGAACATTATTCACAATCACAATAACTGCGTTACAAACAAGCCTTTTGATTTGTCTTATCAACCCAGCTGTGTTGCTGATACACTGATTCAATGATCATTTTTACTCCTGGAATATTTCTTTACATCGTATCCGATTTGTTTAAAAAATCATCTTCATCGTCACTGGAAGATTTTTCATCGTATTCTACGTCATGTCAAAAATTATTTATCTCAACAAAGAAAATAAAAAATAAATAAAAAAGAGCGCAGTAACCTATTTACAATGGCCTCGGAGTCATCATATATAAATATATGCAAAGAAATACCACAAATTCTCTTCTTAATAAAGCAATTTGTGAAATATATAAATATGAACTGATAAACTGAAAATATACAAGTCAACATTTTGCATCAGGCACTTTTGTTCTTAAAGCAATAAGAAAAAGCTTTAAGAAGAACAAAAAATCCTCAAAAAATGTGGATCTGAAAAAAATAAAGCCGCTATTTATGATTGGTATGTAAAATACAGTTGACAAAACTTTTAGTCAGTACAAAATATACGTCACTTTTTACCGACTTTTATTTACAATATTCGTCAACAGTTTTTAGTTTAATTAGCTTGGTAAAATTTAGGTAATAATTCAGATATGCTGCTCCTGTTTATTTTCCGCCTCCTGTACATATTCTACTACATATTTTCGGGGCGTGCTGTTTATTTTTAGCCCCTCCGGACATAGAGAAGCCATTGCAATGTACTCGAAATTGTGTTCGATTTTTGAAATGTTTACAAAAAACAAAAGAGGATTTCACCAAAGATATAGAAAGAAAACTATTCCGAGCAGCTGGCTACACAAGGTTAAATTTGGACCAAGGTAGATCTCTTTAGAATGATTGTTTAGTTTCGCTATTCTACCTCGCTTAATCTTTGTTCCAACACTCTGAGCCAACAAAATGTTAAATTAAATAAACATTTACCGAATCGAGTTCTAGTTAAGGCGGGAGGTGCGATCCTCCAATACACCTTTACGATAATTCGGGAAAACTAACACTCCATCGCAGCTTATTTTGCGATCGGAGGAGGTAAACTTCACACTTTTATAAGAGTTTATTAAGGAGAAAACACGTTTTTTCGTGATAACTTTTCTTGCCGCGTTTTGTTTTTAATGAAAAGTACACATAAGTTGTATCTTATTATTATTAACGTTTCCTGAAGATTTGAAAGAAATTGATACGACGGAAGTTAAAAAACTGGAGAAAACACGCTTTCGTCTCTAACAAACTCTCATAAAAACACGATTTTTACCTCCTTTTTTCCGATATTGTAAAACGATGGAGAGCCATAGGAACGCATGTACAATTGAATTATCGTAAAGGTGTATTGTTGCGGACACGACCATCCTTATTGCTTGTCGGGGAGCTCGCGGAATTTGAATATATGATGGCATCATCCAATTTTATTTGATTCCAATGTTCCTCCAAAGCGCTAACACTTAATAACTAAACTTAGGGGGTGATTACATGGAGAATTTCAGCCCGGGCTGAAATTTCAACTCGGGGCAGGGCTGAAAAATGTTTTGCTATTACATGGAGATTTGAGCATGATCTCAGCCCGGGCTGAACATTTTTCAACTCGGCCGGGTTGAAACATCTTTTTCCAAATATGGAAAGTAAAGTTTTAACCAATCAAGAACAACCATAGAAAAGATGGTAGCTCGTTGGAAACGCGCGAAATCATCCAAACAAAATTGAAAGTTGTGTTGTACGGAAGAGAAGTTGGCTATATAGAAAAATGTTATCGATCACACAAATGCGCAAGATATTATTGCTTCTGGTAACACAATTTGGACTGCTTGCAGCATTGACTATTTAATTGCAGGGTTTGGTAATTATTTACAAGTTGTTACAGGCAAAGTGGAACATGCCTTTTAGTGCCATATTATCTGCTAAATTATCTGCTAAAAAGCTAAAAAGAATTACTTGTTGCAAAAAAAGATACGATCGCATTTACAACGTATGCAAAGAAAACCCAAATCTATCGGGGTTCAACGGGGGAGAACTGAGCAATGGTGACAAAACATGTTTGGTGAAAATATGTTACAATTTTTTCATGTACGCATGCGTATGCTTGTTTTCACCCCGGGCTGAAAAAATATTTGCGATTACATGACATTTCGCCCCGGGGCGAAAATCCTAGCTCGGTTGTTCTACCCCGAGCTGAAATTTCACCCCGGGGCGAAGTCTCAGCCCGGGTTGAAATTTTTTCATGTAATCACAATTCCTAATGTTAGTGAATTTTCAGTTAAAGGCGGGATGAAATTTTTGCCACCTGCACCGAGCTGAAATTTCAGCCCGGGCTGAAATTCTCCTTATTACTAAGTTTTGCGGCAATATGATGTCTCCTTCGTCACTTTCGAAGGGGGGGGGGACCTTTTTAGTCCCCCCTCCCCCCTCGCCCACCTCTACCAGGTCTTTTATAACCCTCAAAAAGTTCAGCCTGAAAAGGGTTAAGCCTAATTCACATGTTCGCTTTTTTTTACCTAAATGTTTACGGAAAATCAAAAGCACATGTCAAAAATACTCCCAGGGCTTTATAAAATATACCCAAAGTCAAGATAAAGAACTATTTACAAAAAGACATAGGGTCTGGCCAAGGTAACCTAAATTTAGTCAGCAAATTAGTTTTTTATTTTATTTTTTTTGTCTGAAAATAGTGAGCTAAATTAAACTTTTAAAACCGTTATTCCATTTTGCTTTTACTTTTACTTTCATTCCCATTTTACCGTAACTGATAACGAGGTTGTGCTTTTGAAAACGAGGCAAGTGTTGACTAATGATTTAAGAAGTAACAGCTGCTATTAATAATTAAATAACTCGAGTTAATTCGCGTTTGTACAGGACATAAAAATGACGTGTTTGTTGTCACAAAGTGTTGTAAAAACCACATTTGCGCAATTTATTGATATTTTTAGTGATGTGACGTAAGAGAGGACATGTCATGTTTTCACATGTTTTTACACAAGCCTTGTGACACATTTTGTTGACATATTTACAACCCTCCCTCGTAGTTCACAAATTCGCCTCAACTTGAATACTCTTAACATTACATCTATTTCAATGTTGACATGTTAACGAAGAATGTTAAGGATGTGTTTTTGTAGAAAGTTGATAAATATAAAAAAAGTTACAAGCAAATAATAATAAATAATATTTTTTTGTTAGAGAAGATAAAAACTAACCTAAGATTGAAATAAACCTTTTTTATATAAAATCAACCGTTGTATAAGCAGCTAGTATCCAAATAGTAAACAACTTTGTACCCAGGGGTTTGGAACGAGGTTGGATGGTGCAGTTTGTCAGGTCCATTATATAAACTGTGCCGTGCCTAGTCCAACTCACAAAATGTTTATCATGCATCGGCTCGTCTCGGCTCGTCCCGTCACAGCTGGACCCACCATTTTAAAACTGATCCCAAGCAAAATTTCTAAAATGGTAGCTGTCTTTAACAATTTTTTTTTGCTAAATCAACTGTTTTAGAGCGTTATGCGCTCGCTTCAGAATGGTTCGACTCGTACTCGATTTTATACAGCTGAGCCAAGCCACCCTCTATTTTATGTCCCTAAACAATCAAAAAGGATTTTTGACTAGATGATTTGTTCTCTTTTATTTACTTACTTAAGACTTTGTTGTAGTGCTTTGTTTCTCTAAAGGATTTAAGCCTCGTGTTACTTATAAAAATGGGCGTGTATAACAGTTGATAGTATGATGACGTTTTGCAGAAACACGTCATAATTTTTAGCTTTAGTTAACGTGACTATTTGCTTTGTTTTGTTAAAGGATTTCGCGCTGGTGATATCAGCAAAAAAAAGGACTTCCATGCGCATGCAATACGATTTTGTTGCAAAAACAGATTGTTGCCCCGCCGCATATGCAACAAAATGCATGCAACAATATTTAAACCTCTGTAAAAAGAGAGAATTATATGGCTATTTTGATATGTCTGTTACAACAAATATCTACATGTATATTTTGAACATGGTATTATAACGCCTTTTGCAATTTTATTGGATAAAAAAAGCAAAAAGGAGAGTTAAACAGCTCATTAATACATTGACGAAAAATAAAGACATCCAGATTTTTGTTAGAAAATATGAAGTTGTCTGTTTTTTGTTTGTTTCTTTTTATTCTATATGAAATTCTACGCTTTAGATTGGTTAATTAAAAATGCAGCTAGAAAAAATGTTGCAGTGCGGCATTTTTGTTTCATGAAATCAAATTAATTTGATTTTGCGCAATAATTTTTTTCGTCGATTTTGCTGCATGCATGAAAAAAAAGACAAAAACATGCCGCGCCTCAAAAAAAAAAGATCCTCTGGGAATGCTTAAAGGGGCTACAAAACGATTTAATAAGCTCACTTCTCGCAATTTCCAAAGAATGGTGTGTAATTAACGGACCACTCAAAAGGTCAAGGTGCAAGAAATTATACACACTTCAGAACCATACTAGTCGGTGGCCCGCGGAAAAATCCACTTGCAGTACCATTTTGCGTGACAACAGAGGTATACGAGTTTAGACTAGTCGTCAACCCGTGGAAAAATCCACAGGGTCGCCCGTCCCTTATTTTTATCGTATTTCGTGTGTCCGCAAAAGACAGACAAACAGACAGACGACGGCTATCATTATAGAGATAGACGTGTGGGCAACCTGTTTATGAATAATTAATTTTTATGACGAATTTGCAAGTTTTTTATTCATATTTTCTAAAAAAAAAGGTTTTCTTTTAGTATTCTTTTTGGCGGTAAAATAAGCTACGGCCTGTAAAATATATCAAATATCAGTAAATTTAAAGTTTGTTTTGACGAGGGAACAGAGACAACTCGACAAGCTGTATTTGTTAAAAAATGCTATGTTACTAGCTTTAAGAAGGCAATTAAGGCCTCTAAAAAGATTTTAAAGTCATTGTTGTTGCTTAGACTGGCTTTATGTACAATAAAAGTGTATGTTGATTTCTATGCAAAATTTCGAAGGATATAGCTAGTTTGTTAGCTAGTTTAAAAAGTTTGTTTTTTATTTTATTAGAAAGTTTGAGTTAAAAGCAAGGTAAGTACTTATATCGAATAAATCATTGATATCCAAATATGTAACTTTTCTGTCATTTTCAGTTATATTTGAATGGCCAATATGATATTTAGGATGATTTAAGTTGTTGTTTCTGTCCTCAGCAATCATGAACTTTTCCACCGCCATTAGCTCGACTTTTGTGTAACCACTAAAGTCGAAAATCAACACCATTTCGTAGCCCCTTTAAACACGACTCAGGCTGATGCCAAATGTTCTGTCTGCTAATTTGATTATCTTATTTATTCGCATAAGTTGCAACCGGTTTTTTGAGTAAGAACGTTGAAGCTTTTGTCAAAAATATATGTTCTTATTTTTAACAAAAAATAAGAACATATACTCAGCCAAAGCTGAATCTCCACCACTGGACGATATTCGCGACGATTTTTGTGACAAAAAGTAGAAACCAATTCAACCTTTCGTCATGACGAAAATCGCAACCAATCAAATTCGAGTATTGATGACGATCGTCGTAAAAATCGTCCCGTGGAGATTCGCCTTAAGAACAAAAAAAATGCCAGCATAGAATTACTATAAAACAATTCTTAACACGCGTTTTCTTTTCTACGTAAGATGCAAAAATCTATTTAAGAAAATAATAATGTCGCAACTTTTTCAGAAGCGCACAAAAAATTCAAAGCTGAAAAAGTGTAAAAGTAAGCACATCCATGTTGTCCACTTTGCATTCCCGCGCTTTTTTTATTTCCTTGTGGTAACTTTTCGCGGTCTTCTGGTATGGATAAACTTCCTGTTGTCTCCTTTCTACATTTTAAACGTCTTCAGACAAGCATGTACTGTTTTTTTATGATCTCATTATATTTTAGTTTGATAACGAAAGAAATTCACGCTCTTTTCATGTTATTTCATGATGGAAACCAACCAGAACAACTACAAAATTATCCATCGTATAAAAAGTGTGAAATTCAAATCGTTATAGAGCCTGGTTTCTACGAAGGCTTGGAAACCTAAAGATAATGTGAAATATGTCAAAATTTAAAATTCTTGAGAGTTGTTTTCTTTTAAAGACACACTTCATTTTTATTGAACAGCCTATTCATATTTTCGTTACCATTCACAATTTAGCTACCTTTTCTGTTCTATTGTTATTATCATAGTTACAGCTCGCTGATCCTATTGTTTTATAAACGATACAAACATATACGGGGGAGTGTTTAGTTTATTCGCAATTTTGCATTTTTTTTGTCGCCCTCCCATTTATTAAGTATACTTGGGAGTTTTATAAAACGTCGCGTTGAATAATTAGTTCAACGTTGTTTGCAAAAGTAAAAGATGTTATTTGAGTTATTATATTAATTGTTTTTAGCCGAAAATACTGTTAAAAGAAGAATAGAACGAATAAATATAGTTCTATATAATAATACAAAAAGTTTTTTTTGTTGTAAAAGTTTTGCATAGATGAGAAAAAAGTTATGAAAAAAAAAACAGTATAGACCTTTTTGAATGTTTACATTTTCCGCGGTAAGCCCTTCTGGCTCTAACAACTGCGTGGCAGGCAGAAAGATGCGGAAGCTTGCTGAAGAAAGGTATTTTTTAGCCCATTTCTTTCTACGGAAATATTTTTGAGGCTTTAAACTATTATCGAGTGTAGATGGGTAACTTCTGACTGACATATATTCATATAAAGTCATAATGATACCTTTGTGCGAAGAAACAGACTAAAAAGGACCTCACTTCACCTAGCGCCCCCATCTTTTTGCCTGCCACACAATTGTTAAAGCCGAAAGGGCTTACCGCGGAAAATGTAAACATTCAAAATGGTCTATGGGCTGGAATATTTTTTAAAGGGCGGTTTTAATTTGATTATATTTATATAGGGAGAAATGGTTAATAAACTTTGATATTTTATGCTTTAGAACAAAACGAACGTTGATCAAGAATACACAGATATTAACAAATGTTTAGTCAAAATATCAACAAGAAATTAAAAACGTAATAATAACATTTCAAACATTATAAAATGGGTTTTAAAAGGATCGATCGTTTTATAATAATAATACTGCTATTTTTCTTATTTTTCCTCGTGTATCTGCTTATTATGAACGATAAAGAAGATTCGCGAGTAGAATTGGACGACTCGATAGTGTTTATGAAACCGAACTTGTCGTATTTAAATTTGTCTTTTCACGCTTCGAGATTAATATCGAATTTCAACTGTAGCAGAGAACATTTGCGGTTATTAATTGTCGTTACGAGTAACGTATCTAGCGCCTATAGGCGAAACACAATCCGAATGACTTGGGGTAGAAGTTTAAAACAGCACCAAACGAACGAATTTAGAACTTATTTTGTTGTTGGCAAAATCGACGACCAAGACACTATGAATAAACTAGAAAAAGAATCAAAACAGCATAACGATATAATTATCGGTGATTACAACGAACATTTTTATAATCTTTCCTACAAGTTTGAAACAATTTTCGAATGGGCGTATAAGTACTGTTCCTATGACTACCTGCTGAAAACAGACGACGACGTATTTGTGAATTTGCCGTTAGTGATGGATTTACTTGGTCATGCCAAAACACCGAAGAACAAAGTTTACTTAGGATTGAGACACCACCACCCACGTGTTGCCCGTAGCGGAAAATATAGCGTCACATATGAAGAATATGCAGCCAAAACGTACCCAGACTACTGCGGCGGTGGTGCCGTCATATTTTCTAACGATGTCGTTAAAAATGTAATTCCGTATTTTCAGAAGTCGCCTTTTAAACTAGATGATGTTTATGTGGGAATGTTAGTTTATAATTCAGGCTGCGAACCGATTTTAAACGAATGTTTCGACTTGTTGGACGAAATTTGCAGTTTTAAAAATAATAGCTTAGCTACGCATTCGACGTTACACACGAGAAATAGGAATTGTATCTTAAAATTATATTATAGTATGCTGGCTAACAGTGTTGATAATTTATTTGCAAGGACTCATTATATTGACGCGAAACTTTCTTAGCGACAAGTTTATACATGATTTACAAGAATCAAATCACATTTAAAAATGTGACTCAATGTGGGTGTGAAGAGCACGTTTTTGTGACCCACACCCATGGAATCTCTGCAGTAAAAATGCTTAAAACAAAAACATTTTTCAAAGGAAAAATGAGTACAGCATGTTTGAAAAGTTCTAAAATTGATACACTGAGTAAAAAATGTGTATTTAAATACAAATATTAATATAGATAGAGATATACTTTCCCATAGAGGGTAATATTTATGATTAGTTGTTATTTTTTATTCTATTTCCTAATTATTCTCATTTTAAAACTAATTACCACGACATTGCAGCGTGCATAATATTTCTCATGGAAAAAAACGAGTCTCATTTGACAATGCTAATTGCGTCAAAACGACTGCATCATTTCAAAATGTGGACAAATTTAGATCAATTTTGTCTTTTTTTAACTTCGCAAGACCAAAATTGAGCTAATGCCACACAAAATATTTCTGTAATTTTTCTTTTCTTTTGAATTTTATATTCTTACATTGGAAACGGAGCATAATTCCCGATGAAAATTTAACCTTTTCTTAGTCTTGCAATCAATAAAGTTTTGCAACTCTGGTTTCAGATTTTCTTTTTTATCAGGCTGGCCTAGCCTCTAACCCAAAGCAATCATCATACGAAATAGAGTGTCCTCTGGTGAAATTAAAATTTATTATCAGTTAATTTTTTATAGGAACCATTTTTTTTACAAACAGATTCTTTACTATAAATATAACTAGTGGGCTAAATTATTCCTAGCTTCTATTTAAAAATTTGTCATATTTATATTGTCACCTTGACTATTCACAGTAATGCTGCGTTTAAGCCCATTTACGATTGAGCTCTCTGTAAGGAAGCCAAAACTTTATTAACCTCCGAATATAAAAAAATATAGCAATTTTAGAATACATTTTTTTAAAAATTTAGAAACCTTTAACCATTCATCAAAAAATTTAACTACTTTTTTGAAACTTTTTAGCGCCACCCGCCCAAACACCTAAACCACCACTCTAAAAAATCAAACAAAAATTAGATACGCCCGGGCGTAAAGCATTACAGTAAATAGTTTTCTTTTTCTTCTTTCGAGTATAATGTTATTGTTTGTAAAGCTTCGACAACTTGTTATTGTTAATGTATTACAATGGTGGAGAAATATTCTATTTTTTAGAAATCACATATTTTGTGGAGATAATTTTTATTTTAACGACAGAACTCAATATTTTCGGTCTCATAATTTTTATTTTAACGACAGAACTCAATATTTTCGGTCTCATTATTTTGTCAACTGGTCAATTGAGCATAGATTTAGGAAAATTTTAGGAAAATGGTAAAAATTTGATCTGTTGCCAAGAAAAATCAGGAAAAGCTATTCAAGTACTCTGAAGTCACGTGGTTAGTTCTATCGTGAAAACCAGAAGTGTTAACTCTCAAAATATTTAAATAGTGATACGATTTAATAAATTACATTTTTTAAGACCCACCCACCCCTTGTAACGCTCGTAACAAATGTAGTACCATACACCCACCAACCCCATCCTTGTTACGTAATATTTCGAATATCAAGACCTTATCTATTCATTTCCTATAGTACTAAAAATCTTAACATAACAGATCAATCACCAGGCAAACTAGTGCTTTAATATGACAAAAAGATATCACATGGCCATTTATTTATTAAGCACACGAGATGACATTTTTGGTACTTTTGCGTAAGTTCAGAGGCAAGAGAAAAATTTGCAATGTAGATGATACACAAAAATATCTAAAAATATCCGTAATACATAAAAATTCTCTGTTACATAACAAAAGGGCTTTGAGTAACTTCGTGTGATCACATGTTGTGGCTGGTCTTGTTCAATAATATGATAATATAGATAAAGATCTATTTGTATTGTATACGCGATGTTCATTCATTAAAAAATTCGAATGGAATTCGGGCGACAATAAAGCTGACGAAGTATTAAAAAGTATTATGTTAATCGCCTTCAGCTTACCACCGACAAGTACAAAGATTGATTCTCTTGTAGCATCGACGTGGAAGACGAGTTTATCGCTTTTCACGGAAATTACACATAAAGATACTACAGTGGACTCTCTATAACTCGAACCCCTATAACTCGAATTTCTCCTTAACTCGAACGATTTCGCTGGCACGGTGGGAATTTCGTAATAAACTCTCATAAAAAACTCTCTATTACTCGAACCCCTATAACTCGAATCTCTCCTTAACTCGAACGTTTTTTTGGTCTCTTTGGGTATTTCCTCTCTATAACTCGAACGTCGCAACATGTATCTAGAACTTTATATGACACAAGTAGTTTTTTTGCATTGTTTTGGCTCTGTAAACGTAAATAGAGTCTTATCTGATTCGAATGTTTCATATCTACATGTGTGAGGGGTCTCAAAACGTAATAAATCGTTAAGATAAAATATTTTTTATTTTTTCAGTCCGTTCTTAGCCTACAAGGTCGAGATTTTATCCTGTACAAAGAAAGATTTCGTCCCCATTCCATATAAGGGAGAAAAATCACGCTTAATTGGCCATTTATACAAAATTTATACAAAAACTTGGAAAAACTTCCAACTCTCTATTACCCGCTCTCTATAACTCTAACGCTTTCCGATTCCCCGTGGCTGTTCGAGTTATAGAGAGTCCACTGTGATAGTAGAAGTAGCTCGACGCCAGCACCTTCTCACCGTGGCTGCAAGAAGACGCTGGTACAGCGTGGTCACGCGGGCACCTGAGTTTACCAGATTTTGGTTCGTTTCTTAATTTATGAAAATCCTGCAGCAATTAAGTTAGAAAATGTTTTTAGCGGCTGGTTTGTTGCTAGATACACTGTTTATATGAACCATGATATTTGTTTTCAGCTTGAGGTGTTCGTATCTTGTTCTTATATCCCCCAAAGTGTAGTACCTTTATTAAACGGAAATAACGGAGTATGTAAATAACGCGAATTTTGAAAATTCGCGTTAATTAAAACTCTGTTAATTTATTCATCGTGTAAATTTTTAAACGCCTTAAAAATAACTCGTGGGTACATAAGTTTTTTTATGCTTTATCTTCGTTGACAGATAACCCTTTTCAATAATCTTTTTTGGAGCATTTTAGACAGAAAGATAAGATACGTGTGATAACATTATTTCTTTATTATTCTTCCAGTTTGAACCTGTAAAAAAGTGTCTACTTTTTTTATGAGAATTAGTGTTAATTAAATACCATCTGAAAATTTGAAATACGTTGATTCGCGTTAATTACCACACACTTTGAAATCTAAATTCGAAATTCGCGTTAATTTTTGATCGCGTTAATTATGGGCCCGTTAATTACTTGCTTCGTTGTTTTCGTGTAACAAGGTAACCAAATAGAAAAACACTAGCCAGAAGACCCTCCATCTCAGGTCTCGTGTAGCTCAACTGGTAAAAACTGTGTGCTCTTGGTAATGTTCGCCAAAATGTCTATAACGTTATTTGCAGAAATACATCAATCTATTGCATCATTGTAGTATTGTATTGCAATTACATCATACTGTAAAAAGCCCTTTCCACAAGGGGTCATTCATATTTACGACATTCAGTCATTTAAGCTGTTACATAAAAGATCGAGAAAAGAACTGTTTGTTTAGATATAGTAGATAGTTAGCCATAGAAGCACTTACTCAAGACTTAAAGCACGCAAAGGAACAAAAAATATTTTACAGTTAACTCCCAGTAACTCGAACCTTCAAGAGACCGAGGAAAATAGTTCGACTTAACGGATTTTCGAGTTAAATGAAGCTCCTGTTAAGTCGAATTTAGTCTAAAATTATATTATCGTTCGAGAAAGCGATTTGGGTCATAACAGTTACCTGGGAAAAGGTGCAATATTGACGATAAAAAGCATGTAAGTCTCTTGTAAATTGAATTTACATAGGAGTTAATAAAGACTAAAAAAAGAAAAATCTGATATTTATCTAGTCTTTAATTTCCTTTTCCCGAGTAAAAAAAGTTGAGTTAACGAATGTTCGAGTTATCCGAGGTTCGAGTTAACCGGAGTTTTTTATCAGAAAGTATTAACAAAAGTTGAAGGGACCCAAGATGGTTCAAGACAATGAAATTTCGAGTTATCCGGTGTTCGAGTTACCGGGAGCTAACTGTAACTTAAAACTGGCGTGCTTTTAAACTAGTATCGTGACATAACATAAAAATATTCAATTTTCACGAAATAATAACAAACTAGTCGTTAACCCGTGGAGATATCCACGGAGTCACCCGTCTGTAAATTACACGCTATTTCGTGTGCCCGTTACACGATACTTTTTTGCGGACAGACAGACAAAATATTATAGAGATAATTTTTTTCAGGCAAAACAATTCTCGTAATATGTGTACATGATAAGATGATTACAGACCAAATGAATCAGTTGTTACAAATATGGAATATATATTTTGGGTCAAATGCGCATTAAAGACTAGGCTAAATGCTGTTGCATTACAATATCAGTTAAAAATCACAAATTTTTCTGGATTAATTTTTGCTAATCTATCATAAAACTTTTGCAGGATTTTTCGTAATTCTAAATACCTTAATGGAATGAACTTGTGGCGTCTGGCAAAAAGCTTCAGCAACTGTTAAGTCATCAACTTTGACAGCTATGGCACCTTGTCTGCCACTTGATTTCATAGGAGCAAAAAGTTGACATTAGGACGGCCTGGTGGACACTCGCTATGTCTTGGCTTCCGTTGTAATGGTTTTTCCACATTACCTTAAGTTCTTTTTACAACAAATCTAGAAAACAAAAGTGAGTACATTGGCATGTGGTATTTAATACCGTCGTTAAATATGTTTCTATCACGTAGATCTTTAAAATAATTTATCCGCCAGTCTAACCGGCTCTTTCTTGTTAAAGACCACTGACATTCTATTCTTTGGTTACTAGTTGAGTTTCCAAATATGGAGTCTTCATTAAAAAAACTTTGTATACCAGCAATATTAATATTTTTAGCACCCTTGTCCGTCATTGTTCTTAGAATCTGACGCAACACTTTTATGCAGCACAAAAAATAAGAGGTAACTATACTGGGATTGTTGTTACTCCCGCTGACTTTAAGCCATTAAATTCGTCGGCTATAACCATTAAGTGCAGTATGTATGCCAAACCCAAATGGTTTCGACTTGTCGCAACCATCCACGTGTCATACAAGTTCGGACCAGGATTAATATTCACTCGCCGCTGGAGCACATGTTTTCGTCTTCGCTCTACAACTTCTGGGTCTAATGTTCTAAGAATAAAACGAACTGTCTACTGTAAACCTTTGTTGGCGAAGTTTTTGATGTATTAAACGGTATCCAGACCAGCTTCCAGATTTCTGTAAATCCTTTTCGACAAAACTTGTAATTTTATTCAATTCACTTGTACATCCTCGTCTTAACAATCCGTATTGTTTTTTAGTTATCTTCACCAAATTCATACTTTAGTAGAATAGGCTGCACCTCAATTTTGCCTTCCGTTTGATCAAAGTGACTTAGCCTGCAAGGAAAGTACTAAACGCAGGAGATAATGGGCATCTGGGGATAATTTCATCTTTAACGATTCTACTATAGCTGCTCTATAGGAGTTATTGTTGTCTGGTTCAGATCTCTTTGTCCTTTTAGAATTACTGTCACTTTCTCTTAATTTGTTGGTGTTGCCATGTATAATGATGAGTGTGGTTGAGACTGAAATATGATGTCAGCAAGAGAACATGCTGGTGGAGTATTTTATATTTGTGAAATTAAAATTACTCTCTAATTTCTGGTGAGAATTAGAATCCTTCAAAAACAACAGCTTCTCGTACAGTTTACAAATGGGTAATTTTAATGTTGCAGCACCCGATCTAATTGGTAACTCTCTTTTCTTAATGCGTTTGGAAAGACCGTCTATCAGGTTCTTCCATGTTTTTCTTCAAGCAGAAACAAAAATAGGCATAATTTGATGGGATAAATTATGATGTGGAAAAAAATTGGTGAATTTGGAGATTTTTTGTCAGAATACGCCAAGTAGAATCCGTACTAAATTTCAAATATTTGACCTTTCCGCAAATTAAATTCACATTTTATTTAATTTATTTAACTCCAGCTAAATGTTTAAAACAAAACAAAAAACATCACAAGAAAATAAAAGTATAACAATTTAAGCATACCACTTTTCCCAAGTCTATTGGATATCAGAATCCATGCTTGTTGGTACTTATTTAACTACTTCAAAGACAAGAAATTCTTTCAAATTAGCCGTGTTGAGTTCAGTTTCACCAGCTGGATCTTTGGGAGATTCTTCAACAGTTGTAACAGCCTGGCGTACTTCGGAGTTAAGGGTTAATGGAGATCAGCCCTAATACAGAAAGCGTACCGCAACTACGACGTCACAACTATTGAAATTGTAAGTTGTTTTTATCCAACAAATAGGTACGGAAGCTTATTAGGGCCATGTCTACACATTTTATTGATCAATGTTGTATCTCAAGATGGAAGCTTCCATCTTAAGATGGAAGCTTTGATCTCGAGATCAAAGGAAGCTTTGATCTTGAAATGGAAGGTTTGATATACGAGATCGAAAGGTGTTCTTCGATCTCGAGATGGAAGCTACGATCTCGAGATACAACATTGATCAATAAAATGTGTAGACATGGCCCTAATAAGCTTCCGTAAATAGGTGAATAAAAACAAGTTTTTGTTATCGTCTCATCGTACTCATTTCAACCCAAAAAGTAACAACACCATTTTGACCTCTGTTTCCCCTTAAATAATCTGATTTCCTGCGATAATTTTTTGCTCAAACTAGGGCTAACTTTCAAATAAATCTTGTTTGTACGGGACGCCGCTGTTTTTCTTGTAAAATGAATGGAGACAATAAAATTTTATCTGTTGTCACCTAAACACTGTTTTAAGGCCAAAATAAATCCAGAAATTAAAAAAGCTTCGTTTAGGATAAAAATTAGCATTTCAAACAAAATAGTTGACATTAAAATCTTGATTTTGTGTAACGTAAAACATAATTTTCTCACATTCAGTCCAATTTTTTCTCCAAACTAGGTCAGAAATTGAAGTTAATATTCTCTTATATTCTAATTTTGGTTCTTAGCTTCTTTCATACTTCTTTGCATTAATTTTCTCAAATTTCGTTCTAATAAAAGTCGTAATCAAGGGTGTGATTTTTTAAGAAATTTTAATCAGATGGTACGCCGCGCCAATTTTTAAAGGCACAATCTAATATTTTTGAATTATGTTAGAGCTTTCAGAAGTCTTTTACAAACATCTTTTTTTTTCGAAATAGAGAACAACTAAAGTATTTATACAAGGTTATATATTAAAAGGTATCAAGGTGACGAAGAAGTACAGTTTTGATGAAAGCATTGTTTTCTTCATGCCTTTTTGTTTACTTTGCAATTTCTATCAAAAACGAAGCCTTTTTATTTTATAACCTATTTTGGCATAAAAATGTTATCTAGGTGAAAACACAGGATTGTTTGGAAAATGCATTGTTCGGAGATAGAGACTTACTAAAGCTGGTGGCATAATTAGAGGGATGTTTTTTAAACTGGATTGTTTTGCATGTTAATTATGGCATCTATTAAGATATCGAGATATAGAATTTGTGTAATGTAAGAAGTTGTGCACATATAGCTAGCTATTTATCAAGTTATTTACGTTTAAAGGTAATCTTTGAAAGATTACTTAAACTTATAGTGGACTTGCCAGTGTTTATGACAGTTTCCGCATTTTTGCATATGCGCGCACCTCAGAGTAGGTAAAAAGCATGACCATATGGATTAAATGGCTATTAATGAAATTTATAAGATCCAAAAGGTACTGAAATTTAATTTATTTTTTACTATATTCTTCTCTTTTTTATAAAAAGTTTCACTAATTTTTAGCGATTATTTCTTTTATAAAAGATTTTCTTTGGTTACTGTGGTAGTTGTCTATATTTTCTAACGTTTGAAGAAAGTGCGCCTATCCAAAGTTCGTAACCCAAAATCAAAGCAACACATTTCACGGAAGGCTGTCTATTTGGTACTATTTAAAGGGCTGAATTTCTTCAGCTGGTCTTTTGAGCACCCATGAAATATTCGACCTGTTGTTTTATAAATTTTGTTTGTCGGTTATATTTAAGCGTAAGGGTCATTTTATCAGGAAGGAGAATTTTTAACATAGATATTATTTGTTCACTATCATTGATCATTGTTTAAAACGCAACGCAAGTCGCCGGGTAACAAAGTCGATAGGACGCTTTTGTTGTCAAAAGTAGACAAATGTATTTTTGTTCCTACTGGCGACATTTTTTGTTCACATTTCACGCTTTTGTCCAAGTGTGCGCATGGCTAATTCTGCACGTCTAATTTACAGGTATCTTTGCTTCTTTTTCCCTTATTTGTTTTCTTTGTGTAAATCTAAACATTGATGGGACCCTTTATCAATGATGTTGGCCACATCCAAATCTTATATACATTTATTTTGTGGTTTTGAGCTATCTACCCATAAGCGAATCTGCGGGGCGAATGCGGGGGGGGGGGGGGATGTTCAAGGTGAATGTTAGGTTATTCCAGGGTTAATGTTTTGTCGTGTGTGGTGCTAGTGTTCTTACCGATCCGGGTTTCTTGTATTGATTATTAGTTTAGCCATATTTGTAGCTACCTATGGATATAATAAGCAGATATTGCTCGTTGAAAATCAAGATAAGACTCCATTGGTTCTAAATCATCTTATGACGGTCTTCAAAAAGTATATGAGTCATGTGTTATTAATTGGGCCTGCAGTATCTTGTGATGTGTGCTACCGGCTCACCACAGTTTAAAATAAATGCTTAAAATTCGCTTTTTTAAGTTTAGTTTTCGACAAGTGAAGGCAGATGCTCAAAACGATCAAGATTTATTCGATGGTAACAAAATAAAGGTTCCCCATCTATCCCTGAACTAACTGTGGACATAAAGTACGGAAAGAATTGATATTGAACTAAATACTTTTGGTGTCTCTTCTAGCATTGCGGTCAGACGGGAGTACCGTATTAGTATATCAGACTAGTCGTTAGGCCGAGCAAAATGCAGAAAATTTATTAAAAATATATCGTGTTTGCTATTTCGGCCATACGGGTTTTGTGCATTCCTAACATGACATTAGCCCATGTGATAAACAGACAGACATATGATCTTTTGATATAGGGACTTGGTGATCCAGCGTTGAATGCCAGGTTAAACGCTTAAGTACAAGTTTACAGAGCGTCGCAAAACCACTTGAGTGCTGACTACGACAAAGCATTTCGAATTTACGTACAAGTTGAAATTTCTTTTCGTGGCTGTCGGCTTAAGCGTTTGTTCCAGGTAAACCAGGTAACAAATACATGTGGAGCGCTAACGGGAATGCACCCTTCCCGGCGTAATGTCCTTTTCAAACAAAATATTAACACAGGCGAAAACCTGTCGTTAACACGGCTAGCTAAAACGTTACGCAGAAACTTTATTTTGCGGAATAATTTTTCGAGAAAACAGTGAAAGTCTTTTACTTTACTCGTCGTTTTTTTTTAATAACTCCTCTTTCCTTTGCTTCTTGGCTTTGATACTTACTGAGTTTTTTATATTTATCTATTAGACACCTGCATTTCAAATATTTAGGTACCATGCTTTTCAGAGCCTAAGATATTAGTCAGTAATCAAAACTACAACTCGAATTTCTATGAAATCTATAAAATCAGGAAAACGTACTAACTTTTGTTAGGATTATCCTTAAAACTTGAAACTCACAACACACCTTTATATCATCAAGAGGAATCATTCTGTGAAGTATAGTCACGCCCGGAATTTTGCGCTCGTATTTTTGGGCGATTTTATGCAATTTTTTCATGCGAATTGTGTAAAAAGCGGATAATATGTTAAATATATTTTTATTTGTCTGTCAGAAAGTTCATACAGAATGTTAAAATTCGCTCTAAAACTAAAGCAATTGAATTTTAGGCAGATAGTGGTAATTTGGCCAAGTTTGACGCTTCTGATGATGTCACAGAAAAAGTGCTGACATGAGCAAATATTTATTGCTGCCATTTTTTTACTTTCATGTTTGATTTAATTTGGAAAAGCCTATCAAAGGCCCATTTTAACGCCCATAATATCGTAAAGCCGTTCGCTAAACAAATCATGCGCATAAAAATAGACCTGTGGATAAAATTGCTCTCAAAAATATATTTTGAAAATGAAAATAATGCCTTGATAGACGTGTTATATCTATATTATAATACCCGTATACGTCTGTCTGTCTGTCTGTCACGCAAAATGGTAGCTTAGCTGCGCACGCAATGCGGTATAAAAAGGACGGGCGAACCCGTGGATTTTTCCACGGGCCACCGACTATTATATCAAATTAAAATAGTTTATTTAAAACTCTAAGAAATCAATTTAACGGAAAAGTAATTTGACCCGGTAGAACGTAAAAATGATCTCACTAAATAACATGTCTAAAGTTCGCCTTGACCCGGGTGGTTTCTGATTTATTCTATATTTCCTATTGAAATTATTTTATATGAGCCAAAATGGTATCCGAGGTCACGGCTGCCAGAAAAGCCTCGAGACTCAAAGACAGGATATATTTCCTAATGTTCTACTTCCTTTTCTTCGTACGAACATACACATCTCGCGTTTTCCGGTTTTATTATCAATAAAGAAAAAGTCGGAAAAAAGGCAACAAATTTTGGTTTAGTGAGTAATATTTTTTACCGACCAATCATTTTGGCAACTTTTTTTGGCGACTATGCTTTTCTGTTGATTTTTTCTTTTTCATTGTAATAAGAACTAAAATGTCCCAAGAATAAGAGGATACAAGGGATATAAAGTGGTCAGTAAAAAGTGACAAAGCTATATACAAATGACATATATTTTTTCTGCCTAAAAATATTTACTAAGTTTTTATATATTTCACTTTTTTACCGGTAAGGTAGTTTTAATTTAACTTATGCCTAGTCATTTTGTTGCCAAGTGTCAAATAAATCATTATCGTTCCCAGATCTCTCAGAAAATTTAAGTTTGGTAACATACTTCTCGTGCACACAACAAAGAGTGCTTTTGAAAACAACAACTCATGTCAAAGTAAAACGGAAGTAACTAGCGAGTTTACACTTCAAAATTGCTTCCTTGCCATTTTAAAAATATAAAGAAACATTTTTAAAATATCTGTTTTATCTAATTAATACAAATTATATCTAAGTAATCAATGGGATATCTTTATACACAATAGTCACATATGTGGGGAGGAATTCTGAGACGGGAAAATTTCTGTCGAGAAGAAGTCGTTAGGAGTAGCGACGATGGATTCTTGACAAAGTGTCGTAAACATAATCATAACACTTGTTTTTGTTGTGGAAATCAAATTATGACATCATCGCTTCATATTAAAGCTTTATAAAACTCTTTTTTGTTGTATTTTTAAACCTATTTGTTTCATTCCATTGACTGTGAAAATATTTGAGATTGCGATTATATTAGGAACAGATTTTCTTTGAGGTTTTCGAGGAGGGAACATGCATTGTTTAGTTAGTCTTATGTCATTTTATTCTGATGTGATTCCCTAAGGTTACCTAACAAAATAGATTACATGATTCTTATTTTTTATTTCTTATTATTCTTTCCCTAGTTTTTAGTACTTACCTTTCCTCGCGCACTGATCTTAAAACTTTTTGGCAAGGCCCTGTATTAATAATATTTCCATAGCAATCATCGATTCAACAGGCATGTTTAGATATCGGTCTGTTGATTTTTGTCGCGCCAATGTTACTGTTGAGTTGGCGTATGTGCAGAATAGCTCACGCCAAGAGTTTGTTGTATTAAAAGTTTCCAATATCCTTAATAATCTCTTACATATGAAAATGGATTGAAAAGGCAGATAACACTTTCGCGATAGCTGAAGGACAAGGAATTTAGCAACAGTAACAACAACAACAAACAACAACAGCAACAACAACAACAACAACAACAACAACAACAACAACAAACAACAACAAAAACAACAACAAACAACAACAACAACAACAACAACAACAACAAACAACAACAACAACAAATAAACAACCTCGCAAATTATCTTAAGTAAAACTTAAAAAATTGTAAAAAACCTTGAAGAATTTTTCGCTGACTCCCTTGACTTTTAAATGTTTTTTAGAACAACTTTAGACCTTGCTTTAAAAAAATGCAATCCTACTACAAAAAATATCAATGTTACTTCGGGTTAAGATAACGGTATTTCATCTTGTAAAATCTTGTGTAAAAATGTAGAACGACTTGGTTGCAAAAATAACAACAACTTGATATTGGACAGCATCCAATCTCCATTGACGACATACTGTTCCCTTTTTGAATTATCTAGCCGCATACTTTCGTTTACGACGTAATGTTGGTGAGAGGTTCGTAAACATTTTTTGAGACTTAAAAGGTTTTGTGATACCGGAAAAAGCTGGAAGATATGTGTATACGATTAGCATCTTGTACTTGCTGCTAGCTGTCCACGTGAGCTTAATCTAACATGCCCAGCATTTATCACTGCAAGAAAGAAGAAGCCGATGATCACAAATGTAAAAATAATCGTTTCATTGATGATTAAACTGATCAAGTATCAATTAAATCAGTCATCAGGCACATGCAGTAGGTAGCGCAGGCACATCAGTAGGAAGACAAAACATTTCATATTGGCACCGATAAATTTTGAATCGTTTAAATCCATGTTACCAAGGAATGGTAATTATTATCAAAGGTTGAGCGAGGCGTAATTAAAACCGTTATTGACACGTGGACGTGTATTCTCGTTTTGAATATAGCCCACGTTACTAATTTAGTTCATGTGATCATCTAAATTACATGTTGAGCTAGGTAATTTCATTTTCACTGTTGCAACATTTGCACATTAATAAAAATTTAGCTGCGCTTATGTTGGTTAGATGTTGATGATGTTGTTAAAGTTTTGGTTATCGTTGCTTTTGTTGTAGCTGTTATTTTTTTGTTGCTGTTTTATTTTTTCTTATTATTGCTTCTTTATCTTTTTTCTGTTTGGATCGCAATGTTTTCATTCTGATTTAGGAGATGGTAATTCGATAATTAACTGAAGTTCAGTTCCTGAGGCATTGCATTAGGATGCATGTCCCATACGTTGTTTCCTTTGACACTTTTCGCTTTGTAAAGAAAAACAGATCCCTTGTTGAATGAAACGCTTTGTATCAACATTTGTATTACACATAAACGCCATGTTTAAAACTTGCAGAAGTCGATATTTAAAACTTGCATTAAAGTCCTATAATAGTAACGTTGTTTTGGGTAGCGTTTATGTTAAATGCTTTTATTGTTTGTTTGTTTGTTTGTTTTGTTTGTTTTGGACCAAAATAAATTCGCTTTTAAAGCACTATCCTGTCATAGGACATCCACTATCACAATGACTGACAATACTGAATTCATGCAGACATTCACATAAGACTTTTGATACACAGACACGCCTGAATCTTCAATTTGATTGATAACGAACTCAATTAGTTCATAGGACTTTATGAATGCATTTTCCGTCATATATATATTGCATAATTCGTGTTGTTTTATGAGGAGATGCCTTTAGCTGTGTATTTCACGTCATAAGAGGAAGGAACTTACACGCTATTAGAGTGAAAAGGAAACGGACTTAGAATTCAAAGAATACTGGGAAGATATAATACAAGAAAAAGTATAACTACTAAAATTAGAGATTGTACGCGTTGTAAATCATTTATATACATCCTATATAAACTCTTGTTATGTTGAAAAATTTTAGTTGAGTGAAAAAATAGGATTGGGTTAACGAAGACAAGAAATATTACTGGTTCTGTTTATGGAAGGAATAGCTTATTTTATAATCGTTAATATGTGGTTGCGGGGAAAAACACAACTACTGACAAGTTTGATATTGTTTTTGATCGTAAGGTATGTTTGGATTTTTATTTCTACTCGTTTTTTAACCCTCAACACGCGCTGTGGTTAGAGCTTTTGTGTTTACCTTGGAAGGTATACATGCACTTTTTAACAAGTAACGTCTGTGCAAAGTCAAGTGTATTGTTATTATTTCGCTGTTTTATTTATCTACCGTTATCTCTGCGGACCGAAATAATAGTTCACTTCCTAATTACGTGAGGAATATCTACACGAAATATGTACGGCCGCCGAAAAGCAGGGAGAAGGAGGGAGCTTATATTCATTTTATAAAGATGCTTTCGACAGGCTAGATCCCAGGTGTGAAATGAACTGGAGGACAGAGTATTTAAAAAAAATTAATTGCCTATAGGTGGACGCTTCCACAGGCTCTAGAGCTGGTCTGTTGTTTCTATTTATGCATTTACTTAATGTCTGCTACTGTGCAAGTCATTGTCTATGAAACTTGTTTTTTTCCTTCTATGATGGTAATAAACTTGTTTTTTGGGGCTAATTTTTTTTTTCTTTCCGCAATTAACTTCTCATTAGCTTTATTTTCCGTTTTATTGAATGTTAGATGATATATCGGTCAGCAAAAATTAAATTAATGATAAAAGTGCAATCGCTTTAATTGTTCGTGGTAATCAGATGCATGCGCTTGTACTTAAAAACTAATTAATACGAACCTAAAATGTTTTTGAAGTGTTGATTGACAAGCTGTGTGATTGACAACTGCCTGTCTGACATTTCCAGATTTTCTGTTTTTGTATAATGAGAGTTGTAATAGCGTAGGTTTAAAAATCATAAAGTGGTGTAATTGATATAAAAGATAAAAAAAAATATATCTATTGAAAGAGACAATTACAAAAAAGGAATCTTTTTAAGATAAAAAAAGAAAAATTGAACTTGACTATAATTGTCTTAAGCCTTGTTGACACTAAGGCTTGGTGTTAACAACATTAATTAACCCTGAGAATTACCCACCCGTTTTTGAAAACACCCTTTTTTGCCAAAAAAATAATTTGCTTACTAAAATTTGCGTTGCAATTGGTGGCTAAGGAAAAGACCTAAATGGTTCACGTGTGATACTGTTGGGTAGCCCGACTCATTCTTATTGTATAACATGGGAGCACGTTTCAACCTATTCTTCGGTACTGTGGAATTGCTTTTGCCAGATTTTTGTCCGTTGATCTACGTGATCCGTCATCAAAGTGTTAAAGGATTAATACAAGATTTGAAGTATGAATGTCCATGACATCAACGCCTTTAACCCGCATAGCCCTCTATAACGCCAATAGCTTTATAAGGCCTAAAAAATGTTATATTTACTGACGCCTTGACGCTGGTAACACTTGTACCGCCATTTTAATAGGGCGCTACTCTATCATTGTTCGTTTACTTCAATTTCCATGGCGCAGCGTTTTATGAGAGTTTAATAGAAAAAAAATTGGAAATAACATGAAATGACCCCGCTTTGACTCTGGCCGGCGTTTTAAGAACCTAAAGAATAACTAATTCTCCTTCACGTTTTTTTAATAAACACATCTCTCGTTTTTATTGTTACTATGGAGCGGGTTTTTTGTAACAACAAACTATATAAGAACACATGGCTTCTGAGGTCCAAAACTTTAGAACATGCTTAGAACATGTAAGGCCTTGTTAATACCAAGGAGTACTGAAATGCTCCTTTACACTTTAAAAATTACAAAAGTGGAAAATTAAGAACAATTTTAAGAATATTTTTAGGCTTCAAATTCAAAAGGTTAAGAACATTTGGAGGTACTCTTCAAGTTGAGTGTTGCATGAAAAACATGTACATTTTTCGTACCAAGAAATGTGTTGCACTGATATTTAAGTCTAGGTACGTGTCTCTTAAAGACACTGACAAATGATACTTGCGACTGTACAAAGAAAAAACACCAATTAAAATCGCATTACTCGAAAAAAAACAAGGAAATGTTCATGGACATTAGGACATTCCACTCAAAACGATTAAATTTATACACGGCAGGGAAATTATTTTTTTTAGTTTGAAGCTGCTCTATCCACCGCAAGATTTAATTAGATTTTAAATTAAAATTCACATCCTTTTATGATCCTCGTTCCTAGTATTTATCAGCAAACCGAAATAAAAGAACTGGAAACGAAATGAATATTCTATCTATCGCTGGTTATTTACAAATGACAAGTGCTGTGAATACGATTAAAAACCTTAATGGTACTAATTTTGGGAAGTATTTATTCCTGCCGGCCCAAAAAAAAAAAAATTAAATTTCGCCGACATTAATTTTCTCGGATGAGTTTTGCAAAATTTTTGCGGATAGATATTTTCGCGAAGGAAATAAAAAGTATTATAGAGTAATTGATTTAGTAGAAAGAAAAATTGCATATGCATACTCCTGATTAGTGCATATCTTCGAGAATATAAAAGTTGAGTTTCTGTCATGTGAAAAAATGTATATTAACCAATGAGCACAAAGCGCAGCCACATCTTATCCTCTCTAAAACTGGTCACGTTTGCACGGGTGAGTAAAAGCATTCGCTTAAACATCGAAGAAAAAGTTGACCGATATTGAAAGCATGTTTATGAAAAACAATAGAAATAACCAACCAAAAGGCGGGTTTATATTTTGATCATCAAAAATTCATTTACGACCCCACTTTATTCTCCATATTATTCTCCCGTTATCCCGGTAGTGTAAGAAGAATCTGGCTATTTCCTGAGTGTCCTGGCTATTTACTGAGTTGGTTAAAGGAGTTTTTTATAAGTAGAAATAATTTTTTTTGAGGTGTGAATAAAATGGCGTTTTTATTTACTCCAGTGAGAAAATGAAGTATTGACTTTTCGTGATTTCTACTAATTTTCTTGAGTGATATTTCGAGAAATGAACTTAATTTTGCAACTTTGGCTGCAATCCAGCAAAAAACGTGATAATTGGCCAATGATGTATTCACTGTAATTTTGGACAACAGGGCTTAGTTGAATGCGGTAGGGACTTTATTTATTTATTTTACTATTTTTGTTGTTGCTATTTTTAGGACAATGTTTTTTTGATTATGCGGACTAAAAAAGCCCAACAAAAACAACAGCATAAACAAAACAAAGTCGTTACAACTTGTATTTTTAAACCTTCCGGAAGTGTGAAAAATAAAATCGTGTTGTTTTTTAACCTCGATATCACGTTGTGAATACAACTACAAGACGTAGAGTGTCAAGCTGCCACTTCTCCTTAAACAACAACTTCCTGTCTATAAATAAATCAAATACAAACTTAACCTTGCTTTTTGACATTTGGGCAGGCGATAGGTGTCGATTTCACGTTGTAAATGAGCTTTTTAAGTGATTTAAATAGAGCGTATTGGTTTTTGTTTGACCTTGAATATCCTTAAGTATATCCTGACAAATCAGAAAACGGACTTAACAGAGCTTTGATGTTGTTGATTTCACACCTACATATCTTCAAGTATTATAAAATGGAAGAAAAATTGCTTGAACAAAAAATCCACCCAAGGGGTTCTTCATATTGAAAATTGTTTTAACAAACTATGTAACTGAGATTGACCAGTAATTCAAATAAATCCTTTAAGGTGAAAATTTAAGTTTTTTATTACTATTATTAATTGGCCAAACCACTAAGGAAACAACCTTGCTGGAAGGACAGATGTTTTGTCCAGTTGATAACACTAAAAAAAATATTGAAAAAGGCACTGGAATCAAAAAGTTGGAACCAAGCAACCACCATTATTTGCGTTTACGCGATTTTCTAAAAAAAAATGTTCGAATGCCTACGAGGAAATATGCTAAATAGCGTCCATAGTGAACAATTTTCTCAGATTCTTTTGGATTTACGGTCAAACTGCTATAGACAGAACTATAGTGTTTCTTTGTGTTCTACGGAAAAGGATATGTACAGAATTACAGAAAGTGCTAAAAAGAATAAATAATAAATATATACATTTGAGCATCTTTTATCTTTTTTCGTCAATTTATTAATACCTCCGAAAATGACGAAGAAGAAATAGTATTGCCACAAAACTTGGCAATGATGGTTAGCACAATAGAAGAAAATTGGTATGAAAAAATTTGCATGACGTCACTCAGTCCAAAATGACGTCATCATGCATTTTCGAGCCTAGAAAAGACTAAAATGATGGAACATAAATTTTGGGATGAGAAAACCGTTTGCAAACGTTTTAAATGTGTAAACCTACCTGATAGAAGCATGAAAAGGCTGAAATATGGCTTCTCAAGTCCCCCTAAGCTCAAATAGGGGTAAAAAGTGTTAGGGTGGAATCTTTGGAAAAATTGTTTTTAACTTTTCAATTGAGAAATCCGTTGGTTACAAATAGAACTGCGAATAAAAAAATTGGATAAGCAGAAAACCTTCCCAACCAAAAGTGTTCAAAGGTTTTCACCAGGCAGCATATCCCAATCGAAGTGATTTCAAGCATAGTGATTGGCTGAGCAGCATTTTCGTCCTGCTATAAACATTTATTTTTAAAGATACATAGTAAAATCAAAATCGATATTAAAAGTAGGCTTGTGGAAAAGCGTGACCCCGGCCGAGTCATGTCAGAGACTATAACAGCGTGAATATACCATTTCTGCTTCTTATTCATCACGAAAATAGAATTTTTTTTAGGAGGTTGTTTAGGAGGTTTCTGTTCTTGCACAGCCTTCGTAGCTTAAATAGAAACTTTAAAATCACCAGGACCCCTTTGCAGGACCCTAGTTGATAGCAGTACCAATAGGAACTAAAGAGGCTATCCTGGGAAAATAGTTTTAATAATAATAATTGTTTCTCTTATTTCTTCTAAACTTCAGCACATATGTTCTACATTAATGGAAAACGTTGTTGGTTACGCTTTTTTCAATGGTTGTTAAGGAAAAAATACAAAAAAAGCCTTTCTGCCAGAGGCGATACGTGGGACGGTCTAGTCTAAAGGACCCCTGTCTGTTTCATTGCACATCGCGACGGCGAAAGGTCAGCCAGAGCATACTTAAGCTAGCCACAACTTGATTAAATTTTGACCAGTTCAAATTAAATTATGGTTAGTACTTTAAATATTTTGGCAATCTGTGCCAATGTCTGGGAAATTTGAAGTAATGAAATAAGCATTTTTGAAAATAAGCTAATCACCCGTTACATTTACGTAAAAAGGTTTTTTACTAATTTTTGCAGGAAATATTTTTAAAACCGCGAAATTTTTACATGTCCTGATTAAATATCTAATTTTCTTTTTAAAAACGATGCATTTTGTTTTGGTCGTTAAAAAAGGAAGAAACATATCTTTCTATTGACGAAGATTTTTTACGATCTAAATCACCCACGCATAAAAAGATTCATCAATTTGACATCGTTAACCCACGTATTCGTCAGTCTCCTCTCCCAGCATTGATCAACCCGCTAATATTCATTTTTTTCTGATTTTTCATAGCTACTTTTTTTTGTTTTTTTCTCACATAATTCAATCCCACTCTAATTGCATGTCATCTAATGTTTCTGCATCGGCAGGAAAATTAAATTTAGCCTCTACTAGTATCCGTTTTATTTTGAACGCAGGAACAGTTTTTCAAGTGTTATTCAGGATTTTTACTTTACAGAAAACACGTCTGAGATCACGGGTTGTTTTTCTCCAAACATTACCGGTAGATCCTTATTATTACTTCAGACTGTAGACAACAGACAATTCTTATATTTTTGGCACTGCGAACAATTATTCTTTCACATGTTATGGACTTGTTAATCAAAGCTATTCAGTTTTTGATTTGCTAATCTCAATCAATCAAATCGTCTGGCTTTCATTTTTTTATTGTCCGACCAATAATCGGGCCATCTCTTTTTTCTCAGACATAAAAAAAAATTAAAATGTAATTACTTTAATTACGGTACAAGATCGAATAGTTCTGCAACGTAAAATATTTTTAACTTTCCTTGTTAGGGTATGATTTTTAATCTAAAACTCTAAAAGTTGAAGACAATAGCTTGTCAGCATTTACTGAAATAGTCGAATCTTTAGAGCGCGCGAGCTCGTATGAGTAAGGGAGAGGAAGAAGTGTGAAGGATGAGGGATGAGGGATAAGAATGAGAGATGAGGGATGAGGATGAGGGATGAGGGATGAGGGATGAGGATGAGGGATGAGGGGTGAGGTGAGGGGTGAAGGGGTGTATGTGAGCAGAATTTTTAATGAATGCCCATGATCGCAATATTTAGAGACATCACTGTCGACGTGTAGCTACTTTCACCCTCCCCCTCCCGTTATGACCACGTTCCTATTCTACTGACAATTTTGCTGAGTGTATTCTTCGAAACGGATACCTGCTAATTTCTTCCCGGTGTATGATTCAATTTCTCAGTAAGAAGGTTCGGGTGGGTAGCACGGCATACCTGGTGTTCTCTTTGCGTCAACGTCGCGTTGATGCATCAGCAATTTTAGGCATGACTAACTTTCTTGTTGCATAAGCTCTTAAAGTTTCATTTTCTAGGCATCGCATTGTATCAAAAAATTGTTGTGTCACTTAGCTTCATATTGAGATAAGCTTTGCGTATGGTTTTAGCGCTATTCCAGAAATTTCTTTATTACATCCTTACCGCTCTTGATTGATGAAGGGAAACACTGTTGTATATATATATATATATTAATCTAGATATGATTTGATCAGTTAGATGAGGTAAACGATCCTAAAATAGCGGAGGAGTAATAGTATCGCGGAAAGATTTAAATGCCCCGTCAATTTTTTTCCATGACTGCAAATTGTTGCGGTAATAACGACGAGGGAAGAATCGGGCAGAGATTTGAGGTCGGATACGCATAAAAAAAAAATTTATTTCGCAAAATTAAAGATTAATCATTTTTATTTTTGATTTAAATACACCTTTTCCTTATGGAATTTTCATGTTTAACTTTTTAACAAGCCCCTTTTTAAAAAATTGCGCGCAGTTCTTCCAGTGATACGTTGCTACGAGTCCTTGAGACCCTAACAAGACATGATTTAAAATCACGTATTCATTTTGGCACAAGTTTTTTCAACACTGTTAAGTTACTTTTTGTGGTTACAGTTTTGGAACGGAATACTTAGGAACTTTTCCTAATGAGGTTGAAGGTCGTATTGACAGGGAGGAGCATTATCCCTTCTACAAATCACGATGACATGTTGACCTCCCTCTCTTTTCTCACCTTTACTCTACGTCATTCAAATTTCGTTTCCAAATCAAAAAAAAGAAGGAAGATTTCTTAATATCTGTACCATAGATCTGATTCACCATTCTAGCTCTTAAGGACGTCCGGTCGTTAATTACACGTAGTATTTGATACAAGTATCAATGTTTGAAGTGATAAGACACACATTACATATATAGCTGGACTATACACAGACACACATCAAACAAAACGTTACATGATGTGGAGAATTTTTTATTTATGTATCGTCTACTTTGTTTGCAGGTCAACTACGTACACGATTCAAAGAAACAAAACACCTCCATCTCAAGTAAGTATCGTGTTCCTTCTTTTATTAATTGTTTCTTACGCTTTTTTAATTGATTTATTTATATGCATTGTATTCTGTCTTATTTCTGATACAAACTTCATCAATGCAGCTCTTGACATTCAGACGTGATTTTCATCCGGTTCACGAATAAACTTTTTCTCACCTTTAGTTTAGAAAGCTCATAGGAAGTATGCAGGGCTCAGCGTTTTTGAAAATCTTTTTTGACACAGATTAATAAAGTGATGAAGGGAGGGCTAAGAGTAAAAAAATGTATTGTATAATAAACTGATATTGGTTGTGTAACGCTATTGGTTAGTCATTCACACCTTGACACGATTGGTTGATGACGATATATAGGTATCAAAAAGTTTCGTAAAATAATAAAAATGAATCAACCATGGTTTTTACATATTACGATAAACATGATAACTCCAACTTGTGAAAATTCGAACAATGTCTAATTTATTATTACAAATGCATTCAATAAGTCAAACATTCGAATTCTAACAATCGATAATTTTAACACTGGGAAAACGTTCACTGTATGCATTATGTGTTCGTAACATCCCCTATTTTTATGGAAACCATAACAATTATAACTAAATTTACATTAAGCCAAATGATATTTTGACTGTAATTTCTTCGTAATAAGCTGTATTAGATTGTGGTTGTGTGTAAATGAGTTGAAAATAATACTCCTAAAATGTTTTCAAATATACGTTCGAAAGGGGAAATAACAGAGACAAACTGCATGGTATGGAGTTTCTAAAAGACCGACTCAGAAAGGAAGATAAAAAATGCAGTAAATAAAAAGCGACGTGTTTTTTTCAAAGAAAAGGCTACGACATTGGGAAAAAATTACGACAGACTGTCTTTTGCCTATACAAATCCATTTCCTCTTCGTTTCAATCACCTTATACTTTCACACAGGATAAAAATTGTATTTTTGTACTCAATTATAAAACAAGACACGATCAGATCAATACTTACGAAAACAACAGCTATTTCCGGCAGTGACGTCACTTAATTATGTCTTTGAGCTCATAAATATAATAAAAACTTTATAAGGTATAGCTCATTAGCATTTATTGATCCAAGATGAAGGTTGCTCAGTATTTGATTATAATTGGGTTTCTGCCATTTGCGGTAAGTAACTGTCTGTTTATTGGGTACCTTTCAACTTTCGTGGTTCGCAAGAGAAACGTTTTTCTTCCGGGCGATAATTTTCGGATTAAGTGAACACGAATACCAGATTATCCATGTCGTAACAATTGTAATCCGTCGTAAGATCGGATTTAATCCTCTTAAGCTGGCGACTAATTTTGAAATATATCGTTTATGCACGATGTGTAAATAAACGAAAAAGTGAAAGTTAATTCTATGTTTTAAATTTAATTTTGTAATCACATCGAGTTATGACATTTTATATTGGCAGTAATAGCATGGTAATAGTCAGTTATTTTTATTTCATAAATGCTGCTTTGAGAACAGATTCTTAAGAAAAAAAGACTTTTTAATTTTTTAATGAGTCTTAATGTTGTTTCAGAAGTTCAACTGTTTCTCACTTTGTTGCTCATCTCCTTGCAAAGTCATATCCAAATGCCTGCTTACACCGGTAGGCTAGATGCGCTGGGCCTTGCATAACTTTTAGAACAAGAAAAGTCTAGAAAACTATTACTGTTATTATAATTAATTCCGTTTTTTTGCACTTTTTCTTTTCTAATTTTCTCACTTCATGTTGGATTGCTTCGTTTTTAAAAAGATTTGATTCTCATGTTGTTTATAAGGATAGCGTATAGTTAGCTAATCAGTGTGTGTACTTGTCCTCAATGCAAGAGATAGAAGCGTGAAATATTTCCAAATTTGACTTCTTTACTTAAACTTTGAAGTATTATATTCACATTATCCGAGCATCAGATCCACCGAAGATATATCAGTAGAGTATTAGGCTTAAAGAAAGTTCCCATCCCTAAGAATCTTGCAGTGATTACAGTGATGAGTGTAGATGTTATCTTCGCGTGTTTTATTTACAAGAGGAGAAACCAAAATATCTAAAACAAGGAACAATCAGGCCACAACTCATTTCATCATTTATTGTTGATCGTATATATAGATAGTTTATGTATCCTGATTTTAAATCCTCCCTTTTCTTTGACAACTCAATGCTTTCCTCAATTACGTTAATTGACATTAATTGCGAAATGATGAAGCGAGGGCGTCTCCAAACGCATTTCAAGACAAAACAACACATCCCAGTTTCCATTTATACCTTTGTCAGTCTTTTGTTTGTTCGACTTTTTATAACTTCCTTAGGCTGGTCTTCTTCTGATTTCTCTCATATTTTTCGCACCGCAACAAGAATAATGGTGTGGTCAAAAAATAGTGGTGTGTGCGATACGATATAGTTTTATCGCACCCGCGTGATGCGATATGTCTGTGTTACGTTGTAAAAATAAGTTCCCAAGTTTCTCAACTTTCCTCCATAGCGACCTGAGAAGGTTGCAAACACTTTAAAGAGATTGGTCTCTATTCTAAAATAAGGTTATTAATTTTCTTATTTATCTTTTCTCTTTAGCAACTAGCCTTCGTCAGCATTTTACGTGATCATTTCTACAATTCAAAAAGCGACAATGTCAGCACGCCGTTTCGACGAATCACAAGACTATTTCATAAGCACGGACGCAGCCGGAAACATCTTTCCATAAGAAATCAGACGGTCGACACGAATGCAAATGATCGAGGTAAAGTGTTTGCTTGTTTATCCAAATAATAAAACTCGAATCGCAAGCGATTTTTTACAAGCCATTTTTACATAACATTTCTAATAATTATTACGTAACTACAACTGGGTGGGTGTGTCAGAATGTTATTTATTTATTTATTCATTTATTTTTACAGCTCACTTAGTCATCGAGTCTGATTCATTTGGAACGGTAAAAATCCACAGCTTTAAGAGACCTGTGCACTACCTGTGTATAGGACCAGACGCCAGACCTAGAGGAGTTCCAGAGGTTGGTTAAAAATCCCTTTGTTTATACAACCCTATATTTTTATGCAACTAAGTTAAAGTGCAGTTTTATAAGTCCGTTCTCTTAACATCTAGATTCAGCTTGATGCGGCATCCTTTGACATTAATGATTGTATATTCCGAGAATACACCCTGGGTAAACATGTTCAGTTTAAATCTGAGAAATACTACAATAAAAAAAACAATACTGGATGCTTGGCTTTCAACAAGTTTGGAAGGGGACGAAACGTAAGGATATCGAAATGTGGAAAGAGAAACACGTTATTTATGGAACGAAAACCACGAATTATTATAGATATATATAAAAATGGAAAGTTTAAGAATCAACTCTTCAAATTTTTGCGTAATCAACAAGGATGAAGTGGGCTGTATTGCTGTTCAAGTAAAACATTACATGGCTTCACTTACCTTCGTGTAATTGCAAGCCGTTGAAGTCCTGTAATATCCTGACTCGGCATCTTTTCAGCAATGTTGGTCAACACGCAAATGCATGATCGACTCGATATGCGACGATAAAAAAACGAAAGAAACACGAAAGAAACACGAAAGAAACACGAATGAGGAAGAAGAGAAAGAGGAATTACAAGAGTTCACGGTTTATTCTGGAACCACTGCTGGCTAGTGGTTGATGTAGTAATTATTTCCACTTCGGTGCCAAACCTTTTTAAAAAATCAGGTTTAGGAATCACGCGGAAATAATATTTATTTAAAGACTTTAAATCCTTGCTTTTTAACCGTGGTTTTATCAACTTCATCCTTAGGTTTTTTATCTAATTCTGGGAAGGAGGTTGTAACACGCAACAGAAAGCTTGGCTTCGAAGACGAAAATTTTATTTTGAATTTTTTTTTTATAAAGATATAACTTCAGTGAAATATAATATATTTATGATTATTTAGACAGACCGTGGTGGTAGCTAGCGTAGTAATAATAATTATAATTTTCACCTTCTTTTTCTTGAGGTCTCAGTACTAGTTGTTTACGAGTTCTCGATTTGGATTGGAGGTTATCTTGACAGTTCTAAAAGACATATGTCCGGCCCATTTTGCTCGGTTTGTTTTGGCATAATTTATTTTCATAATTATATTTTTATGTTTTGTATAAAACTATTTATTTTTACTTGACTACATACTTGCTTTATTTCTTACGTTTACAATCAAATATTCGATAAGAAAATAATTTTCACACAATAAACATTGTGTTGTCTATCACTTGCACATGAAATTATTACGAATACATATAACTTTATAGGGAAATTTAAAAAAGGGTTTTTTACCCTTTATTGAACACGAAATTTATCATAGAACACGATAGAAAAAAGCATCTGTTAATCAATCTAGGTTTGGGTGTAGCATTTAGGCTCTTTCCGCTACCAACTGCCAAAGGATCTGCATGACACCATCTTTGCTATGTTTTGCTATCTTTCCAAGTGTTTTGTTTGTGTTCAAACCACGGATCTCCAAGATCTAACTCAAATCTATGCACGACATTTTCGGGTCTTCCGAAATACAACCCCAGGGGCTTTCGCCCTTTTGACAAGCGCTAGCGGTTTAAGCATAGGCAACAAACCCTGGGGACGAGGATGTCTAAAATAAGCTTCTATGCACAGGAGTACTAAATAAAATTAAGCCACAAGTAGCTGTAAGATGGACTTGATTACATATCAGCTTTGCTTAGGTACAGAAGTATTACTGAGGCTAAGTTGTCCGTCGCACGCCTCTCTAGTTGCTTCGAAACAATAAAATCCAGGAGGTCTTCTCAGTTCAGTCGAAAATTGTGCTGTAAAGTATAAGCAAATATTCAAGCTGTCATTCTTGGCATTTATTTCGTATGTTGTACGTACTTATTTTGGACTGTGAAATATCACCAAAAAAAAGTCAGCAGAAGGTGACCAAATTGCCTTCTTTTTTTTTCCAATCAACAATTTTTGTCGATTTTATTTACCGATCATTATTCTTTCCGATTTATTTTGTTTAGCTATTTCCATTTTTTTGCCTATTTTTAAATTCAGTATCTACGAAACCATGACAATAATAAAGAGAGAACACAGAAGAACAGCTCTTGATACAGTGACGAATAACGTTTAATAATGTTTCAAGTGAGCGTAGCAGAGGAAAAAGACAACCGAGAAAAAAAGAACATAGCAGAAGTTGAAGACCAAAGCATGGAAAATGCTCAAAAGAAAGAAAATGAAAGGAATAATACTTGGAACTGACTGATTTATGTAGTCTTCATTGTCCTCTTATTGAAGTTTTATTGAAAGAAAAAAAACTTTTGTGGTCATTTTCGAAACTGGAATTCATTCGGCAAAGTGACTTATTTTTTGCCAACTTTTTTACTTTATGCTGCGTAAAACATTAAAAAAGAAACAGTCATTCTTGATTTCACTTTAAAAATTTTTTTTCCTTTATCTTAATTTTGATATGTTTTTTTATCATGTCGGAGTATTTTTCCCTCAGCAAAATAGTTTTATTCCTCGTATCAACTTGCAAGGAGAGAGGCAGGGCTTGTGTTAGATGAACATGATAGTTTCGCATAAGATGAGTTACAACAGGAGCCTGCGTGAGAAGGGAAGATAGAGTTCTAGACTTTGTTTACCTCTGAGTTGATGAGACAAAAACCTCATTATGCCGATTTGTATTCCATGACTAAAAAATTTAAAACCAAAAAAAAAAGAATTTATGAAAATCTTAGATATTTAACAAAATTAGGGATTGTGTTATTGGGATTGGCCGTTATATGTTACTGTGGTCAAAAACTGACAATTTTAAGGCCCAGTTACATTTCATGTATTACACAGTTCATACCAACCTCGATCCCAGGGCCTGTAGCTTTTTTGTTATGAAGATGAACGCGTTTCATCCTCATAACAAAAAACGCTACAGGCCCTGGGGTCGAAGTTGAGTTCATACTTCACTTTTCATAAGACGATTTTTATGCAAAGCCTCTAATTTTTGTTGCACATCCAGTGAAATCGTATATTCTGGTTTTCTTTCTCGGTCTATTAAACAAAGGAGGTTAACAGGATGATCGCTTGTTTTGATAAATAAAATATATTTTTAAATAAGAGTAATTCAGGTTCGTCCCAATGAGGATGAGGTCGAGGGTTGGTCGTATCTTCGTATCGTTCACAACACCTTTCTCCTGCGAGTAGGACAGTGAGAACAAAGTTTAAAAAAAAGGCGTATGCAGAGAATAGCTGGAAGGCTCAAAGGTGTTCACTCCACTTTCGGATTATCAGGATTAGATTGGCAGTAAGAAGCAACTGACAACCCTACCGATGATTATGAAATTATAAACGCCACGTCTCCTCACATGTTGAGACCACTTGACCCTTTATTTGCAAGTATCCCAGGGAGATTCAGAAATGGTTGGAGGAAAAAGAGTTTATGACTACATGCATACCAGACAGAATGTCAAAAAATACTGCAAACCAAGGCATCAAGGCGTTCTATGGAGGTCTGTCTGCCATTCACCCAAGCATCACCCATAGGTTGTATCAATTTCAAACGACGAATATTACAGATTAGCAACACTCACAACATTTCCGGTAATTCTCATAAAGGCAATCGTATCATTGCAATGAAACACTTCAGCAGTACCTTTCCTACAGACGTATTCATTGATGGCGATACCATTTTGAATTTTCTAATAATATTTGTTGACACCCTTCCCCTCTGTATAACAATGTATGAGTTGAGAAAAAGTAAGTAACTGGAAGTGTTAACGTCCTTGGAACTTCCATCCTAACGGTTGGCTCTCCTTCTCCTCTGACGGTAACTAAGTTACAGTACCTGCTAGGGATGTGTATAGCATTTGCTCCAATTTTCGGACAGTGAATGGTTCCAAACGGTTTAACAACCCGAACCCAAAACTCCAACCCGAAACCCTATGATTACAAATTGACAGTGCTACCACTTCACATCTCAGCAAAAAATATACGGTCTGTAAAATGCACCAAACAGATGGATTAATTGGATCTAAGGCTTACTATAGGAGAAATAATTTTCGGGAATTGATTTTCGCGAATGAGGCTAGCGGTTCTCCTATATCTTTATCCTATCTCGCAGAAAAAGTCTTTCCTATTTTCCCTTTAAGCATGCAAATTTCTAATCAGTTTATACGGCATTATTAGGTTCGCGAATTTGACAAGTTAATTTTTTTTTCTCGAGAATTAATTTTCACGCATGACCCACTTTGGTATATTATTTCGCAAGAAGAAATTTTAATCAGATTAAAATATAAAAAATTTGACAATAAAAGACTGAACCTTTCCTGAAACAAAAACCACAGTATTGCTAATAGGGCTTATTCAAAAAGGGCCCTATTTTAAATTCTTAACCCGAAGGGCGCCAAATCAAAGGGCGCACTGAATGAAGCTCATTCATTTCCTGTAGCATGTCCCAACATCGGAACAAAAAATAAACAACTGTTCAATTATGTATATCTTTACGTTTTATAAACACTTTGCTAAATCAATAAAGTATTTTATTTGACAATAAATTTTCTTCATGATTAAAAATTACAAAATACGTGCATGGTCACGCCGTCCTTCAGTTATTACCCTTTAATTATAGAAAATATTTGAAGCTTTTAAGCAACTTGTAAGAATAAGGCATTTATTAGAAAAATGAATTATCATAAGGAAACGCTGTACAAAAAAAATTGAAGTAAAACCCTGCCTAACAGTTAAGATGGTTCAACGACTAATCAACTTGGTATTATAGCCCTTCGAAGTAAAAAATATAAAATCCCGACGAAACATAATCGTAACCACAGTAAGTTAACTAGCCTCGACACAACCACATTAGTTGCACGAAAATACAACAGGCTAAAATAAAATAACATTAAAACCGATCCCCCCAGACCTGGCAAAGAAGAAAAACGATCTCCTAAAAATTATGAGCATCGATCTACAATACTCCAACAATCCACTTTTAAAAATACTGCTGCCTCGTGTACACATTACAATTATAATAAAGAAGGCAAACTAAAAATAGATGATTTTTCTTCTCTGAACTTCCTCTCTGAGCTTTTATAGCGTATTAACATTTTTATTGATATGTGTACCCAGAATTCTCGTGTTGATTGTACGGCGGAGGAGGGTTATGATCATATCTAGAGTGAAACATGAGATTTATGAGATGACGTTAACGCTTAAAATCCCAGTTTTTTGTGTATAAAAGATGAAGATGAACACATAATAAAATAGCAGCAATACGAATCAATTAACATTTTTACTGAATAAAAAAAATCGCTTAAAAATCAATCAGATGGACATCATACTCCCTCCCTCCCTCCCTCACTCCCGCCACCACAACTTTTATCATCCTAAACTTTTTTCTATCTCAAGCAAGTGTTGATGTCAGTTTGGCCACCCTCGTTCGAACTTTTCAATTTCATAGATGAATAAGAAACATTCCGTATTAAGCGAGAAATGAATTCCCAATGAATGAAGCATGACAAATTTTTGACACCCATTACCCTGTTTGAGCCAAAATTAAGAATTTGTCACAAAAATTTAAAAATACTTTGTGTTGGTCAAAAAAAAAGACGAAGTTAACAAACGAGAATTCATCATATTGATATTCAATAAAAACAGAATGAAGAATGCAAAATGTTATCAGTCGATAGAAAATTAACAAATGAAACTTCAGCTTAGAAATTCGAGTTTTCAAGATTTGCAGTTCTCATCCTTTTGCGTATGGGTTCCTCGAGACAGAGTTTTGACAAAGCAGGTTCCGGACAAGGCGTGTGTAATTAGGTAACATATCACACTAATTAACAATGCTCAAAAATCATCCCTATCACATCAATTGAAAGAGTATCAGATGAATACACTTGAGTCAAATCGAGTTTGCCAACAGACTCGCTCTCTTTGAAATTAAATTTGGTTTATTTCACACATATTTTATGTTTACACCAATCATATGCCGTATTTTTTCGTGCTGTGAATATAAGAAACGATTAAAATTAGAAGTTAATAAAAATTATTAGTAAGCTTGGTTCTCACTATAGGCTAACGATGAGCAACCATAGTGCGCATGACGCCAATAGTGTGAACGTAAAAGTACCTGCTTAGCTCACAGCCGAACTCATCGTTAGCCGATTTTTTTTAAATCAAAATTTTTTGATATTGTTTTTCCGGCTAACAGTGAGATAAGCTCACTTTCAGCAATCTTCAAAGGAAGCCGACATAAATCGTGCTCAAAGCGATTTATGTTTTTAAAATTAGTTGTATGTTTTGTTGTGAAAGGTCATTTTAAAACTAAAATGGCTGACAAAATTAAAAAAGAAGAAGAAGAGTTGGCGTTCAATGTGAAAGATTTTCCCTGCCTTTCTGACCAAAAGTTGCTTCCTTTTTCATAATTTTGTTAATTTCTTTCCAGGCTACGTCGTTTTCTTCGAAGTAGTAATAATAACAAGACTTTCTTTCTATTTTTTTTTTTTCATTCTTTCTCGAATTATATTCGGCTACAAAAGAGCTAACGATGCACCGTAGTGTAAACGTGAAACGAATACATCAGGTACCCGTAGCTCAAAAATTGAAATCGGCTAACACATTATGCGTACTATGGTTAGCTCATCGTTAGCCCATAGTGAGAACCAAGCTTTAAAACTTATAAATTATTAATTCAATTAGGACGAATACAGTTAAGGGGGATTTTCACGAAGCGAATTGAACGGCGAATTCGACGGCGAATTGTATCTGAGCATGCGCAGTTTTGTTTGTTTTGATTTTGCACAAAACTGCGCATGCTCAGATAAAATTCGCCATCGAATTCGCCGTTCAATTCGCTTCGTGAAAATCCCCCTTTAGTATCTTACGCGACGTCGTCAAATTGTAGTGCATGTGGAGGAGTGTTTACACTATACATAGGTGGTTCTTGTGCAGGTTCGTTAGGTGGAGAAGTGTGCTGGCTAGTCATTGATGTCGCGTTGTCATCACCAGTTGAGTTGTAACTCATTTGGCGCGGTCTGTTTCTTGAAAAGTTAACCCGAAATTAGTCGTCAGTAAAAAATAATATAAATAACAAAGACAGATTTCCATTGTTGGGTCAGCAAACAGCGTAAAGTTTTTTTTGTCACTAGGACTAATTAGTTTTGAACCAATCAGAATAGTGAATTGACATGAATAATTAAACTTTCGCGCAGTCAGGCAATAGGAATCCGTCTAAACGAAAATAAAGACCGCATTCTTCCGAAGATAAGCCCACCCGCGTATAGGTCCACCCACGTATAAGTCCATAGTTATGTTTTGTTATATTTTTTGGCTATCTGTGGAAGAATATGTTTTTTTGTAAATCTCACGAATTGAAAAACAAAAATAAAAACAAAAATGCAATCACTTTTAAAAAAAGCTAAAATGTCAAAATAGCCAACCACTTATCTCGAAGAGGTGCTAAAAAGGCTTTTACAAATACGATATGGGTGCAGAAAAAAATTTAGATGATATAAGCAATCAGTTTTGTTTCACCAGACGTAGCCAAAGCAGTCACGCACAACAGCATGTCAACTTAGACAAAGACACAACAAAAACACAAGTTTGGTCACGTGACACACAAAATTATACGTACTCCAAGTCTCCAATAAGTTGTAGCTGTTCATCTAGCGATCTGCTTTCCTGAGGCGAACGTCTATTTAACCAAACAAAACAAAACAATCAAATCTACGACAGTCCCAAGCCTCAGAATTATTACCATTGCTATGTTACGTTAACAAAAGCGAATTGTTGAAGATGCTTCTTCTTAAGGTAGGTTTCCATACGACTGCATTTTCCGCTCGAGCGTAGAAAGCTCGGGAGCATTTTTCTCTTGAGCTTGAACTTAATGGAAATCAATTTCCCGCTTGACAGAAAGATGTTCAGAATAAAATGGCTGCCGTAAACAGAAAAAACCTTTGGCTACGAAATTTTAAAATAATAACAACAATGTTTTTATGTCAGCGAATTAAAAGAAGACGTAACAGGAAACAACAACTAAGATGAGAAAACTTTTTCATGAAAAAAAGGGGAAAGTAATTATTTATTGTTAGTTTATGAATTTAACATCCAATGGCCGCCCAACAAGCAGTTGATTTTTGTGGTTGTTTAGGAAGATTTGAAAAGAATTTATGAATCCATAACTTTTGTTCACAAATTCAATGCTAACAGGTCTCTCTGCTGTACTTAACATCAAACACTTTTCTGAAAGGTGTTTTTATTTTGTGAATAAAGAAGTGCAGAAGAAATTGTTGTTTTTCTAATATTTTTCTTGAATAAAATTGATTGCGCAATTGTTTACATTTTCTTGAATTTCATTGGTTAAAAAGCTCGAGAGAAAAATTACGCGCTGAAAAAGTTGAATGAGTTCAACTTTTTGAGAGAAGCTCGGGAGCATCTTTTTACGTCGGGTCAGCGGTCATTCTACTTCATTGCGCATGCTTGTGGGAAAAGCTCTTGAGCTTTTTCCGCTCGAGCGGAAAATGCAGTCGTATGGAAACCTACCTTTACTGACCGCTCTCTCAAGCTTTCTCATCTATGTATACACACCGTAATGCCACACTTAAAACCATGTGACACCAAACCAACGTTTATGTTTTTTTTGGCGTTTGTGTGACCACGCATACGACAAAATGATGATGAATGTTTAGAAATCGATAAGGTTAGAGATTAACTGGTTATCTCGAAAGTTATGCCTGCATGATTTATAGTGTTTAAGTTTTTATAGCAAAGAGTACAATACAAAATCAATCTCGACTCAATTTGACTCAAGCTGACAAGGAAAATCGAGACATACATGATCAATGTTTTTTTTTGTTCTATTAGCACTGTCTAGCCGAATTCCTGCTAAGTCCGGGGGATTTGAAACATTAAATAACAATTAATAGCCAAAACGAAGAAAAAATGATAAAAACAACAACAATAAACAAACAAACAACAGAGAAGTGCGTATACCTACCCTGGCGGTGCAACATACGAATCACGAGGTGTGGAAAAGGGCCGCGGAATAAAATCATTAGGCTGTATACTAGAATACAAGGCAAAGCTTTCAATATGGTTGAAAAAAAAGTTTTTGTAACATAATAATTAGTGGGTTTGGTGAGATGTTTTTTAAAAGAACGGATCATGCATGTCTCGCGTTAGCTATAATTACTGAGTGTGGATTCTACAAGATAAAACTAGTTAGCCCCATGTTTTCTTATAACTTCTAAGAATAGACTTTATGGGGTTTTAAAACGTGCGCTTTCAGAGAATAATCATTTCATCGCACAAAAGCATGTTTATCAATTCCGCAATGCCGAGCTATATGTAAAATTAAAAGACATTATACCCCAAGTTAAGTTACTGCAATTGAAATATTATGATAAAGTGTCTGTACAATAGGTTTGAAGTTATATTTATATTGTAGGATTGTTATTGTGTGGTTTTCTGTTGTGAAATGGTGTGAATGTCAGGGTTATTATGGTTTGTTAGTTTGTGTTGGTTAGAAAGTGCGAACTATGAACGTCATCAACTTACGAATGCAATGGAATTTTATCGTTGTAAGGTGGATGCTGGATGTTATCATCATAGCTGTAGAAAAAATAAACAAAACAACAATTATATAAAAAATAAACAATACAGAATAATAGGATAACTACAAATGACTTCATTTGTAGAAAGTTCAAAAACAAAAAAGGACAAGCAAAGCTGATTTTACCGAAATGTTATTACATAACCAATATAGAGTTTAATTGAAGTACATGTTCACACTTACCCTGAATCATAATCCATCCTTCTGAAATATTTTGCCAACTTCACGCAAAGGATGATGGCCGGTATAAAGAAAAGCAAGCACCAGCCCAAAGCTAACCAGAAACCATTCTACAAAAAAAAAACAGTACGAAAATACAACTAGTTGATAATTTAGGAGCAACAGTGAGACTGATATGTGAGACATTAACGTAAGCAGAAGTACTGCACATTATATAATTTATTTCATACTTTTAGTATGAAATAAATTATAATTAGCTATAACATAGGGTGATAATGGACTTTGTTCTGACACAAGGAGCCGCTTTGCACATGCTTCTCTCTGATCACGCAAATGTGATACGGGCGGAACGCGGCTTGACTACGTACTACGTCAAGAGACCCAACCGTAGGTTAGCCATAATAAATCACATTCCACTATGTTAGAGAATGTTTATGGAAATTTTGAAGTTTATAGCCTATGGGGTCAAATTAAGGTCCTTGACATGGTCTTTGAGGGGGCGACGTCTAACCTAGTCTTTGACCTAGACCTTAAAAATTAGGCTTTGATTATGGGGACTAGGTCAAAGTTTCAAACTAGGGTAATTTTAGGGAACTGAGACCCAAACGCTTCAAATTGGGACAGCTGACCATGTGATTTTAAATGTCCATGATATCGTCCATATAACTTCAGAGCCAATTGCATATCAAGATTTTATCCGGACCTTTGGCTGTAATATAAGTATAGTCGCATCACATAAGCTCAAAGCCCTTTGTTACAAACAAACAGTCAGGAAGGGGACTAAACCATGACTTGTCGGGCTTTTCTAGCAAAAAACAGCAAAGACAAACTACATCAATAGTACAGATTACATCAATAATCTCTATAATAATACGCCAGTTCCGTGTGTCTGTAACAGGCAAAGTGGATGTCTTTATTTTCCTTTGATGTCGCCGAAAAAATATTTGATGTTGCCGAACAAATTATGTCTATTTTGTTAGCGGGTTTACTTTGTTTACGTCACGTGATGAAAACCACTCAATTTGATTTGCTGAAATAAATTTAACGGCTAACTTTCCAAAAATGGTGTCCCTCGACACCGAAAAAACACAAAAGAAAGGTCCCTTCGTCTTGAAAAAAGTGCAAAAAGTGATTCGGAGAAAGAAAACTCTAAGTAAAGAAGTAGAAGTAGAAAAATAAAGTTGAAAGCCACAAGAAGTTACTTCGGAAGTGGAGAGTGGAGGTAGGAAGTAGTAAGGTAAAGTTAGAAGTACAAAATGAATGCTAGAGTTTCAAGTGAATTGGAATTGAGAAAAAGTAAGAACTTTTATATTTTTAGACGTTCCGTTTTTATATGCAACACACTTAAAATTGTCAAAGAGAATCGCATTTTCTCCAAAAAATCCATTGGAGCTTCAAATTCTTTAAGTTTTATATTTTACCGCGTTTTTTATAAAAAAGCTAGCATTTGTTTACATTTTTTTGCATAATTAATGTACTAAAATTCAAAATGCTGCATAAAGCTGTTAGGTGGCTACCAAACAAATGTGCCAGCGAAATAGAAAGTTTTGGTTTGTTGAACTAACTGCAAATGTCATAATTTTACATTGCTATTGTTTTCCTTTATATGTGTTGTACTAAGCATAAATAGCTAGCTATAGACGTAGCTAAGTCTCCCCAGCTTAAGTATATTTAACTGGGTGTCTTAGGTACTGTTTTGTTAGCTAGCTAGCTAATGTTAGCTTCAAGGCTCCATCCCATAGCTAGCTCTAATCTGAGTTTTGTTGCTATTTCTCTTTTTTAGGTATTTATAGCTACCTTAGTAGTCAAACTTCTCTTCTTTTTTGAACACGAATTATGATGTTACAAGCTAGCTACAAAATCTTTCTTGAATTTTTAGGATACTGTGACACATTTTTATGCCATAGAGAATAATTTTTTCACATTTCCTGTAAACTTTACAAGGGGACCACAATATGACAAGTGGAACGAATTTTATAGAATTTAAAGTGTGTGTGTTAAGTTATTTTTTATTGTTTTGTTTCCTCATCCTGTTAAACTTTTGTCAGCCTACATGTAAAATGCCAGGTTTTTTTACAGGGGTTTCTTGACATTTGATTGGAAATTTATATACGTGGGTTTATGACTTTGGGTTAAAAAAATTTATGAGAGGATGAAATGGTTGTCAGTTCATATTGTTCGTGTTGCAAAATGCTGTTTTTTGAAATTTTGTGTAAACTTTTGTGGAAATAGACCACATGCAATATATATACTGAAAGAACAAATCTTTGTAGAATCAGACTTCACTGTAAGCTGTTGTAAAGCTGATGTCTTCATCGGTAAAAATAACAGCCATAGTTTACTAATTAAGAAAAAAATAAAACGAGTTTGAAAGGTAAAAAGTATTTATTTGTTAAGCTTTTCGTACACTAAGTACATCTTCAGACTATATAAACAACTTTGTCTTTATATTTCGTATTATAAACTATTGTTTGGGAGAACTAACTGTATGTGATGTAATTTTTGCTTTTTCATATTTTTGAATAAGCTTTTAAGGGAAAGACAATATTTAAAATGTGTAAATAACTTATTTTTGTTGATTTGTGGTAACTCTTGCAGGCCAACTTTTTGACATTTCAGAATAAAATACTGAGGGTTTTCAACATAATCACTTAAGATGTACATATTTGAGATGCGTTATTTCTAACATTGTTTATTATCCGTGTTGTGACTGTCAGTGTTGTGACTGTGGGTTTTGTGAGTATTGGTGTTGTGAGTGTCGATGTTGTGAGTATCGTTGTTGTAACTTTTTATCAACTAGATTTTGCACCTTGCAAGCTGTTCTTTTTTTATTTTGTGTAAGATTTGACATTTGACATTTTGTGTAAGATTTTAAGAACATTTTTTTTTGTATATGCACTGCTGACATCAGCAAAACATGCCTAAGTGGATTTTTCCACGGGCTTTATCGACTAGTCTATATAATAATACGCCAGTTCTGTGTCTCTGTAACAGGCAAAGTTGATATGCTTATTTTTCTTTGATGTCGCCGAAAAATCTTTGATGTTGCCGAAAAAAATATGTCTTCTTTGTCGAGAAAAGCCGCGAGTTTTGTTTGTTTACGTTTTAAAATCACGTGATCAAAATAAAAAATTTAATTGGATAAACCAAACAACGTGATCAAAATAAAGCAATTTTATTTGCTGAAAATTCCAAGTTTTCCCTGACGATCAATCAAACGTAAAAAGTTTGTTAAATGAAGTTCCTAGCACAAAGTAACGGAAATTGTGTTTGCAAAAAAGATGGCTGTTCTTTTTAAGCATTTGTCTACTCTTTCCTTCAAATAAATCTTTACAAAACATTTTAAAAGGGGCATGGTATATAAATGAAGTATAGAAAGGTTTCTGTAAGGTTTGTTTATGTTTTTTTTCAGTTTTGATGATATTATTGATGCGAGACATGTTGTTAGCTAGCATCATAAAGCCAACCACACCAACAACAACTATAGCTAGCTAGCTAGCTAGCTAGGAATTTATAAATATGTGGCCATGTTCTTTATACCTAGCTAAGTCTCTAGTTTATATTTAACTGACCAGCTATTAGCTGCTGTAGCTAGCTAATGTTAGGTTCAAACTTAAGATTCCCAGTACCTACCTAACCTGTGAGCTTTTTACATGTAAGCTAGCTACCGTGTAGTTATCTTGTGGTCTTTGCTAGGAATATGGCTGTAACTTATTTGACTTGACCTTTTAAGCTTAAATTAGAAGATATAACAAGCCACAACACCTTTTAAAAAAGTATTATATAATATTTAAGAATAGTTTAAGGACTCTTTTTTATGCAAATATATATAACTAGTCGTTAGCCCGTGGAAAAATCCACGGGTTCGCCCGTCCTTTTTATAACGCATTGCGTGCGTCTCGCTACTTGCGGTACCATTTTGCGTGACAGACAGACGCATACGGGTATTATAATATAGATGTATTTTTCACATTTTGTGTAACTAAACTTACATCGGTTGCATGCAATAGGACAAAACGATTTTATTTAACATGTAGTAATTCTGGTAGATTAAGTGTACTAATTTTTGTTGTTCTAGATGTTCTGACTCAAATGTTTTTGTTTATGACATTTCGTGTTATTTAAGAAAAGTTTAAACTTTTTTGAGGGATATGTATACATGTTAACACCGAAAAACTTGTGTTTTTTTATTCTTATTTGACAGAGGTTTTTGACATTATGGGGAAAATTTTACGTAGCTTTTTCACATTTTTTGATTTTGTTGCAGTATTTACATGGGATTTTGATTATTTATTATTTATTTTTATTTTTTGGGGGGAGGCGGGGGAAGGATTTACATTTTTTACATTTTGGGTACAAAATGTACAGGAAAGGCTGGGGTGAAATTCCATTTATATACATAGTGTATATAATATATACAAACTGTTGTTGTTGTTTTTTTGAAATTTATGTTAACTTTTGTGGAAAGGATCATGCAATATACCGAAAGAATTATTTTTGTAGAATTTAACTTACACCTTGCAAGCCATTCCTGTTTTTATATTAAAATGAGAAATTCAACTGACATTATATATAAAAAAGTACAATTCCCACAAAATCCATCAAACGTTATTAACCCTGAAAATTTTAAAACATTTTCCTGATTCTTTTTTGGCTTGGAAAGTTATTTTCCTGCAAAAATTTCTAAAAATAAAGTACAGAAATTACTTATTTTTAAATGTAAATTTAATTTCTTCCAATTTATGGTTTTGACATTTTCATGTAAGAGTTTGTGGGCAAAGACATAATTAGCATGCTAAAAGAACTGACGTTTGTTGATGTAGAACTACTAAACACAACCGTTTTTTTTACATTTAGTGTAAACATTTGTGCAATATGGCCATATTCAATACACCAAAAGAGCTACTTTGTTGATTTCGGTTTTATACTCTTTGTAAGCTATTTTTTTCTTCTTTTTGACATTTTGGATTAACTTATTGTTGCGGAAGGCATATACAATATACATATAAAAATATTGGAATTTTTGCAAAGTTCTGTTTTACCACTCAATTTTCACATTTTATATAAATTCTTTGGACAGGATGGTATGAAATAGACCAAAATACCTGATCTTAGTTGTTTTGAATTTACAGGCTGTGGCTTGTGAAACTTTAAGGTGAACATTTTGTGTAAGACAATGGCATGACATATACTGATAGAACTGATTTTTGTTGTTTTAGATGTTATAACTGAAACTTTTTTTGACATATTTATGTTATTTTGTGAGGAAAGACCATACACAGAAGAAGAATTAGATTTTACACATTGCAAGCTGTGTTTTTCTATATTTTGTATAAATTCTTACCGGCGAGGACTCTGTACAACATAACGAAATGACTGATCCTTCTCTATTTTAAATTTGATGCGTTCCAAATTACAGTGTTTTGAAATTTTTGTGTAATGGGTAAGGACAACATGCAAAATGTAAAAAAAACTGATTTTTGTTGAATCAGACGTACTCCCTACAACCATTCTTTTTTTTTACACTTTGTGAAGCTTTTGTGAGGAAAAAGTGTATGCAAATATCATCGAAATAACTGATTTTTGTTGCAAACTGTTTTGTTTTTTTTCATTTTGGATTAAAATATTGTTTTAGAGGGCGTATGCAATAGATATATATATATACCAAAAAAATTAAATTTCGCAAACTTTGATTTTGTCGTTAACTCTCATCTTTTACATTTTGATTAAACTTTTGTGGAAACCGTGGGTATGCAATGGACCAAAATAAGAGAATTTAGTATTATTTAGAATTTGTATTTCGTGTTGCAAATTGGTGGAAAAATTGACATAAAATGAACTGTTAGATTAATTGTTGTTGTTTTAACATGACTCATTATGACTCAAAAAATTTTTTTGCATTTCTAATTTGACTAATTAGCCAAAAAATAATAAAATAAGTTTGCCAATTGGTTTCAGACTATACAAGCTGTTATTTTTTATATATATATTTTATGTGAACATTTGTGACAGAATACTATGTGAGATTTGAAATTTTGTGTAAGACTTATTGATGGTAAAACAGCAAGCAAGTTTACTAAAAGGTCTTTTTTTTATTAATTTAGGGTTTAAAAACCGGTGTTTGACATTAATCAGCTTTTTTTGTATGTGACATTTTGAGTGATTTAAATTTTATGGGTGAGATGTATTTTGAAATGCTTTGGTCAACTTCTTTCCGAATAATTTTTGCATTGTCAGAGGGTCAGAGCAAGTAATTTTAGTAGATTTAGATTTTAAATGTCACATATATACTGCAGTTGTTGAACACCTTCAATTTTTTTGGTCATTTATATAATAATGCAGATTGTAAGATTCGCACTGCTGTATTTTTGGTTTTTTGATGGACGTGTTACATGAATAAAATGAGAATCAGGGATTCTTCCACGGGGAAACAGCTAGTGATATATATTCTTTAAGAAATACGATATATCAAAACAGGTTTGTGCAAAAGTCATAAAGAAGAAAGCAGTCGATTTTGTTACAACAAAACAATACAGAAGCTGCAACAGAAGTCAAATAAATTTATTTAAAAAACGGAATATTTGCTGAAAATTGGTAAAACTTTTTTAAAAAGTTAATTAATTTCAGTGCCTTTTGGATCTTGTAATTCAAAAAAAACTGTATAAATTTCAATGATTGTTATTCTACCCCATATGGTCCTGTTTTTTTCTGTTACTTTTTCCTCTTGTTGTTTCATATTAAAAAAAAAATTTCACTTTTCTACACATTTTCTGTAATAAAATTATTGTTTGATTGCCTAAAAAGCATCAACAAATCGAAAAGGTTTTAACATGTAGGAAATTTCTTTTTAGAAAGCAACTTATATTTAGCGATTATGATACACGTGGCGATTCGTAGAAAGCAATTAATCGACCCGCGTATTTTCGGCTCATATCGCACTTTAAATCAAAATTGTGTATTAATCTACATATTAACAAATCACGATCTAAGCTAAGTACGACATAATTAAAGAAACTGCTGTAGCAGTTTATTTAAAGATTCATTAAGAATCAGTAGATGTCAGACAGATACTCGAAACATCACACAAAACGCAACAAACATAAAAAATAAAATAAAATAAAGTATATAGGTATGGAAAACCCTCACCGTGTTCTGTACAACATTGTCGCATGCGAACGTGTGAACCCCATCATACAACTGCGCAACGGGTTTGCATTTCAACCAACTCTCTTTAAGCTACAAAAAGATAGATTCGAAAGTGAGCTTTTCTTGTGTTAACCAAAAAAAGACAACAACAAATGATAGCAAAGGTGCATGTTATGTTTCTTACTTCTTTTTTATGTGATCTGTTCCCTGGGTCAACAACCCAGGATTCGGTCAGACAGTTGTTGCACCATCTAAAAATAATTTAACTTAATTGAGAGACGAAATATACAAAAAAAAGAAAGTAAGTAAAACAAAGTTAAGAAATGAACAACTCTTTGCAGCCATAAACAACATGGCATAAATCTGAACAACTTCGTACAATTATATATGAATAATATTGACACAACAATCCAACTATGATCAACAGCCACACAACTACGCTAACCGCATGCAAACCACATATAAGAACCACATAACTACACACAGCCACCATACAACTACGAATAACCACTACACAACTACAAATGACGACCACTTAACTACGAATAACTAATATACAATTATGAATAACCAATATACAACTATGAATAACCACCATACAACTATAGATAATCACAACACAACTACACATAAACTACCACATAATAACGCATAACCACCATACAACTACAAATAAACTACAGCACGAGAGCGCTTTCACATAAACATGCAACCATGAACATTACAACACCAAAATCATAAACAACAAGATATGACATAAATGTGCTGGTAAACACTACTTTTACTACGATGGAGAGCCTATTTCATAATAGCTGAAAGTTTTTGGCTTAATAGTCTTATATAGCTGGTTAGAATTTTTGAAGTTGCAGCATACTTTCATAATTTAATTCTTACACTAACCTTTTGATTTCGTCTTGCACATATTTTGACTTGAGGTAAGTTTCTGAAGCTCTCAAGTCATTTAACAGTGATGTAGTTCCATCCTAAAATATAGAAATAGGAAAAAATGATAAATAAATGTAAAAACAAAATATAGTTCTTTAAAATAGTAAGTATATCTGGTTTCATTAACAAGCAAAATTAAAAGATATCAGCATCGAATTAAAAGACATCGGGATAGAATTAAAAGATATCGGAATAAAATTAAAAGATATTGGGATAAAATTGAAAGATATCAGCATCGAATTAAAAGACATCGGGATAGAATTAAAAGATATCGGGATGGAATTAAAAGATATCGGGATATAATTAAAACATATCAGAATAAAATTAAAAGATATTGAGATAAAATTGAAAGATATCAGGATCGAATTAAAATATATCGGGATAGAATTGAAAGAGTGTAGAAAACTTACCTTGAGATTGGTTGCTTTTGTTTCCACCTCAGTTACATTTTGTTTGAGAAAATTCTAGTAAACATAATGTTAAAATTAGTTTAGACTGATCAAAAATTAACTTTAAAACAATATAGAGGGTGACCACAGATTTTGCAATTCATAACAGGAGAGTTTAGGAGGCATTGAGGTCAAATTTTAGAAAAAAAAAACACTGAAAACATTGTTCCATTTTAAAAATTTATTCCAACTACTTGAAAAAAAACATTCATTTTCACGCCTAAGCGAAAACCTATCTGGTATAATGTGAGCATGGTCTAAATTGAATAGTATAGCAACACAGCAGATTTTAGGAACAATTAAACGCACAGTAAAGTCCAGGTGATTTGATCAAACTAATGTCACTGTGTATTCGTGACTTCACATCCAAGGTAACAATTTTTTTCAGGACACTGCAATCAGGAGGATTAAAAGTTTCATTACCATTTTCTGTTGGATGGTCGCTAGTGTAGTATTCTGGACATTTTCCACCTTTTTTGCTACATTTTCTATCTTTGCTTTCACGCCCTTAAAAAACGAGGTGTATGTTTACAGAAAATATATATAAACATTTACACTTAGAACATGGCCAAAGGGAGCAATTATGTTCTAGTTTTTAATGGTGTATTATCTTAGAGATATGACCTTACAATTAGTTTTGCTTTTGAAAATCAAATCTCTCTCATACAAATGTGTCTTACATTTTCGTCTACAAACGAGTAAACAGGCCAAAAAAAACACTATAATTTCGGAAAGAGAAGTGACAAAAATTGATTTAAAAACTTTACATTATGGAACTACCACGGCAGCTTTACTACTTAAAAAACACATGGCAGTAAGACTATTGGAAAAAATAGCATTTACAATAAAAAATTGCACATACTCTTAAAGTCGATTTGCGTTAACATACAAATTATTGAGCAACTGTTGTTTAACAGCCGCACAACAATCGCTGTTACGACGCTAATGGAAACACATGCTGTATAACAAAGCGAATCAAGTTTCACAGCAATTACAACAAACTTTAACACAACAGAGTTGGGAAAGTAAAGTAGTAGTAATTTTTATTTAATTCAATCATTTCAAACCTTGATTCAACTCTTAAAAGCATTATTAATATAAAAATTGACTTACTGCGTTAGGAATGCCCACAGCAACTGTAGAAAGGTTTTGTGAAACTACAGTCAAGTCAACGTCAGTTATTTCTTTTAACTATAAAAAACAAACATGAATTCAGATAAAAAGAGTAAGATATAAAAATGCAAAATTTGACATATATTCCTCTCTTTAACACACAAAACAACATTTTTTCTAATTTGTATGATCATTAAATTGGATATTGTGTGCAGATAAACAGTAGCTAACCGTTGCAAGGAACTTTGTATAGTTCAAGTCATCGACACCAGAGTTGATTAATTGAGTTATACTGCTTTCAGCATCATTTGTTAAGATAGTTTTATCTGACAAGTCGATGTTTATTTTCTTTATTTCATCATTAATATCTGGAACATGCTAAAAAATAAAGCAACTTACAATTTATAATAGCATTCCACGAATTAGGGCTGCATGTAAAACAATACAGTTCTTACAATAAGCCAGATCACTTTATATGCATTATATTTTCCACAATGTTGGTACATTGTTGGCACAATGTTGGCACAATGTTGGTACTCTGAGAGGTAGAGCAGGTGAAGTAGTTGAAATGTTAGAACATAGATCTGTTGATATGCGTTGTGTTCAGGAAGTCAGGTGGAGAGGAGCTTCAGTGAGATTTGTGGAAGGTAGGAGGGCAAGGTATAAGCTTTTTTGGATTGGTAATAGTGATGGATATGGAGGAGTTGGTATATTCGTTGCAGAGAAGTGGGTAGAAAAAGTAATAGATGTTATGCGTGTTAATAGTCGTATTATAGTGATAAAGTTTTTGATAGGTAATAGGATTGTCACTTTTCTGTCAGTTTATGCTCCACAGTGTGGACTCAGTGAGGAAGATAAAGATAAGTTTTATGATGAGTTAATAGCAGTCACATCAAAGTTTGGAGACACTGAACTTGTCATGGTGGGCGGCGACTTTAATGGTCATGTTGGGAAGTCATCTGAAGGTTATAGAGGTGTGCATGGAGGCTATGGATTTGGGAGCAGAAATAAGGAAGGGGAGAGATTGCTTGAGTTTGGAATGGCAACGGACATGGTGGTTTGCAACACATCATTCAGTAAGAGACAGAGTAGGCTGATAACATATGAGTCAGGTGGTTGTAAGACACAGATAGATTACTTCCTGGTTAGAAAGTCAGCAAGAAAGTGGTGAAGGACGTGAAAGTTATATCGGGGGAAGAGTGTGTTTCCCAGCATAGGTTGCTGGTTTGTGATATTATCTTGAAGAGTGTTAAAGAAGCCAAGGGAAAGTACAGGCCCCGTCGTAAAGTCTGGAAGCTGAAGGAAGAGATTGTAGCAAGACAATTTAGTGCAAAAGTTCAGCATTAGCCCACAATGGTCAATGTGATAGTGACAATGTTGAAAGTACTTGGACTACTTTGAAGAATTGTCTTCTAGAAGCTTCTGATGATACCTGTGGGTGGACGAAAGGACCAGCTAGACATAGACAGACCTGGTGGTGGAATAATGAGGTTGACCAGTGTATAAAGGAAAAGAGGAAACTTTGGAAAGAGTGGAAGTCAGGTGGTAGTAAAAATATTTATTTAGAAGCTAAGCGTCGTGCTCGTACAGCAGTGTATAAGGCAAAATCAGAAGCAGAGAGAAACAGATTTGCAGAATCTGTTTAAGAAGGGAAGACCAGCGCAATGAGGTATTCAAGATAGCAAAGCAAATGAAGAAGACTAATCAAGATGTTGTAGGTGAGAAGTGTATACGTAATGATGAAGGTGTTTTGGCTAGCACAGTGGAGGAGAAAAGGGTAGCTTGGAAGAATTATTATCAGAGGTTGCTTAACACTGAGTTTGATTGGGATGAGGATAATTTGTCTGATGATGATGTTGTAGAAGGGCCAGCTATGCAGATCAAGACAGAATGGGTAGTGGAGGCTATTAGAAATTGAAGATTGGCAAGGCTGCAGGAGTATCAGGTATTGTTGCAGAGATGGTAAAAGCATCTGGATATATTGGAGTTGAGCTTATTACAAGTCTTGCTAATCAGATTATAAAGGATGGTGCTATTCCGAGTGAGTGGCAGTCGAGTGTAATAGTGAATTGTTTCAAGGGCAAGGGTGATGCATTAGAAAGAGGTAACTATAGAGGTTTGAAGTTGGTTGATCAAGTAATGAAAGTTATTGAAAGAGTGATTGATAAGTTACTTAGAGAAAGAATTGATATAGATAAGATGCAATTTGGTTTTGTTCCAGGGCGTGGCACTACAGATGCAATATTTTTACTCAGACAGCTTCAGGAAAAGTATTTAGGAAAGAGAAAGAATCTCTATTTTGCCTTTGTAGATTTAGAGAAAGCTTTTGATAGAGTGCCACGTAAAGTTATTTGGTGGGCTATGAGAAAATTAGGTGTGGATGAGTGGCTAGTTACGATGGTACAGTCTATGTACAGCAATGCTAGAAGTCGTGTCAGGATTAACGATTCACTTAGTGATGAATTTAGTGTAAATGTTGGTGTACATCAGGGTTCTGTACTTAGTCCTTTGTTGTTTGTTCTAGTCTTAGAAGCGCTGTCGATGGAGTTCAGAACAGGTTGTCCATGGGAGTTATTGTATGCAGATGATTTGGTTCTCATAGCAGAGTCGATGGAAGAATTAGTTGAAAAGTTTGAGAAGTGGAAGAAAGGACTAGAAGAGAAAGGGCTAAGGGTGAACACAGCAAAGTCTAAAGTCATGATTAGTAGCATTGCAGCCAAGTGTGACCTTGTAGTTGGAAAGTGGCCTTGTGGAGTTTGCAGGAAAGGGGTTGGTAGTAACTCAATTTTTTGTCAGACTTGCAAGCATTGGGTACATAAGAAGTGCAGTAGTATTGGTGGAAGGTTAAGAGCTGACATTCAGTTTGTATGCAAGCGTTGCAAAGGTGAGATTATAGAGAATGAAGTATTTCCAGCTTTAATGATGTACAACAGTGGCTCGTTAGAGATAGTTGAGAAACTTCTGTTACTTAGGTGATATGTTGGGCAGTGAAGGGGGTGTTGGAAGAAGTGTTACTTGCAGGATAGGTTCTGCTTGGAAAAAGTTCAGAGAGTTACTTCCTTTGTTGACTAGCAGAGTCTTGTCAATTGAGGTAAAAGGTAGGTTGTATGAGGCCTGTGTAAGAAGTGTTATGTTGTACGGTAGTGAGACATGGGCAGTGAAGCAGGAAGATCTTGACCGTTTAGAAAGGAATGATATGAGAATGGTTAGGTGGATGTGTAACGCCAGTCTGAGAGACAGAAAGAGTTCAGATGAGCTAAGAAGCAGGCTAAGTATCCGTAGAATTAAAGATGTTATCCAGATAAGAAGATTGAATTGGCTGGGGCACTTGGAAAGAATGGAGGAGGATAATTGGGTAAGAAAGTGTAGAGACTTGATAGTTCCTGGGGCAAAGCCCAGAGGCAGACCGAGAAAGACTTGGCAGGAGGTTATAAGGACAGACTTGATACAGCGGAAGTTGAGTTTAGATCTAACACAGTCTAGATCAGATTGGAAGAGGGTCATTAATATACCCCGTCCAACCCATGCTAGCATGGAAAACGGACGTTAAGCCGAGAATGATTGA
>JASGCC010000022.1:1657295-1954795 GCA_030067915.1 Hydractinia echinata
AGCTGTACTTTAAAACAGTTGTTTGTTGAAAGTAAAACATTCTGATGATGACTTAAATAAAAGTCGAAATATTAAAATTCGTAAAATTTTGGTTTATTTATAATCTAGGTTTTGAGATTTTAATAAAATGAATTTATTCAGAGTTACATTTGTACTATTTCTACTGAAATTGTTGTACACTTCAAAATCAATAGTTTCAACATTGTCTGCAAATGATATAAGTATTAACATTTATGTATATTATTGACCACCACGTTGCCGTCATTCCGTACCATATACCATACCATCAGTAGTATTTCCTATAAACTTCCAAGAATATGGGTAACCACACTTTGGAAGCGATTATTAAAGAGAAGTGCAAGGACCAGGTCTATAAAAAAAGTTAATTATCTACTTTAATTGTTGTGATGTGATTGGTTAAAATATTGATCCTTTAGGTATATCTTTCACTGATATACACCGAAAAATGATTTTGATTATTGCCTGCTGATGACAGCTGCAGCTGTTAAAATGTAGCCTAGAAAAAATTTGCTTGTTCATGACATATTATTTAATGACACTGACTGGTAATATTTTCAAAGTTGTTCAAATCTTATTAATTCACTTTTTCCAGTTCAGACTTCATTTTAGTGCACAGGTTTTACAGCAGGAGTCCTGTGTGTTGTGCATTAGTTGGTCTTGTTTGTATCAAAAGAAGTCATTTTTGCATACTCATGTGAGGAGCCCAGAGATGGTTATTGTTGGCAAATTTAACCTTACTGAAGTGCCAGTAATCTTAACAAAGTTATTATATATTTCCGATTGAAGAGGTTCATAGAATTTTAAGTTGTAGTTTTGAGTAATAGCTAATATCTAAGGCGATGGGGAGTGTAGGACCAAGTATTTGTCAGGCAGGCATATAAAAACTCAATAATTTTTAAAGTTATGTGACAAATTCCACACATGTGGAATCTTCCCCTTTAACCTAGGTTGAAATGCCAACATAATCATTTTCTACATACATATAAAGAATTAGCAAGTCTAAATAGTTATTAAAAAAACTGACAGAATAATGTCAATTTACTATTTCAAATTTTGAGCATTGACACAATTTTTATTATTGTATTTCCTGCATTTCATAATGTTTTAACTCAGTTTTATAAAGCTGCCTATTAAGAAACAACGTGAGAGCAAGTGGACTAAAGATTAGTTATTAATTTACAATCTGTAATCAATGTCACTCTTGAAGGTATAGTACATTGCTGTTTGTATAAGCAACCCAGTTGCTAAGGGTCTTCACCTCCAATGGGAGCAACTTGCTTTAGCTTTAGCAACCTTCAAGCCTTCAAGCCTTCAAGCTTTTCTCACACCTTTCCAGTTTAACTGTAAAACGTGTATCAGCGGTTACACAGCACTTTAGTGTGCTTCAGAGAGAATTTTAGTGTGTTTGTGTGACTGACAAACATGATCCAAGGTCACGTTTCAACATTTTTGAACTTATTTCATGATTTTTTATACAATTCACCATACACCTTCGGGAAAAATATTAAGGATTTGTCATAATTGCTTTTTCTGCAAGTGAGAATATTTAGAAAAATAGAATATTAAAAATACGGAAAATTACCTGAAGTAAATTGTTTACATTTTTATTTATTTCATAGCTTGAATAAAATATTTTGTGTCCTTTGTTTTTTAATTTTTCTCTTGAAATGTTTGTAACAAGGATTTCCTACTAGTAAACTTTCTCTCTCTCTTTTAGGTCTACTGTTTGAGACGTTAAAATCGAAATGTTACCGATGTGACCAACGCAGTGATTGCACAGAACTTTCGAATACAAGAATAGAGGTTTGCCGAGAGAGCAGAAAAAGTTGTTATGCGCTTGTAGAAAACACAACTAAAGGCTTTGTTTTACGAAGTAGTGGTTGTTTTCCGTCTTGTGTAGTTGGATGTTTCCAACCCAAATCGGCTGACGCTTTTATGTGTTGTTGTGAAAATAATTTGTGTAATGGAGACATAAATGCTCTGATAAAAATTAAAAAACCAACAGCAACAACAACAGTACCTGTAATCAGTAAGATACTTAAAAACTTTAATAATTAAATATTTCTTTCTTGTAAAAATATATATGTGTGTGTAAAATTGTGACCATTATTTTAGCCAGACCTGGAAATTCTAAGAGCCATGGAGCAACCGGTACCATAATTTATATTGTTACTCCAATATTTGGATTTGTGATAGTAGTTGCTGTGTTGTTTAAGTTGTGGAGCAAACATAAGAGAATGCAAGCTAGAAGAGCACATTTGTTTTCTCGGAGTCCTCCATCAACGCCGCCTATTCAATCCAAAACAATACAAATGCATGACATTGTATCTCGAGGACAGTTTGGTTATGTCTGGCGAGCCTGTTATGAGCACAAGATGGTGGCTGTGAAAGTTATCCCGCCACACGAGCGAATGTCATGGGAAACTGAAAGAAAAATGTATGATGGGTTTCAATTACGTCATGAAAGCATCCTAAACTTTCATTCGGCTGAAAAACGAAGTGAAGATGGAATGTTACAGTATTGGATCATTACTGAATACCATGAAGAAGGGTCCCTTGCTGACTATCTCCACAAAACTGTTGTAGATTTTCAGAGTTTACTGACACTTGTTCTTGGAATGGCTTCTGGATTGGCATATTTACACGGCGAAGATACGTCGTCGTCTGTCACAAAACCAATCATAGCGCACAGAGATTTTAAAAGTCGTAATCTTCTAGTGAAATCAAATAGAACATGTTGTATCGGCGATTTCGGATCTGCTTGCTCTTTTGGCGATAGTTACGAACCAGATGAAGCGAAAGCACAGGTGTGTTTCCATAATTGCTATTTTCAGTTAACCACTTCAAAGTCAATAAGATGAATTGAAATTCTTGGTGTTTTTTTTTTAAGTTATGACATTTTTATTATATGAAAAATACATCAGCAAAAGAAAAATTCACTTAGCCTGTTTTATCCCCTAAATAAATTAAGAGTGAAAGTATGTCAAGGCTGAAGAGAACCTGCTATTTGGTAAGGCTAATAATGACAACTCCTCGATTTAGGTTGGAACAAAGCGTTACATGGCTCCAGAAGTTTTGGAGGGTGCGGTTGCATTTCAAGCAGAAGCGTTTCTATGTATCGATGTGTACGCATTAGCATTAGTTATGTGGGAAGTGCTCTCAAGATGTGACGCGTCTTCAGGTAATCTTCTTTGCATCCTCTCCTGTGTTTCCAGATACATTAAAGTACCAAAAATAAACATATTGTTTCTATATTGTTGCAGCGCCAGTGGAGGAGTACTGCTCTCCGTTTGAAGATGAAGTTGGATTACGCCCGACCATGGAGGACATGAGAGCTTGTGTTTTAGACAGAAAAGCCAGACCATTGATAAAACCTGAGTGGCTTCAAGTTGAGGTAACATTATTGTTGCCAGAACCCAATCTTCTTCAAGTTGAGGTAACATTATTGTTGCCAGAACCCAATCTTCTTCAAGTTGAGGTAACATTATTGTTGCCGGAACCCCAATCTTCTTCAAGTTGAGGTAACATTATTGTTTCCGGAACCCAATATTCTTCAAGTTGAGGTAACATTATTGTTGCCGGAACCCAATCTTCTTCAAGTTGAGGTAACATTATTGTTGCCAGAACCCCAATCTTCTTCAAGTTGAGGTAACATTATTGTTGCCAGAACCCAATCTTCTTCAAGTTGAGGTAACATTATTGTTGCCAGAACCCAATCTTCTTCAAGTTGAGGTAACATTATTGTTGCCGGAACCCAATCTTCTTCAAGTTGAGGTAACATTATTGTTTCCGGAACCCAATCTTCTTCAAGTTGAGGTAACATTATTGTTGCCGGAACCCAATCTTCTTCAAGTTGAGGTAACATTATTGTTGCCAGAACCCAATCTTCTTCAAGTTGAGGTAACATTATTGTTGCCGGAACACAATCTTCTTCAAGTTGAGGTAACATTATTGTTTCCGGAACCCAATATTCTTCAAGTTGAGGTAACATTATTGTTGCCGGAACCCAATCTTCTTCAAGTTGAGGTAACATTATTGTTGCCAGAACCCAATCTTCTTCAAGTTGAGGTAACATTATTGTTGCCAGAACCCAATCTTCTTCAAGTTGAGGTAACATTATTGTTGCCAGAACCCAATCTTCTTCAAGTTGAGGTAACATTGTTTCCGGAACCCAATATTCTTCAAGTTGAGGTAACATTATTGTTGCCGGAACCCAATCTTCTTCAGGTTGAGGTAACATTATTGTTGCCAGAACCCAATCTTCTTCAAGTTGAGGTAACATTATTGTTGCCAGAACCCAATCTTCTTCAAGTTGAGGTAACATTATTGTTGCCAGAACCCAATCTTTAAAATCTGAAGTGCTTTAAGAATGCGTTAAATTATTATTTTCGACATATTGTCCATGCTTCAATTGGGGACTGAGAATGAAATAAATGCTTTCTGTGGAAGTGTAATGATTTCTCTTTTTTTTTTAGAAAATTGCACATCTTTGTGACACCATCGAAGATTGTTGGGACGATGACGCTGACGCGCGACTAACAGCACATTGTGTGTTGGAACGCATCACGCAGCTGTCGAGGAGAGAGAGTGATGCTAAATCACTTCCGGATTGGATGGAAGACGAAGATTACGGAGTGAATACGCAGTTAGTAGATTTGTCAGCATCAGAGGAAAAAATCGATTTTTCTAGCGAAAGTTCGTTTTAGGAACTTAATTAGTGTATATACGGAAATATATAGTTTTTAGATATCTATAGCTAATAATTAGATAATTAGATTGAAGTTTGATTTGCATGTAAAACTAGTTGTCGAACAACACGCCGTTTCTTTTTCGGAAGTATTAATTATTAGAACGTCAGTAGCTAAACGGTTTTTGATTACTTGGAAATTTGTTTTTGTCTGATTGCATGACTTCTAAAGAGAAAAAGACATTACTGTTCGGTGTAGGTGAGTTTATGAACTCCTTGAATGCGAAAATTATACATCTAGTTAAACATAGATCAGCTGTTTGAAATCTGAATGGATCCCTCACGTTTGAGGCTTAGCATAACGTTCTAAGGTGAGTTTTTATGGAGAGGATTCTTGTATTATATGAGAAAAACGGTGTAGTTGTGCATGTTTGTGCAACAGTCTCGGTTACCTGTACATGTCTTATTTCGCTTAGCGGTATGTACAGTGGTTGCACAACAATTTTAGTTCTTAGTGGAAACCAAGCTTTCAACGACTTACCATTAATCAGTAATTTTGCTCGCATCAGCATGCAAGCTTGTTTTTGTTATATTGTTCTACTTTCTTGTAGTTTTTCCAACCATATTCATGTGATGTTACGAAAAAAAAATTATTTTGATACGAGCGAGAACATATATTAACTAAAGTTGAGTATTCACTTACCGCGATGCATCGATTAAGTACCCTCCTCAAATAAGAGTCTTAAAAGAATAAGCGTTTATGATGCAAAATAAATTTAAGCAAGCTCTTTCTTGGATAAGCACCACGGATGAAAAATTTGTTTAATGTTTTAACCCTCCACCTTCCCAAAAAAATCTTTTAAGGTAAGCCCTCGGTCTAAAATTAAAATTATTCAGTCTATAATTAGGTAAACTGAAGAGGCTTAATCGATGCATTGGACTCAACCATTTTGACCTCGAAAAGTATACACACATTTAAATATACTAAAATATTAAGCATATTGTTAGCTTATTGCAGCCTTAGAATTTTAGTCAAGCAACGATGCTTGTAAAGTGCTTATAAAAAACGAGAATTGCACTTCAGACGAAGTGCAATTCACGTTCTGCTTGTTAGTTAGGCTTTTTAATGCGAAAACACAAAAGTAAGTTTGTTGGAAGCCATCCTTGCGTAACACCTCTCCAACTTTATCTTTGGTGTAGGTTGGCTATATATATATTTGTTCCAGAACATTGTAGACCAAAAGAAAAATTATTAACCGATTTAATTAGTGCAGATTCGAGTTTAAAACCCGTTGTGAATCTCTATTGCTTTATATAGTATGTGAGGCGGGGTTTTTCACACTTAGCTTGACTCGTGAGTGGAAATGTATTTTGACTTCAAGATGGACAGCGGATACTTAAATACGGAGCGAGAATATCATTACGTAAAAGAAACACTTTTAAATTTGTTTAAATAGCTATACTGTTTAAATTTCGAGTCAGAAGTAATGAAAAAACGTAAGCAAAAAATGTCTAAAATCAATAAACTGTCAACTGTCAACTAATAAATTTATCTATTTTTCTTTTGCCATTATGGGCGCTTATTCGATACACCGCAGGTCACCTTGTAGATAATTTCATTTCACAGGATCATTATCTCTGTAATTGTCGAATCTTAACGGGATTCTAGTCATTAATTATTTGTCTTTTCCAATTCTTTATTTTTATATTCTACTAAATGTATTATATGTTAGATATTATATGTTATATGCTATATATTCATATGGTGCATGATATAATGAGATAACCTTTTTTAAACTTGTCTTATTCCTTAAAGTGCTTGATGTCAAAAATTGTGGCGCGTGGCCTAGTGGTAATAATGGAGTTTGCTTCGTCACAAGACCCTTGGATCGGTTTACAGCGCGGGCATGTTTAGCAAGTGTCTTCACCACAGCTACGGTCAACCCATGCCATGTGAGGGAAATTGGGTAGGCAATGCCGGTGTTGTATACCTAATGTTTACATTCAGAACACAGGACTCACATTGATAACGCTGAAGAAGTGGATATCCTGTATAAATACTTGAAATAATAATAATAACGCAAACTTTGCGCGGCCTTTTCCTTCTCCTTTTCTCCTTCTTCGACCGATTTTTTAACAGATTGCCGTAACGTCACGACTTTTAAAGTCCGACCTGACCCTGCGACCTAGCGCTACGCCGGCTTTGTGCGTATCTTGATATTCGTAAAGAATGAAGACTGCGCTAAGAATTTGATCACAAATATAGTTGTAGACTGCTATTTTAATATTATTTGATGAGCTATGCTAGATACTCCTTCAAATTTTCGTTTCCAGATGTTTTTAACGAGGCGGATTTTGTTCAACTAAACCGAGCTCTAGGGGTTAAGGTACGAGTCGTTCCTTTCGAGGGACCAGTTCAAGAAAAGCAAAGTTTTTTGAAACGAAGAGAAATATTTGGTTGGGTTATTATAATTATTTAACTGCCTAAATTTAAAAGATATTCTCTTTATTGTGTCTATGTTTTCACATATTAAGATGAAAATATAATCAGGTTTTCTAGCCATGTGGAAATCTGAAACAAATCAATTTTAAGATTTTAGCTAGCTACAAACGCAGATTTCAAGGCAGCATCCTGCTTAAGCTGTACCTAGCCTTATTTATTCTTTTAAAGTTTGGTATTTATTTTTATGTTGGGGTTGTGGCTAGCTAGCTCTTTAGCTACCTGGGTGAAGAGTAAAAGTAGCCAAATGGCTTGCTAGCTAGCTACATCAAAATCCTTAATCAATATTTCTTATACTAAATGCAGTTTAGGTAGCAATATTCTGACCCAACTTAGAACACGGCCCGTCTTAAGACGGGACGGACCATCTTTTGACACGGTGGCCCATCTTTTGACACGGTGGCCCATCTTTTGACATGCTGCCCTGTCAATTGACGGGCCAGGACCAACTTGCGACACGGCGTTAAAAGATGTTTGCATACTTTAAGACCCTGCAACTTTTGCCGAGGTATTGTTGTATATGGCTGGCTGAGATTAAATCGAGTTATGCATTTCAAGATTGTTGTGGGTAGCAAAAACAACACTACTTGGCAACTCTTGGTGCAAGACCATATCTGCGAATGCATTTTAAAAAGCAGTTAGGGACTTTCTTGTTGAATGATTGGAGATGTTTGTGTGCATAATGACTAGCTAAATAATTATGACTCAGATATCAAAATATAACATTTAGCTCAGTGTAATTTCATATTATATATATTCACAGGTAGCTATAGCTAGCTAGCTAAGCTGTTGTTTAAGCTATTTTGCTATGTTTAATTTTCAATATAATCTTTGGAATTATTGCAACTTGACCTATTACGTAACTTGAGAGCGAGAATCGTTTGGCTGGGGCATCCATGATTGAAATATTTTGTTATATATTCAAGAAACAGAAAGACTATGACTATGATTTAAAGAAATATTATAAGTTAATTTATATTTTATGTGATCAGTATATATCACCAGTTTCGAGCAGAGTCCTTAAGCTCCCATTTGAGCTACAGAAATCTTTTTTGAAATTCTTGCCCAACTGGACAACAGCATTATGTGGGGATCAAACCCACAACCACTTGGACATGAGTCGTACGCTCTACCGACTGTGCTACTAATATTTGTGAATTTATGTCTGTGTTTGTTCAATTTTTAGGGAAAAAAATTATGACATTGTATTTGTGTTGCTCATTACTTTAGCTATATTTGTAATAGATTATATTTAGAGAATTCATGATTTATTTTCCTCCATATATTTTTGGTTTTCTTTTGTCCTCTCCTATAGACACTGCATTTGTCCACAGTTGGGCCAGACCTGTGTTCAATTTTTTTTAAATTTGAAACAGTGTGTTTCCCATGTTACAAGGCTTAACTTTAGTCTGGGAGTCTTCAAACTGACCCATGTTGTGGCTGTTTCTAAAAAGTGTCAATAGTTGGATCTGTCCCTTTTTTACTACGGGAAGTGTCATTTGTCAATAGTTGGGCCTGTCCCATCCTATGACACAGTCTTTTACAAGCATAGAAATTGTTTGTCAATAGTTGGGGCTGTCCCATCTTTTGACAGTCTTTTAAAGGCATGGGAATTGTTTGTCAATAGTTAGGCCTGTCCCATCTTATGACACATTTTCTAAATTGCAAGAGACCTTTGTGTACAGTTAAGCAGGCGCGGATTTAGACTAGGTCAACCCTGTCACGCGACCTAGTAAAAAAATGCCGAGGATTGAAATCGAATTCTGTCGAATTTACCCAGAATCTGAAGATCGAAATATTTCTCCTTGTTTTCTCATAACGCGAATTGGATCAACCTATGTTGACCTGACCTGTGTTAGCCAGTCTTGGCTCTAGGTTATCCCGCGAGGCTTTTACCGTCGACTAGAATCAAACCTATGTGGGCCTGACCTATTTTGAGTCAGAAATTTTGAAGTCAGCCCAGTCTTGGCTCTAGGTTATCCCGCGAGGCTTTCACCGTGCACTATAGTCAACCTATGTTGGCCTGACCTATTTTTAGTCAGAAATTTTGAAGCCAGCCAGTCTTGGCTCTAGGTTATCCCGTGAGGCTTTCACCGTACACTAGAGTCAACCTATTTTGGCCTGACCTATTTTTAGTCAGAAATTTTGAAGCCAGCCAGTCTTGGCTCTAGGTTATCCCGTGAGGCTTTCACCGTGGACTAGAATCAACCTATGTGGGCCTGACCTATTTTTAGTCAGAAAGGTTTAAACAAACCTGTCAAAATTTGTAGGCATGTTGGTATAAATATAAGTAAGGCATGCGGAAGATTCTTTCCGTTCTCAACATGGCTTGCAAGAGCTTGAGAGAGCGTGTGGAGTTAGTTTTTGAAAACGAAAATTTTGATGAGCTACCTCAAATTTACGCCGAATTAAATAAAAAGTTTAAATGTAATTCTGTTTTGCCATCTACTGACGTGTTGCAAAAACAACTTACTTTTGGTTTTATCCAAAGAAATTGCCATGCAGAATACTACCTTCCTGCCTATGTGAAAGCAAAGAAGGATGGTTGCGCAATTACGTTGAAGTGAGTTGTTTATGTTTATCTTTTGTTGTTTCTATAATAGCTATGCGTTTTTGTTACTATGACCACTAACTATGCAGCTGAATATTGTCTTAAAAAGATTATGAATAATCTTTGTTGTTTTAAAATGTGCAAAGGTCATCTCAAATATGTCTTGCTTGTTCAGTTTCTTTTGTTGATGCATTCTTAGTTTATTTATATATTGAGCAAGTTGAATTTCATAAACAAACCTTTAATAGGCAGCAGTTTGGCAAAATGTGTAGTTAAAGTTTTAGAATAGCTAGCAATACCTATTTTTATTACAGGTCCCAGGTCAATGGAAATTGCCTGTACAGTTCTATAGACCATTTTGAATGTTTACATTTTCCGCGGTAAGCCCTTTCGGCTTTAACAATTGTGTGGCAGGCAAAAAGATGGGGGCGCTAGGTGAAGTGAGGTCCTTTTTAGTCTGTTTCTTCGCACAAAGGTATCATTATGACTTTATATGAATATATGTCAGTCAGAAGTTACCCATCTACACTCGATAATAGTTTAAAGCCTCAAAAATATTTCCGTAGAAAGAAATGGGCTAAAAAATACCTTTCTTCAGCAAGCTTCCGCATCTTTCTGCCTGCCACGCAGTTGTTAGAGCCAGAAGGGCTTACCGCGGAAAATGTAAACATTCAAAAAGGTCTATGGCGTTGTGTTTGTTTGGGAAAAATGTGATGGTTGACGACTTACGAATTCTTGTGTCAGTGGAGCTAATGATGAATGCTAGCTTTTACTGTAAGCATCCTCTATTTTCTTCTGTCCTTGCTCTTCCAGAAAGTCTCTTTAAATCTATGGAAGATATTCTCAATATGTCTGTCTGCAATTCTGCATTTAACACAGACAAAAAACAAGAAGACTTAGTTAAGGAGGTAGCCATTTTAAATTTAGTAGATCGGAAATATTGTTCCTTTCTTGCTATGCTTGCTCTGTCATCTGTCACAAACAGGAATATATTTTCTTATTACCCAGATTATGGATGCAAAAAAGCTCAAATGTTGTTTAACCAATTAATAGAGCCTAGACAACCAAGCTCTGCTTTTGCTATTCACATTTTGTTTTGCTATGAGGGCTTACTTCCATCCAGAGAAAATTTTGCACCTAATCATTTCGTTCCAATTATTTTTAAGCAGATACGTAAACGCAAGTCAGGTTCAGCTGCGGACACAAAAGTTTTATCTCCTCCTGTGAAAAGGCAAACAAGGTTTTTTCCGGATGCACAGCCAACAGGGAAATTATCTCTTGTAAAACCTGTGATTAAAGATAAACAGTTTAATTTCTTTCCTAATAAAGCTTCCTTTAACAATAAACTAACTGAAGATTATAAAGATAGTAACAATAATAGCACATCTGCTGAAGATTTTAATAACAATGACAAAGCTTTAAATGATATTTCCTTTGCTACTGTTTTAAATTTTGAACATCAATATGACGTTGCCTCTTTCCTTTCTAAAGTTTCAGGTCTAGATGATAAAGGTGTACACAACCTAATCACCAATGTTTTTGTGCCTGATAAATCTTTTATTTTTCCTAAAAAAAGTGGGCGTTCCTTTCGGCATGAATGGCTAAAGACCTTTTCATGGCTTAAATATTCACCAACTTTGGATGGAGCATTTTGTTTGCCATGTATCCTTTTTGGTCACAAGGTTGCTAACAAAACTTCTAAGTTACAGAAATTGCTTTCTCAACCTTTTCGACATTGGCCAGCTGCCAAAAACTTTTTTAAACAACATGAAACATCAAAAAATGGTTTACATATTCAAACCAGCCTAACTTTTAGTGCATTTGTAAAGAATTTTTTAGGACAAACTCAACCAATCAGTGTAATCATAGATTCCAACTACAAAAAACAGGTTGCTGATAATCGAAAGTTCTTAACACCAATTGTTGACACCATAATTTTATGTGGTCGTGTTTGTATTCCTCTTCGTGGCCACAGGGATGATAGTAAATATCATCCTGAAGTTGGAAATTTTTCAACTGGTTCAACTGGCAATTTTATTGATCTTTTAAATTACAGAGTACGTGGTGGAGACACAACCCTTGAAAATCATCTTCTAAAATGTAATAAGAATTCTTCTTATATTTCTAAAACTTCACAGAATGAAATAATTAATTGTTGTGCAGATATAATCACAGAAAATATTGTTTCTGAAGTTAAGAAAAACAAGTTTTTTACGATTATAGCTGATGAAGCATCAGATACATCCAATAAAGAGCAGTTATCATTAGTTTTACGCTATGTAGATAGCAATTTTGACATTAAAGAAGATTTCATTCGATTTCTTCACTGTAAGGAAGGTTTATCTGGAAGTGCTCTTGCTTCCATTATTCTCAAAGCTCTAAGTGATGACCTAGTTCTAAATGTTCAAGACTGTAGAGGCCAGGGTTATGATGGGGCTGGTGCTGTGGCTGGTAGAATTAATGGTCTTTCTGCTCATATTTTGAGAATCAACAGGAAGGCTATTTATACTCATTGTCATAGTCATCGCCTCAACCTCTGTATATGTGCCTCTTGTTCAGTCCAAACAATTAGAAATGTGCTTGATAACATAAAAGAGATTTCCTATTTTTTTAATTTTTCCCAAGTAAGGGAAGACATGTTTGTGAAAAATATTGAATTGTATGCTCCTGATTCCTTAAAAAATAAGCTTAAGGATGTTTGTCGCACAAGGTGGATTGAACGTGTTGAAGGTATGGATACATTCCAAGAACTTTATGTCCCTCTTGTTTCACAACCCTCTGAGAATTTTACAATCATCATACGATGATGTGACAAAACAGCAAGCTGCAATGATAATACTTAACCCTCTGAGAATTTTACATTCATCATACGATGATGTGACAAAACAGCTAGCTGCAATGATAATTAATTCCTGTGCGTGCAGTTGACAGAGCCATTTCTTTACTTCCACTTTAACAATAACTTCTTTCTATAAATAAATTTTCCTTATTCCGGGCTCGGCCTGACTCCAGCCGACAGTACCTGGTTTCCGGAGCGGCATTATGACTGTCCATGTCGGGCTTAACGAACTATATTTTCAATCTATTTTTCGTTTGTCCTAGGCATGCTGACGAGCCCTGACATTGGGCGAAACAGTCTAAAAATGATTTATGCTAACGAAATACATTTAAGTTGTCATTCTTTTTCTATTTGAAGTGTTTATGCGAAGCTGCGGCGTTTATGAGAATGTTTCGTTTCTGTTATCAAGGTCTAAAACGTCTGCATACGAGGTTGTTTTTTGTCCCCGTTTAAGCCTATTTCAGGGTTCGCAAAGCCCGTTTTAGCGAAAGCTTCTGGGGCTCTGCCCAAGACCCCCAGCTGTATATTCAAATTTTATTAGTAGGTCATGATGCTGCGCATCATGACCTACTAAGAAAATTTGCTAGATCCGCCCCTGGGCACAGTTCACATTAATCGCTCCTCCAGGCGTTCAACGCTGGGTAACACAATTACTTGTGGTCAAGACAAACAAACGAATGTAGAAGCTCTGTACAAAACAGGCTACTGGCGACCTTGAAAGGGAACAAAATTACACACGACGAACAAGAATCTGAAATCTTTTAGCCTGCAAGGGCTTTTCATTATATTCTTAATGAGTTGTATGAAAAAGAGCCGATATTTTTGAGTCTGTGTTATTACACCATTCGTTTCGTTTACTTCCGTGCGTTGCAGTGTTCTCACACACGCTCTTTAAGCTTGCTTTCAAAGAGGTTATTGCTTTCCAGTAATCTAATGTGCGCTGCATGAAAGGGTGCTCGAATTCTAATACCTAATTCTAATACCATCTATAAAATCAAAACGTAAATTTGAATACGTTATTTTTACTAACAGACACGAGCGGGCACCTTTGATTGACAGACAGATTACATTACAACGGACGAATTCGGGCTAGACTTTCTAAAAAGCAAACAAGGAATAGGCGGACACTTCAATTCAACGAACACATTTCTATACACCAATGGATATTTAAGGAACTTGAACCTGCAAAAAATGACGCAACGATATTTAAATTGTTTCATGTAGAAAGAAAAACAACTAGTTTTTACGAGGATTTTTATTGTCGTATGTCGTAAACATTATAGTACAGTTTATCTTTTTCTCTGTTTTTGCTTTTTTTATTATATAAAAAAATCAAGTCCATATCCCCTCAACCTTTCGCTGCCACCTTCAGTTGCCATCAATTTTAAGAAAGAGTAAGAAACATCGAAGCCTTTGATATATATTTTTGGAGAAGTTTCTAACAATTTCTTCTTCCATAGGTCAACCTATATCCTTCTTTATTTTTTTACTCTCGAAAAGTTTGTGTTTCCAAAAAAAAAAAAAACACTTTGAAGAAGGACATAAAATTTACTCGATATATTGAAAATAAGCTTCCTAAAAGGCGAACACCTCTATTTAGCGGACAGATATTCTTGTAGCAATCGTGTCCGCTAATTGGAAAGACCACTATGTGTGATTCGGCCTTAATTTTTTGTCAGTTCTAAATTTGGTCATCAAAAAATTCCGTCACTTGGCAAAAATAATAGTGATAGATGTTATAGTGTAAAGTCGTTCTGGCTGCTTCAAAATCAAGTATGGACGGTAATCTGAATCAACCTAGATCCCGGAGCCTGTTGCGACTATTTTTTGTCTCGCGCGAGTCAATAAACGCAGCTCCGGTCCGAGAAAAATAGTCCTAAGTGTCGAGATGGCACCTGGGGTCGACATCGCAATTTGAATTGCGCTCGCAATGAAAGGTATGCCAAACATTTTATCTCACCGGTAGCGCTAATTTACTGGTGGGAATGGGGTTGGAGGTTCCTGCATGAGTATTTCATGTTTCTGGAACGTCTTTTGTGATCATTTTAGAATTTATTTTGACTTTGATAGGTATTTTAGATTTTTTTAACTAGAGATACGGGGTAGACCACTACTTTGATGGGATAAATATTCGCGGGGATTAAATTTCGCGCATTTCGCGGATTTGGGTACTATCCGCGAAAATATGTCCCTTCAAAAATTTGAAAACAGGCCATCCGCGAAAATTTGTCACCGCAAAAATTTTGAAAAATTGCTCGATCCGCGAAATTTTAAATTTTTGTTTTTCTTTGTTTTCAAAGTCCCTGGAGGGTTCCTTTTTTGTAGGCCTAATTTTTCAACCGAGTACTGAAGATGAAAAGATAACGAGGGTCGATGTGTAACGAGGGTCGATGAGACAGTGCCATTCGGCCCCGAACCCTTTTGACAACTTATTTTTTCAAAAATTGCTATTATGACCTCATCCGCGAAATTAAGTTCCCGCGAAAAATTAAAACATCCCTCATCCGCGAAAATAAGTCCCCGCGAAATGCTAAAATTTCGCGGAAGAGCTCAACCGCGAAATTTAATCCCCGCGAAAATTTATCCCAGTAAATGAATGTTCAACTCGTGAATGTTGAAAAACAAAACAAAATTCTTGTTTACCCTTGACCTAATTTACTCACCTTCGCCCCAAGTTTTTTTTGTCTTTTTGATATGACAGAAGACGACGAAAAATACCCTTTGTATCGTTAAGTGATTTTTGGCCAATACATGGCCAGATTATGCGAACGCGTCATAAGGAATACGTTAATTTATGCGATCAAAAAATGGCGGAATTTAAGCGGTTAGAAAATTTCTCAAGATTAAAAAATACAGGAAAAATTTTCTTGATAACTGCAATAAACGTCTTTAAAGGCTGGAAAAGAAGTTGTGCTGTTTTATGTGCAAGTTATATAATACTTTAATATAGGTTAGCTAGCTAGCAAGTACTTCCTGAATAGAACTTTTGTTTGCTGAAATTAGATTGTTCATTGTTTGCTGAAATTAGATTGTTCATTGTTTAGATTTCAAATCCAGTTTATGGAGAAAAAAAACTATATTATTGTGGCGTTCTGAATCCTATGGGAAAAAAACCCAAGGGAGTGAAGAGAAGGGCAGAATAGTTTTTGGATATATGTAGACAGCTTCAGATTATAACAGCCTGCTTTAGATATATATTTGGGATGGAAACGAAGTATATACTTCTCTGTTATCAAGATAATCTTTTGTGGAGTTATGGATCAAAAATTAATTAGAAATGAAGTTTATGATATAAACTAAAAGCTTTTATGATTGGTATAACTATTGAAGTCTTGTTTCATGGATATTCAGTAATCTTGAAATTTGTGATGAGCTAAAATTTTTAGAAAAAACTTTTGACTACAAAAGGTTTTAGATAGTTTACAAAAGTTTCCAAACATTCTGTTATGTAAAAAAGCAAAACTATTAAGGGATACATTCCCATTCAGAAAAACAATTTCCACCAGTTCCAAGGCGATTGCTAAGTTTAAATAAATGTTAAACAGGCAATCTAGTCGTTTTCCAGTAATGTGGCACATCGTCAATTTTATCCTGAGAAAATATCTCAGCAAGATTGCACAGCTCTTGAACCTTTCTATCATTCGTAAGAGATTTATACTTCGAGATATGTTTCATCATATATTTATAATCGAGCTGTGGCAGTTTTACTGCTTTTAAAAGTTCAAGAAGTTCATCTGTAATCTCATTTTCTATGTTCGCTGATATGTACTTTAAAACAGTTTTAAAGAGAAGCTTTTCTCTGTTTTCTAAATCCAAAGGTTGAACATCTGTGCCTTTTTTGTAGAGCTTTAGCTTGTTGTCTGATAAAACTTGCAAAAACAAACAAGGCGGTACAAGCTTAAAATCTTTCAATTCTGTCAGAACTGAATAATTTGAGCACCAAAACATTCTACATCTCTTTAGCAATTCATTCATGGTATAGGTATAAGCAAAGCAGAGCAACTGAAAGCAGTTATCTTTGTTTATCTTGTCAGTCATTGTTTTATCACAAATGTATTTTAAGGGTGCCACGCCCAAAAAATCTGAGCATACGGCTAACGACTGTATATCCATATTTTCCAGATCAACAGTTGAGGTGTATGCAAACGTAAGGATAGCTTCAAATACATTTTCATCTGATGTTACATCAGGCATCACAATAGTTTCCATCTCCTTTCCTTCATGCTGAAGAAATCCGCGAAAATAACTTGAGTTCATAGCAAGAACAGATCGATGTGCTTTAAACACTTTGTTCTTCATGCGCACAGACACGTCACAAAATAATTGCTGCTTCCAACATTCATGTAAAAATTTCAACAGATTGGAACCATGCTCAACATCTGTGACTATAGCGGATGATGATTCATTTTTGCCAAAGTTAATGCTAATTTCTTTCAACATATTGTTTTTCTAAAGACATACATAAAAATTTGCCACTGTCACTTGATTATCCGACCCTTGTGCTGGGTATTTTTGGCATTTTAATCGAGAGAGGTGGGGATATTTTCCCCTCAGCCCTCTCCTAATTTATGGTAATTCTTACAAATTTTGTTAATTACGCCGTTGATCTGAAACAAAACAGCCAAATAATGTTGCATCTGAGAACCAGAATTCACTTTGTATTTTCAAGAACGTCTTATAATATATTTTATTTGAAAAACTTTCAAGTTTCATACATAGAGAAAATATTGTCCGTTAGCTGTTAAGAAGAAACAGGAAAAGCGAGTACGTTGTTTAAAATGAATAAGATTACAATCCGTTGTCAATGACAAGTTGGTATTAAGTATCGATTTTCATTGGGTAAGGAATTGCATTTCTAACTTTAAGCAGTATATTAAAGATTTCTTATTATATTTACAGAAATAAGATGATGATGGACAAAAACTTTTTTATAGATATACTCATCAGTTTTTCTATCTGGAACGTCTTTTAAAACAACAACAAGGAACACCTAGAATTCTTCCACTACTCTTCGTCTTTTGTTAGGTAGCTTTTAGCTCAGAAACTTTTATAGCTAGTTTCAACCTTTTTACAAAGGTCACTACGAACATAACAAAAACAATGGTGGTATTATACGATGCCGTCAACAGTGTCAAGGGTTATGGATTAACTTTGTGTATAATAACAAACGGAAGTATTTTGCATATTTTAATAAGATTAATGAAAAGCCCTTGCAGGCTAAAAGATTTCAGATTCTTGTTCATATAGAACTTGCAAAATGTTTCATGTAGTGCGTGAGATATAGGATAGAACAAACCAACGCGTTACATTTAGGGGAAAGCGAGGGTCATTAGTTTAAGTAGCCCAAAGCGGTAAAAAAACAATAATAAAAAAGACTATCCAAAACTTGCGCGAAAAATAATGCGCGCGAAGGTGCTCGAGCAAAGAGAACGGGTCAATACACTTATAAGCAGGTGGTCGTAATATCTAACCATGTAACAATGCACAAACGATTAAAAGCAATTATTGACTACAGTTGTTTTATTAACGATTAGAAAATAGAGTTTTCGTAAAAATGTCATTGTGGCGGTTTAGTTTATGCAGTTGTATGTATCAACATTGGCGTACAGTCAATGTTCTTGAGAATGTGCTCTTCGAGGTTGGTGAAATAGGTTGCAAGTTGGGAGTCAATACTGTCCAGTTAGGCGGCAGCAAACTAATGTAGATTATTCCAGTTTTCTGTGTGGCAAATGACTGTGAAACAATCATTCGTAATACATTTTAATAGGCTCCACGCTATACCGCTGTGTTATCGGTCTTGAGTAATGAGAAAGCACTGGAAGTGTTTTTAAATTACGATGGTATTCAAATTATACCGGTCGAAGTTATATGCGGAGTCAACAGTTGTAGAATACTAATGGTACGTAAAGCGAGCAGGGATATATGCTCCATGTTTTTCTTCTCCGAATGATGAACGGAATACAATATGGAAGAATTCTGCTTGTTTAGCATCATGTTAAACTTTACAAGAAGAATAAATAATTATGTCATGGTGCTTTTTGTTATCGTAAAATTAGCATACTTCTTCCCAAATGTGATCTCCCCAAAAGTGCACATGTGCACTAAAATACGAAGAAAATTGTTCAGTGAATGGTACTAATTTGATATTGTATTATGGAAATGAAACCGTAAACATGAAATCATTTTATTGTTTATCACATCTTGTGGTATGCACATTCCTTTTAGTCATCATATTAATCACCATATCTAGTTAAGCATGCAGTTCCTCGCTGTTTTCAACACCACCTACGCACATCTACAAATTTTACAACATTGCACTGTATCACAAAATACAAAAAACCGTAAAGAAATAAACATAAAATGTTCAATAAATTGAGAAAATGCAAATATTTCCAAAATATTTACAATAACTATCCATGAAGAACGAGAGACATTGTACGTGGAAGAATAACAAAAACATCTAAAAGTTGACATTACGACTCAGAAAACATCACACATCAGTTTTAGTCGAAAACCTTGCCGCATCAATTACATAAACAGGTGTACAAATTAAATGCGAAAGTACTACATGATTTAACTTTAAGATAGACTGGGTAGTTTTGAAAATATGTGTGCACGTTAAATGAAAAATGAAGAATTATTCTCACATAAAAATGCAGTAGAGTTGAGAAAACAACAAATATTCTCCGCAATAGCTGGTCCAGGTTTCCTTTGATATAACGCTTCGATTTCACAGAGAATATTTGTTGTTGAGGGGAGAAAATTATATATCCCGAACTAATATGTATCTTTATGTATCCAAAGTGTCTGTACACGGTTCATTCATTATTAATAACATTGCACTTGCGCCACACAGCATAGGGTTTGAAGGAAATACCATATGGTATAACCTGCAACTCAACTCTACTTTTAATCCATAATCCATAACGACTGCTCGTAAGACTTAAAATAAATGAAATAACAAAAAAAAAGTGCATCAAAGTTAATTTAGAAGGAAAGGAAAAAGTGGCAATAATACTGTCTCTTAGAGTTAAAAGTTTTAGAACTACACAAAAAATGGAAGCTCATAAAGATGTATTTGTATATCCAATAACTTATTTCAAAAGAAAATTGTAAAATCATATTAATGAAAAAATATTTCCTTCTATACATTATATAAATATATACAAAAATAAAAAAGATATATACAGATATAATACAAAATAATAAATAATTCAAAACATTGACGTATTGAACAAGTACATGTTTTGCATAAGAAATTCAAACTCTCTTTTGCTCTTTTGTAAACAATTAATAAACTTATTATTTTATTTTATTACTGTAAACAACACGCTCTGAGTCTGAAAGTTCCTATGAAAACATGCACATGCAAACAAAAAAAGAACCCCCTCCCCCCTCCCGCTGCTATCATTGTGGCTATCTACATACATATATATTGCAGTTACTTATTATTCCATTTTCTTCGCTAATTGCTAATTTCATTCCTTGCTGATAGATGCACATGGTCATAATTTGCTTCTCTTTGTTATATTTATTTGCAGGTCAGCCTGATCTTCACGGCATCATGATCTGAAAAATAAACACATTTTACTACAGTTTCAATTTCTGCATGGTCAAACACATTATTATTAATATAAACATGATCAAGAAGAGAACCGTCAATATGAGTTGGCTCTTGCACAACCATAGTATAGTTACTTAATACTTCTGCAAGTCGATGTGAGCCTGGATTGAAATAATCAACATTAAAATCTCCTAACAAAATATGAAAATCCTGTGCATTCAAACGCTTACATAGGTCATCACAAAAAGATGATAAAGATGAAGAATTTGACCGGTACAAAACTCCTATAAAAATAAGTTCCTCTGCAAACTTTTCCTAACTTGTACTAAAGAGAAATCAGGAGTATCATTCTGGTAAATAAAAGGAAAACAATCTCTGTAACACACTGCAATACTTTTAAATTTGTCTACATCAGAATTCGGATTAACATCAAACATAGGAAGTTGACTTGATATTTCTGTCATGTCATGGTCAGGTAACAGTTGGGTTTCAGTTAGACATAATATGTCCGATTCTTTCAATTCCTCATCATGCTGAATGTCAATAGCATGTCTCGATAAAGATCTGACATTCAACAAAGTGATCACCAAGGATCTTTTCTCTAAAGGCCAAAATACTAATGGTGGTAATATACATTTCAACCTCAACCTTTCATATTCATCAGATGCATGTTTATCTGCCTTGATTGCCTTTTGCTTAAATTCACCTGTTAAATACAATCCAGCTAAAGATGTGACACGACTCATAGCAACATACATTTGGCCTGGATTGAATTGAGTTTGTCTGAATAAATCAAAACTAATAACAGCCTTGGGTAAACTTAAACCTTGAACTTTATGGACAGTGCAAGCCCAAGAAAGCATCAGTGGAAACTGAGTTCTTTTGATAACCGGTGATGAGAGGTTTCTTTTTACCACATGAATATCAGTATCAGTCCTTCCAATTGGTACAACTTGGTGCAACCTTGCATAGTGTTCTTTTGACATTCTGAAAACACCAGTTTGAGCATTATCAAATTTCACATATATGTTTTGAACATAATTATCATGATACAATATGTGAAAAACAGTCCCTATACACCCGTTAATTAATCCATCATCAATATCTAGATTTGTAGTTAGCCTGACCCGGGCACCAATTTTAAGAACCAATTGTCTTGCAAGACCACCAGTATCAGTTTGTTTCCTATTCAAAGCTTCATCAATAATATGAGATGGGACATCATTTGGTATTTCATCAATAGCATTTATTTTACACAAAGTACCATTTATACTTTGTAACATATCTTCATTATGTTTCAGAACAGGCGCATTTTCTGCAAATAAATGAAGGGCATCAGCAGGATAGTTGTGATCATTCTTACTGATAAACCTTGATTTCAAAAGGTTTTCATCCTCTAGTGTGAGATTTGCAGTTCTTATATTGTTTAACAGATCAATAAAAACATCATCGCCTTTCTGTCGCATGACTTTTGTAAGTTCAGCTAATTTGAAGTTATGCCATAACGTTAATATGCTTACAAGAAATCCATCATTTGAGTAAACACGCTTTCCCATGACAGGGGGAAGTTGATAAAGATCACTGCATACTATCATGCTTTTTCCAGCAAAAGGAATCCGACTTGGTCCTCCAAATATTTCTATTAGTCTTTGGTGGATATTGACAAGAAGAGTATTTGAAACCATCGAAATCTCATCAATTATGATAATACACACCTCTGCTAACTTGTTTCGTAAATGAGTTCGCATTTTATCACTAAGGGGGATATAATTATTCCCATGAATTCCAAAACATGAATGTACTGTTGACCTACAATGTTTACAGCAGCTACACCTGTTGGAGCTACAAGACAGACTCTTTGCTTTTCTGCATTTTCACCTTTGTACATTAATAATTTTGTGAGAGATTTATAAATAGTTTTGATCAAATATGACTTTCCACATCCACCTTCACCAGTTAAAAATATAGACAGAGGTTTAACATCAGTAGGTGAAATGCAGTTACGATTTTTTATAAATTTTCTTGCCCAAGTGAACACTGTTTCAAATACTTCACGTTGCTAAGCATTAAGAGATCTGATATCTCTATTAATCTCCTGGTCTGATGCCACAACAAAACTGTTTCTAGGTAGAGACGATAAGTTGGAAAAAGTTGGTTCAGTTTCATTTTCTGTGTCATCTTGCTCCCTTGATGCTAAGAAGTCAACTTCTTCATTTTCCTGTTGTGCAAATGGATCTTGATTAGTGTCCATGTCAGCTCTAAAGGTTGCAAAAGCTTCGTCAACAATTTCACTATATGGTTCTAACTTTTGTTTGTTCGCATTGACAATATTTAAAACTCCTGGATGGTTAAGCTTCTCCGTGTAAGTAAATCAGATTCAAAACGAAAAGGATAGTATAAAAACAACAAGTGATGAGCATACTTTTCTGGCTGAGTATGTCGGTTGGGTGTATATGATCGAACACAAGCACGAACTTTACGACACTTAAGTTTTTGTTTAGAATTCTTGAGAGGTATCGGTGATGAATACGTAGAAGGAATGTGATTAATTTCCATGGACTCATCATTCAAAATTATAGGTTGGTTATCGTTGTCACCTATTTCAGATTTTGTGGTGTCTAAATAATAATATGCTAAAAATTATGCATAGCACATTTTATCCAAAGCAGCACATTCTAAACCTGTCTTCTGGTAAATTACTATTTGCAAAGATTACTTTGGGAAATGTTTTTCGAAGCCACAATTCAGGCATTAAATGATACACTGCTTCTTGAACAGAACATTCCCTATGATTTGAAAACGCATTTGCAATTTTAATCATTTGTTCATTTTGTTGTCGCTATTTTCACGTGCCTCTGACAATGCTTGCTCCATTGCACGCGAACATTCATCTTCTGATTTGGAAAGATACTTACACATGTAAGTATCTTACGGTAGTGAGACATGGGCAGTGAAGCAGGAAGATCTTGACCGTTTAGAAAGGAATGATATGAGAATGGTTAGGTGGATGTGTAACGCCAGTCTGAGAGACAGAAAGAGTTCAGATAAATAATAATAATAATAATAAATATTTAAAGTGGCTAGCCCAGAAAATCACAAAAACCTATAGTTAGTGGATTGTTTCCACTGGGGGCCACTAGAACAAAAAAGAAACAAAAAATGATAAACCTTAGACTGCCTCAGCTCAATCAAACATAGTAACATTTATAATCTGTGAAAATTGAAAAGAAAAAGAATAAAAAACAAAAATTAAAAAGTTAAAAAGTGATCTCCATTAGAATTTGCCAAATACATTAGAGATGGAAGTCTTAAACGAAAGCAGACTTCCATCACAGGTCACTTGGTCTGGAAGATTATTCCACACTTTTGCAGCTCTAAATGGGAAGGCTTTTTTGCCAAATTCCGTGTTGACCAAGGGAAGTGTGAACCTGTTTTTTGAAGCTCCTCTTGTTTGATGATTATGACAGTTTTTTGTCAAAAGTAATTTTGAGCGCATGTAATCAGGAGCAATGTGATTCATGGCTTTGAAAACTAATATGGCATCGTTTTTGATGAGTAAATTATTCATTGAATATTCCCTCTCTTTCCCAAGAAAGGTACGGACACATTTTAATCGTTTTTCTAGTTTTCCCAATCTACCTTGGGTGGCACAAGCCCATGCCGAGGAGCAGTAGTTGAAATATGGCATGACAAGCGCATTAATTAAAAGGTTTTTTGTGTGAGGTGTTAAACAGGATGCAATGGTTCTAATTTTAGAATATTTAATTAGTATTTTTCTATTTATGTCATTAATGTGCTTTTCCCATTGCATTTTTTGATCAAATGTTACCCCAAGATATTTAACTTTTTCGCTCCTCTTCAAAGGAATACCCATATAGTTGATAGTTTTGTTCTCAACTTTTTTTAACTGGCTGTGGTTGCCGAAAAAGATTGTTTCAGTTTTGTCCGTATTAATAGTCATTTTGTTATTATTCAGCCAGAGGTCGACTTGCGAAAGTTCTAACTCGACCTGGGAGACAAGGGTATCCAAGTTTTTATGAGACGAAATAATTATTGTATCATCTGCATATAGATGGTGGTAGTTTGAATTGATGACAGATTTTAAGTCATCAATATACAAAAGAAAGAGCAGGGGCCCCAACACAGATCCCTGCGGCACCCCAAAAGCGTCTTCATGAAGCAGATCTGATCCTGTGTCGTTTACAAGAGTCAGCTGCATTCGGCCCGTTAAGTAGGACTCGAACCAGTCAAAGGCAGCATCTCTGATGCCAAAACACCATAGTTTTTTTAACAAAATTTTATGATCAACAGTGTCAAAAGCTTTTTTAAGGTCAATGAGCACAGCACAAACAAAGTTATGTTGGTCGAGCTCAGTAAGAATAAAATCAGAGACATCGACTACTGCAGTTTCTGTGGAAAAGAGTTTTCGAAATCCGGACTGTCTGTCATTCAGGAAGTTGTGCTCAGAAATAAAATGAGACATTTGCTCATGCACTAACTTTTCAAAAATTTTCATAGGAATTGACAAAATGGAGATAGGCCGATAATTAGTAGGATCTGTTTTATTGCCACTTTTAAAAATAGGCGAGACCCTTTTAGTCTTCCAACATTTAGGTACATAACCAGTAAATAAAGATTTGTTGAAAAGACTTGATAAATAAATACTTAAAACTGACGAACCTGCTTTTAGCAGTCGTGAACCAATTCCGTCCAAGCCTGTAGCTTTATTAAGTTTTAGTGAACTAATTATTTTCTCGACACTTTTGGTCTCAATACGAGCCCACCGAAAATCGTGTCTGCTAACAGGTGGATTAACATTAGTAGTGTCAGAAGAAAATTTAGAGGCTAGTTTGGCACCAACACTGACAAAAAATGAATTGAATGTGTTGGAAATTTCTTTTGGGTGAGAAGTTTCTGTACCATCGTTTTGGACTACTCGTTTTATCGAGGTAGTATTGCCTGACTTATCAGGAACCAGTTTTTTTAGGGTTTTCCAAAGTTGTTTTGGCCGTTTTTGAAAGTCCTGCAAAACGTCATTATAGTACTCGTTTTTGAGTCGATTTTTGAGACCTATTACCTGGTTCCTTTTTTGTTTGAAAGCTTCCCAGTCTATGATGGATTTTGTTTTTGATGCTTTCCGTTTCAAGAAGTCTCTTTCTTTGATGGCTATTATTAATTCATCAGTGACCCATGCCTCAACACGGCCAGAAAATCTATGTGTTTTGAAAGGGGCATGTTTGTCAGCCACTGTTTTAACATTTTTATTCAGTTTCTCACATGCTTCATCAAGGTCATCATAATTATTAAAATATGACCAGTCTAAATTCCTGAGGTCCTTCAGAAAAGCCTCTTCACTGAAGTTCTTGTAGCTACGAACCTTGCATGTTTTAGGTTCAAATTTTGGCCTTTTGAATTTTCTGATCACATAAACTAAATTGTGATCACTGATGCCTAAATCCATGACACCAGTTTTAGAAATACAACTGTTAGAAAGTATCAAGTCTATAAGAGTGCTACTATTTTCAGTAACACGAGTTGGCTCCGTAATATGTTGTTTTAGGAAAAGAGTGGAGCATAATTCCTTTATTTTGGAGGAAAGAGCATATTTTGAAAGCATGTTACAGTTAAAATCTCCCAAGATAAAAACTTCTTTTTCTTTTGGGAGCTTGTTAAAACACTGTTTAAAATGAGTACACAGGTTTTCAGTACTCTGCAAATCACTACCTCCAGGTGGCCTGTAAACCCCACACACGTAAATAGGTTTAGTTTTTTTCAGGCACACTTTCACCCATAGTGATTCAACATTTTCGAAGTAAAGGTGTTTCAAAAGGTGGCTATCCAAGTTTTCATTAACAAAAATCAGAACACCCCCACCTCGTCTATTCCGATCATTCCTATAACAAACATAGCCATCAATTTTAACGTCATTGTCAGTGATGGTGTCATCAATTTTGGTTTCACAGATGGAGAATACATCAAGTTTTGTTTGATGTAGCAGAAGTTTAACATAGTCTAGTTTGGATGACAGACCATTAATGTTGAGATGGGCCATTTTTAAGCCCTTCCCATTTCTGATTGCCTCAAAATCAAAGTTTTCATCAATAGTAATATTGATGTTGTCCGGAATTTCGTCACCAAATGACTCCTCATTAGCAAAGGGCAAATTACGAGAAAGACAGGGACTGCAAACGAAAAACAGTTTATCTTCAGGAGTCTTCATAAATTGTTGATATTTTTTATCAGAAATGCGCTCACATTTTTTATGAGCCCATAATCCACACTTGTCACAAGAAAGTGCTTTGTGTGTTTTTGCCACAGGTTTTAAGCATGAAGAACAGGGATACTTAACAGGACCTGGGTTGAGGCAGATGTCCCCTGACAAGAGGATTAAAAAATAGAAATACTTGTGCCTGCTTGGCTTAAGTTTTGATAAAGCCATTAATTTTAATTGGAGAGTGAGCTGGCTTTCAGAAACTCTATTGCAGGCATCAAGTGAAGAGATAGAAAAGAAACTCCTATCTAGTCGACTCATTTCGTTGTTGTTGGGTGAGCTACTTTTGAACGAAGGTTTTGTATTGCTCAAAAATACAACGAACACAAATATCAGTTTTAGCGTAAATGTGGGGTTTCCTACCTGGGTAAAGTTATTTTTAAGTCGTAGGGAGATCATTCTACGGTTATGTGCTCTTCCAAAACTATATATGAAGGATCTGAGGCAAGCCCATTTCCTTAGGATGTTACACAGAAGGAGCAGCAGGAACCCACAACACAGCAAAGCTACCATATTAAATGATAGATGGATAAAAAACTGACTGGGATAAAAACAATTTATTATCAAAAACAATAATTTAAAAACTAACAAAACAACAAATAGATGAGCTAAGAAGCAGGCTAAGTCTCCGTAGAATTAAAGATGTTATCCAGATAAAAAGATTGAATTGGCTGGGGCACTTGGAAAGAATGGAGGAGGATAATTGGGTAAGAAAGTGTAGAGACTTGATAGTTCCTGGGGCAAAGCCCAGAGGCAGACCGAGAAAGACTTGGCAGGAGGTTATAAGGACAGACTTGATACAGAGGAAGTTGAGTTTAGATCTAACACAGTCTAGATCAGATTGGAAGAGGGTCATTAATATACCCCGTCCAACCCATGCTAGCATGGAAAACGGACGTTAAGCCGAGAATGATGATGATGATGATGACATGTATGTTATTGCTTTATAGTGATTAAAACCGGCTGCAAGTCAATGTTTGCTTGCCACGCAAGAATTCCTTCTGAAAAATAGTTATTTACAAAACACGAATTAATTGAACTTGGAAATCTGAGTCTGATGATATAGACAGGGCGTTATAGTATTCACTCTCTGAAATATCTAAACTTTTCAGTATACTAGGTATGCTTTCTGGAGATTCAAAATTCTCACTTTGAGGATCAATGATATTCTTTTTCTTAGGAAATAGGTTGCAATTTATATACTCCTTGACTTTGCTCAATATTTCTTCTCTCTTTGATAATATATCTTCCTTGTGTGCAGAAGGCATTTCGTCACTGAGAGGTTCAGCTACTATTGTTCGATCGGAGAAAAAATGTCCAAAATTGAACCGACATACACTATTCTTATACTTTCGACAAGTTTTTAGAATGGGAATGAATCTGGAACATTTTTACAACACTAAATAACTCTGGTTCTGTCTCAGTGTCTGGAAGGTCTCCTCTTATAATGTTTTCAACAAAACTTATATACTCTTCTTTATTCTCTCTTGTCAACACTGGTGCACCAATTATCCATAAAAATACATGGACATGGGGACTACCTCTAACCTGAAATTCAACGCGAATCACGTGATATTTAACTTTTTTAAGGGGGCCATTTAGAACAATTTCTTTGAAAAACACTTCTACTCTGTATTGAAAATTACGTGCTACCAACACAGGGTTCATGTTTAAAATTCTCAGCGTTCCATGTAGTCCATTTCCTCCAAATCATTTTCAGTAAGATTAAAGCCATTCAGTTTTGATACTATTGAAACTAGTTCATTCCAACGAAGGTCAGCATGGGACAATGTTAAAAAAATGTAGGCGTTCCAAATTGTTTACCATGGCTAATACCTCGTGCAGATATTTCTTCCAGTATGCTGGAGTACCTTTGATGGTATTCATAAAATTAAACGCTTCATCGTTAGCAACAAATGATTTCAGTTTCCTTAAAATTGTTACTGAACATACCAGCTGTTAAATTCTTACCACAAAATTTTTTCATTGCAATAGTATTTATTCTACTTTTCAAATTGATTTGTTGAATAACATGATGGGCATAAAATATGTAGTCTGCATCTGATGCAAATTTTTGTGAATAATTGAGTAAACGCTGGTTGAAATATTTAATTGGACTTAGCTTTATACAGCGTTCAACATTGTACCCAAATTTACCAGTTGGAAATAAATGAGGGTGGGCCAGTTCTTCACAATTCTTGTCACTTATGATGGATAAAGGTTTTTTCCCCTCGCCAGGAGCAACAACTAGTGTGTCGTTATCTATTGCATGTGGAATTTTTGAGGTCATGACAGTTTCATTTGCAGCTATTCTGAACAAATCTAATGGGTTTTCTTCTTCCTCCTCATTAGAATCTATAATATCTTCTGACCCTTTTTTAACAATTACTTCCAGTTGTGTATTTTCAGTAAAACATATTAACTCTGTTGGTATTGTATTCATATCAATTACAGTATTTTGATAAAAAGGGTTATTAATTTTTAAATATTGTAAAACATCCTTTAAAATTTGAGGTTGTACATGTTCAAAGTATACATGGCCATTATACATTAGTTTACGTTTCAATTTTATTAACACTAACCCACGTCAGCCGATCTTGGAAGAACATCACATATATCCATATTTTCTACAGGTACATTGCATATTGCCCCTTTTAGTTTTGGAGATTGTCCTTTTGGCATTATTGCAACTTTTTTAAACAATAACCTTTGTGCAATCAAAACTCGTTCAAGTTTTCTTAATAGTGGATACCCAGAGGGAAAGTGAAAAATCTCTAACTTATTTGAAACAGCCTGACATGGTATTTGGGGATTCTTAGCTTTTAATTTTTTATGGCAAGTTTGACAGACATAACAGTTATCATTATAGCTTGAAACTAGGAAAAATTTGAAACCTTTTAGATCTGTGATATTATACTTTGATTCATCAAACTTCAAAACTTCAAAACTTTCAAGATGTTCAGATATAACATTAAAACGTTCGATTGTTATACCAGTATAAAATTTAAATTTATCTGCTTGATCTCTTAGAGAACTGTAGCTTAGCATTTTTGACTTAATGTGTTGTAACTTGTTTTCTGTAATTTGATTTTGTGATAGAATCAAATCATTTTGAGTCTTTAGAAAATTTATTTCAAGCTGTAATTGTTCAGTTACCAATTTCAGTTTACTCCTGTCAAAACCAGTTTGTGTCCCTTTGGATTCCTTAGTACTAGTACTCTGAATATCTGTATCAGCAATATCAAAATCCACATCTGTTGAAAATGAACTTTGAGGAGAAAGCATGGTAGAATTAAGCATAGGAGGTGAAAATGGTGTAACATTATTTGTGTTTATGTTTTGCTCACGAAGTGGTGAAGCAAATCTTGTTCTTTTTCGTGATGATTCAAATCTCCTAATCCTACTGGAATTTATTCCCTCTGGCTGTTGTGCATAAACAAACACTGATGGTATATAATCAGGATGATCAGGGTTTGTAGAAGGCCTTTTAGAAATAAAATGCTCACCACAAAGATAAACATTTTTCCCTTGGGGGTTCCACATGCTACCATCCTTATTAACTCTTTTGCAAGCGATAACCCATCTTTTACGGCGGTCAGGATTATTATTAGGAAAACGAAAAAATCCAGGTTTGTTTTCCTTCATATTATGATTGGAACAATCATATGCAGCACAACTAAGAGGCATCTTGTTTGTTATCTAACTTTTTTTAACTAACTTTCCCGCAATTTTAAGTACGCGCCATTACGTTATTTTCACTGCAGCAGTTGTTGCTAAGCAACACCTTATCGAAAAAAATTAACATATACATTTTATTTATTTATTTCAAAGTTCAGACGGAGTTATGACTTTCCTGAAAATTTGAGGATGCAAAATGTACTAGAAATGGAAATAATGGTACTTTAATATCTTGAATTTATTGTGTGTTTTTTCCAGCCGCCATATTTAACGATCTTGTTGATCTCTTATTCTTGTCTAATAAGCGGGCCGTCGCAAAATGTTCGTGTGAAACCGTAGGTAAACAAACGGCCTTAACTTTAAATGAGCTCTGAGATGGAGTTCGATAAAATCGCCAATATGGTAGGCTCCGTTCACCATGCTGTTCTTTTTGGCTTGTTTTTACTTTGCAAAACATGGCATCAAAAAGTGGAAAGAAATTTTGGTTCTGTTTAAAAAAGTGGCCGCGCGTAAAAACATCCGTATCACTTTCTCCACTTGGATTTAATTTTCTTCTATTCTATTCGTCATTGTTTTTTGAGACCAGACAAAACAAAACAGAAAGAAGAAATCACAACATTGCCTCGTGGTTATTAATTATGATAACTAGTCGTTAGCCCGTGGAAAAATCCACGGGTTCGCCCGTCGCAGCTAAGCTACCATTTTGCGTGACAGACAGACAGACAGACGGACAGACGTATACGGGCATTATAATATAGACTAGTCGTTAGCCCGTGGAAAAATCCACGGGTTCGCCCGTCGCAGCTAAGCTACCATTTTGCGTGACAGACAGACAGACAGACAGACAGACGGACAGACGTATACGGGCATTATAATATAGATTAATGCTTATCACGCTCTTTCTTTTTTTAAAAGCATGACCGGTCATGCTTTTAAAAAAAGAAAGAGCGTGATAAGCATTAATTATCATAATTAATAACCACGAGGCAATGTTGTGATTTCTTCTTTCTGGGATTACTGCATATTATAAGTCAAAAAACCCAACGGGGGAGAATGCTCATTGTGATAGTTGAAAATAGTTGAAGCACTATGGAGATAATTAAATTTAGAGCATGAAAGGGGAAATTCTGAAAATTTAGGTATTCTAATTGTCTAGCCCTGATACTGTCCCCATAAGGAAACGACTAACTGTTTGAACAAAGGAAAATAATCAAAAAGTAAGACAGCTAGCGAGGCGAAGCTGTCTTCAGAAACAACAACAAGAGGTGGTCAGTGTTGCAAAGAAGTCTGATTTCAGTAAGTTAAAACGTTTAAATAATAAAAAATAACGCAGAAACTTCGATTGATTTATGTGATTTATCATGTTCGGAACTTTGTGGATACAATTATAAAAGCATTACGATGGAAACACAGCTACGGATACTCTCCCTCATTCATTATTTTTTCTGTAATGGCATGAATCCAGCAACCATGTGATCGATTTTGCCGTGCGTTTATTATCGCATGATTCGTGCAATGAAATGCAATGGCGGTTCTGTAGGCGAAGAGAAATTGGGGTGAGTTTGTTATTTCTATGAAACATTTGAACATGTTCTGGTTGTCAGTTTTCAATAAAATTTTCAGGATAATGTTTTCTTATGTATATCTTTCAATTTTTACAATAAAATAGGCAACTCTAAAAAAAGTTGCCTACAGGGCGATTACGCGCCTTTAATCATATTCTTAAAATTAAGTATCCGCCTTTCCTGAACCTCACTTTTTTTATGATCAAATGCCTTACGGGATCGTTCTTTGAATTTCTCACTATTTATTGCATAATTTTCTTTCCTTTTTGACAATACATTGTCACGCTCACTCTTGTAATACTCTTTTTGTTTTAATTTTATGTGTTCAGAGTAGAGATAGGAAAATGTATGTTCTGGCACAATCGCGCATACGCACACGCGCACGCACACGCATACGCGATTGTGTTAGAAATGTACTGGGATTTTAGAGGTACTCTGCGGTGCTTACCCCTAAAATCCCGTACTCTGGGGTACCTGTGGTACCTCATGGTACATGCCATGCTTACCCCCTAAAACCCTCGATATCCTATCTCTCCTGCGATACCTCGGTACCTGCGATAACAGGGAAGTTCCCTAAATCAACGCATGCGCAATAGACCTTGGATACCGGCACCCGCCATCTTAGTAACACGCGCACGCACACGCATACGCGATTGTGTTAGCTTCGAAGACTATCGGCGATGCCTGGAAGGGGGCGATTCTGTGGTACCTTTGATACCTGCGATACCTATGATACCATGCCATGCTTACTCCCTAAAATCCCGGTACCCTATCTCTCCTCGATACCCTCGATAACAGGGAAGTTCCCTAAAATCAACGCATGCGCAATAAGGTTGGAGCCAACCAGCCAATAAACATGAACGCCCTTCGAAAAGAAGCAAAGAAGCTGCACGTTCCTCCTTACTCTACGATGAGGAAGGACGCTTTGTGTACGGCGATTCACAAGGTCAAGTACAAGGATGCTTCAACACAGACGGACGGACCTTATTGCGAGCCTTGTGCTACTGCTGCATGGGAGGAGAATCTTGAACACAGTTTGAATGTTCTCGCTGAAAAACAGCGACGTGTCGTACATGATGGCGACTTGCTCATCGATCAAAATACGGGAGAAGTGATCGATTGCGGGATCGATTCCGAGTACCATACTCGCAGGTAGGTCAGGATTAGGGATGAGCTGGCCCTGGTATTGGGGTAAATAAATGGATGAACAACACTGTAAGGACTGTGAATGTATGCTGGATGCCTATGATAAGTGTCGATGCGGTCGAAGATTCGAGGTAAACAACAAAATATTATGCTGGTACTGCTACCAGGAATATATCACCTACAACGGGGGTGGCTGCGTTTGTACAATGACATGCTCTCTGAAGTCGTTCGAATTACAATAATTTTTATAGGCCAAATGGCCTATAAAACTAAGGCTTATACTCTGGTGGGGACTCTAAGTACCGCTTATATACTGTACAGACTGAAGTTTTTTTAACACGTCGCTCCTACCCTCTTCCCTGCCCGTCTTAACTAATTGGGCACGTTCCCGTTCATTGAGAGCATTCACAATACGGTTGAACCTCTGTCGCATCTGTTCCTTCAAGACCATGTACTTCTGTTTCTCCTGCATAATGAGGCTGAACTCGTACCTATCAATCTCCCCATTCTCAACAGCCCTTGATATCAGGTCAATTATCGAGTTCAATTTAGCCTCGGCGATCAGCCTTATATTCTCATGTTTTTTCGACTTGATACCCATTTTTTTCCCAGCTGTTCTAAGACCTGCCTGCCCTACCCCCACAGCCACGGTTAGGCCACCCATGGCTACCGCTAGTGGCACACCCATTCCGGATAATAGGGTACCAATACCGATCCCGGACGTGATCACGCTAATGCCCAATAGACCATGATCACAGTATCGAATCCATGTCCCATGCATCTTAAACTTTTTTGCGAGTTTGTCCCGCTCCTTTATCTCATTGCGGAGGTACTTTTCAATCTCATTTATCTCGTCAAGTCTATACTTTTGACTTTCCTCCTGCATATCCGCTTGTGCGGGTGCACTCGGTACTAAATTTGGGTACAGCTTCGTTATTTCAGCTATTTATTGTATCAGAAGGCACATCGTTAGCCCTACGAATGAGACATTCTTCTCATGATGAAACTCATCCGTCAGCATGAACTCCAAACGATCTGTTGAGCCTTTCAAAGGAAGGTAGATCGGAGTGTCAAAACTCCAAGTCAGCATGTCTCCCCCTGCGTTTAGCTCCTTGATAGGAAGCAAAGCAAGAATTTTAGATTTCTTCCCCCCCCAGTAGGCAGTCGTTCTCATCCAACTGAGGGCAAACGAGTCTCAGCCGATGGTATACGTCAGTTTTGTAGAATGCATCGTAGTCACCCTCCTGATAGTACTTTTCTTTGGGATCGTATTCAAACCCTAGAAGTTCATGCAGATGTCGACCAAACACCACCGTGTACCCGTCACTGACACGTAGCCGGCAGAGTCCATTTTTCAGAACAAACAGCTTGATTTTGTCCTCTGACTGACTGTTGACGATAGCCGCCAGATCTTCGATCTTGTAGAGGCCGTTCATGATTTCAATACGACGAATCACTGTCTTATCAGACCCTGCCCTACGGATCATGAAATCGTTGTTACTGTAGATATTCAGCCATGTAGGTCGAATACTGATCGACTTTAGAGCGATCCTCGTATCCTTCCCTAGGTGGGGGTCGAAAAGCGTAGCCTCCTCGATGCTACTCATACAACCCAAAGGCAAAGTATGCACCCAACAGGGGTGAATGGCCACTTGGTGTAACTAACTTGGAGCATCAAGACCTGTACGTGTCTACGAGCTCGCATATCCCTGTATCATTTCCCGAGTTTACCAAATACCCCATCAAAGTGACAACAACCTACCTGAACGACCCTGTCATTCAGGGATGGACAAGAGGTCAAGCCTTGGACTACTGGAACATCCAGGTGAACTTGGCAACCCATTGCGCAAGCACGGCCTTGGGTATATCTGCCAAACATCTAACGGGCTCCGTACCCCTTGTCAACGCCATCTTCAAATTTCACGTGTATTACCACATGCGTCGTATTCTGGCAAGGATGAAGGCGTCACTCACCCAAGGTAGATGGTGGGCCCCAAGTTGAGGGCGATTGGGCGAAATTCATCATGCCAACAAGTCAAGGCTTCATCGGAAGGTCTAACCAAGCTAAGCGAGAGTATCCGCGTCTACGTGGTCTTGTTGCTTGGATCGCAAGCGGGGGCAAAGGCATCCCTACGCGGCTCGGGTGCAGACAACTACACAGCAAGGCAAATCCTGATGCAAAAATTTGAAGCCATGGTACAGTGTCAAGAGAACGTAGGTCATGACATCACGGAGTTCCAGAAGGTGCTGCAATATGCTCGAACTCCGGTAAACTTCGCCGTCATGCCCAGCGTGTACATGCTGCCTTCCGACATGAATTTGCGTATCGGCAAAAATGTGGGGTATAACAACAACATCCTCATAGCACCTGCCAATGTCAATGTGGGGGTCCAAGTTGATGTGAATAGCAAGCCTATTGTCAGGGATGCGGCTGCCACACCCCTCAAGCATGCTGCAGCTATCAAGCATACCCGGCATGCCATGCCGCCCCCTAAGCATCTCGAGCAGGTCGTCAAACCCCCAAGGCAGGAAATTGGGGAAGGGGGTGGCACCCCCACCCCAAATGCCGACCAAAATTGGCATGAGATAAAGGTAATTACTAATGCCCCTCCGTCGGGTATGCAAGGAGGAGGTGGCACCGCCCCTCTTGGAAGAGGGAAAAATCAGCATGAGGACAACAAAGCTGCCTTGATCATGACAGGGGTAGGGCTAATCCTTTGCTATATTTGGCTGAAAAACTAGTCTAATGTGTTGATCAACACACTAGACTGAGGAGCCCTACGATTTTTTACCCTTCCCAACGTAGAGCACAACAAACCCTGCAGCAGCCGCGATGGCCATGTACAAATGCCTTGCAACGACCCTAATATGTCGGACCTGGTAGATAGGAACATTGAAATAAATGGCAACCTTGGCAATCATGGCAGGAGGCGCGCTAATCAACGCCCTAGCGTTTAGCGGCACCAATTATCTCTTTAGCAAGCTCTCGGGGCATGGGGAGGCCGAGAGGAAACGACATGATGAAGCGGTCGAAAAATTGAATACTGCTCAAGCTGCCTGGATACGGGAGAGGCAAGCTAAACTTGACTGGTTCGGCAAGCAACGAGAGCTGAAAAGGCAAGCCGGGGAGAGCTTGAAGGAGCTCGATGACGACCTGTACCAATACTACATTGCCTCTGATCACGATGCACCGCAACTAAAGAATTTTTACACACCTTCAAAAATCCAACAAGACGGTGAGCTTACAGTCATCGTTGGCTCCTTGGCCCTTCTGGGGGTGGTCGCATACAAGTATTTGTAAGATTTTTGACATATATAAACATGTCAAAAGCGCACGTTGTTACGGAAGAAGAGGCCGAAAAACTAAACCAAATCTACTATACCCCGGAGCATCTCTGGGTCGGACGCAAGGCTATCAAATTACTCGGTGCGGAGGCCGGTCTATCCAAAAAGTTAGTCTTCTCATGGCTGTCTCGGCAACTACTCTGGCTACGACACATCAAAGGCCCCAAAAAGATCGATTACCCACACTTCACCATTACCAGACCCAATGAAATGCACCAATTTGACCTTCTTTATATGCCGCATGACAAGCTTTATGGAAGCACCTACAAGTACATCCTGACGGGCATTGATGTAGCTTCGAGATACAAAGTAGCCAGGCCCCTACGCACCAAGAAGGCTAGCGAGGTTGCCGAGATGATCAAGGATATATACGCGAAGCCCGGGGGCCTTCAATACCCCAAAACCTTCCAGTGCGACACGAGTTCAAGGCAGACGTGACCAAGCTGCTGGAACTGCAAGGGGTCGAGATTAAGCGGGCAACCACCAAGTACCATCATACATTCACGGCCTTTGTCGAGTCCTACAACAAGGTACTCGCCGAAAGGCTCTTCAAACCTCAGGATGCACAAGAGCTGGTCTCTGGCGACCCCAGTAGTACATGGGTCAAGCACCTGTACACCATTGTCAACAGCCTCAACAATACCAAGACTGCCATGATCGGTATGAAGCCTAACAAGGCGATTAAACTCGATGATGTCCCGCTCGCGAAAGGTGAAGAAAACCCCGAAGAAAAGCCCTTACGTGAGGATGGTGGCTTGTACTTATACCTCCTACAACCCGGGGAGGAACATGGTGATTCAAAAAGACGCGCTACTGACGCCTTTTGGAGCAAGAAAACGTATAGGTTGGACAAAATAGTGGCAGGTAGCCGTCTATTGTACTATCTTGAAGGTGGTCCCGAAAGAAGCTTCGTGTCAGAGGAGTTGATGCTGATTCCGGAAGATGTTGAGGTGCCTCCGGAGCATGTCAAAGAGTGGTAAATTTCTCGACCTCATTCAGTTGGCACCCCGGCATGCCATTTGGCATGGCATGTATCAGCAAATTTTGTGACTCTTGTGACTCACAAAAATCTCGTAGGTGCCCCTGGAGGATGTTCAGGTACCGCCGGAGGTTATCAAAGAATGGTAATATGCTTTCGCATGTTCCTCTAGTTCATCCAAATCTATTTCGTCTTCATCGTCGTCTTCGTCGTCGTCTTCATCGTCGTCTTCATCGTCGTAAACAGAGTCATTCGGATCCCGCAGATAATCCAAAGGATGTAGGGCATAGAATGGATATCCATAGACGATACCTTTGATGACATTGGGTTCATTTTCCAAATCAATATCGAGTAGAAGTCTATCCGGTATCGGAAAGTTGAGTATATTACCTATTGTTTCTATGTCGGCCAAATCCGACAGCCTCAAGGCCTTATCTTTGATAACCTCGTAACAGAGTGCCCCATACTTGTTCCTATTCTTTTGAACAATATGGAACCCTAGGCGCTTTATATCCGTCTCCAACTTTTTGTCTTTTTCTTTTCTTGCAAATGTTCCCCATGCTTTTTCACCCGATGATACCCTGCCTAAAAGCTCTTCATCATCATCATCATCAGGGTACTCAAACCCTTCATAATATTCCCCATTTCGATACCTGAAATTTTCCAGGCAGGTAGAGCAATAACCTGTCACTGATCCTGCTTTTATACAACATCGTAGTACAGGTATGCTGATATTGTAATCCTTTTGCATTTTTTGTACATAGGCTTCCATCTTTTTTCTTTCACGATTCTTCCGCTTTTGACCCTCTGGGGAAGTGGTCAAGAGAGGAGGGCTGGTAGCACCTCTTCTACAACCCATTCCAAAAACCAGCTCGTGTACATACCTCCTCATTGATGTAGAGGTCGTACTTTTGAGAGTTGGATGGCCAGTTTACCGGTTCGCCAGCAGCGGGCGAACATGTCAAGCTCGCGAAGCCCGGAGGCAAATGGCAGGTTTTCAGCAAATTTTTTGACTCTTGTGACTCACAAAAATCTCGTAGGCTTTCGCATGCTTGCTTACGCCATATCGATATCGAACATGCCTTCGAATAGCTCCCGCGTATCATCGTCAGGCAATGTGAAATGGTTGCGGTAAAAATTGTCCTTGGTAAGAACATCCTCCTTGAACCTACACCAAGCATGCACGGCATTAGGGTCGTCACACTCGGGCTCTCTCACAGTCATCTCGGGATACCTCACTCTCAGGGCGTTAATTCTCGTGGTGAGCTGCTTCCTTTGACAGCGGGTCATGTAATGGGAGTGCCTTCCAGATCTTCCACGCTCGTGGGGGTCATTTTTGCTAAAGACACACAAGAGCGTATCGATAGGAGGCCGATGCGGTACATGTCTTTCTCGAAGCCCCGCATTTTCCTGGGCTTGTGCCTCGAGTTGTCGATCCCTGTCATCAAGATCGTCCTCGAGTGCTAGGAGTTGTCGATCCCTATCCTCGACCTCATCGACGAGTGCCAGGAGTTGTCTATCTCTGTCTTCGAGGTCATCGCCGAGTAAGGCCAGGGCCCCATCTCTATCCTCCAGGGCCTGGCGATGTTCTTCGATTATCGCAGCAAGCCTTCGCATTTCCCTGGGCAGCACCTCTTCTACAACCCATTCCAAAAATGATTCTGCTTCGGATCGACCACATCTCAGGAGGAAGGTATAGAGGCCGGGTTCTGTCAGTAAAATCGTGTCTGGATGTAGGTACTCAGATCTGAGTACCTCCTGCAGGTCTACAAAAGCGTCGCCAAGCCGTATTTTGTACTTGCCGGGAACATATCGCTGAATGGCTTGTACTCCCGCTCCTCGCTTATATCCGGCGGCTCTCCAGACATCAGAGGCAACGATGCATTGACCTTTATCCTCGACATAAAAGGATCGGACTTGGTTTCCGGCGAAAAAATCAACAGCTACAAGAGACATCTTTCTATTATAGTCCATGTTCAACCATGGTCAATCGAGAATCGCCTCCAGAGCATGTCAAAGAGTGGTAAATTTCTCGACCTTATTCAGTTGGCATCCCGGTATGCCATGCCGAATGGCATGTATCAGCAAATTTTGTGACTCTTGTGACTCACAAAAATCTCGTAAATCGCCTGCCGGCGACACTCATTCCGCAAGCTCCAGAAGACGTTCATGCGTGTAGTGTTCACCTAGCCTGAAATGTCTCACACGCCCGGGGTTTACCTCGATACACCCACGTTCTCGAAGCCAATTGTAATGGACAATAGAATTAGGGGTCTCTGCTAGTACTACAATCTCGCCCTTGGGGTAATCAACAAGCTTATTCCGTATTTTTTGCGCCACATACCCCTGTTGGCCACGGATGGCGAGGTATGGCCAGGGATCATCGTTGTTCTTTTGGATAACGACCATGCTATTGTCTTTTCCTGGAGATTCGAGATGGGGTACGACACGTTGCTGTAGCTCCTCAATTTCACCCCCGAGTACCATAAGTTGTCGATCCTTATCCTCGACCTCATCCCCGAGTGCCAGGAGTTGGTTGTCCCTGTCTTCGAGGTCATCACCGAGTAAGGCCAAGGCCCCATCTCTATCCTCCAGGGCTTCCTGTAATTTTTCTACCCCATTCCCAGCTAGCCACTTCATAAGCTCAACGGCTTTGGGCTTTCTTGATTTGGCAGCAATCTCCAGAGCACCCCCAAGGGTGACGAAGACATCGTGCCAATTTTTCCCTCCTGGGGGGACGGTGGTACCGCCCCCCTCCAACCTCACAATTTCCTGCCTTGTTTTGGTTTCTTCGGTCAAATATTGAAAATTGGACTTGATATTTGCAATCCCCAAAAACCTCCCGAGATCAGCACGCTTGAAACGGGGTTGCGAGTGCTCATCGAATAGAGTCTCGATGGCACCAGCAGGTACGGCGTTGAATAAGGCGAGTTGTGAAGACATTTTCTATTATAGACATGCTCAACCGGGATCAATCGAGAATCTTCCAACCCCTGGGGTGTTCCAGCCTCACGTATAAGCAAGCATGCTTTGATTTTTTCAATTCAGTCTTGATAGTCTCCCAGTCCGAGATCATGTGCGTCTCTTCGTTGATCATCTTCATGTCGCTGCGTTCCGAGGGATACCAGGCAAACAAGGCCTTCTTCTGACGTCGAAGGTTCTTGGGTAGAGCCGTGTAGCTCTGCGTTAAGAGCCAAAGACTATGCTTCCTGTGTCTGCCAGAGACCGCCAATTCAAGCAGGGGCTGTCGCCGCTTGTCGAGGTTTTCATCGGCTATCATATCATCAACGACAAACAACGTCTCTTCGCCCGCCAGCAACGACGACAATTTTTGGATCCATTCGAATAGCTGATCTTTGGGGTCTATCAGGAAGACGTAAGGGTCCTTCCAGAGTGAGGCTCTTGCAAGGTAAGTGGAGTTCCACCGTAGGGTAGGGCACAGTATGACGATGTTGTGGTAGTGATTTTTATATCCGTTCTCGAGGAGATCCAGGACACGCTGCGTCTTACCGCATGACGTTGGTCCAGTAAAGATTGCGGTATGCGGGTCCTTGACAATGTCTAGCATTTATTTTTTGTGTCTACCACACAAAGTAGACACAAATTTTCCGCTATTTTGGTTTCGGCACGATGCTCGCGGGTATCCATCCCTTGCTTACAGCCATCTCTCGGCTTGCTCTACCTGCAGAAAAGTGCGCCACTATCTTGAGAGCGTCGTTGGTGTCCATCTTGGTAGAGGGACTCGTAATGCCAAGGAACTTTTTGCCGGCCATGGCATAGGCAAAGGTGAAGCCAAGGTCTACGACGGTCTCGTAGAGCATGTCTAGTATCTCCTTTTCCTTTGGGGTAACGTTGCTCATTTATTTGGGTTTAATGCATGCGAAAAGTATCAATTTCAGCTTGAGTTTTGCCCTGCTGGGGCTCTGTCGCTGGCTTGGGGGCGCCCCTGCCAAATCTAAACCAAACTCCGACTCCTATCCCCAACACGGCAAGCGTTCCGACCCCATAAAGTACGGCCGTTGACCTGCTAGAACCTGTCACGGGTTCTTGATCATGTTGCGAAAGTTCTTTGCCCACGTTCTTTTTCAGATCGGCCTTGTTCTTCCGGTTCCACTCGGCAAGTCTCTTGCCAGCAGCAACCCGGCCCTCGTTCTTCTTGGTTATGATTTGATTGGTAGACTCTTCACTCATTTCTTATAAGCCAGCTGGCTTATAAGACATTTAAATCTGGGCCCTATGGCTCCTCCTCCTTAGTCTCCTCCGCATCCTCTTTCTTTTTGGTCATATGTCGAGCGGTGTGCCCCGCTACCAAGAGTGGCGCCAAGCACCTCCCAATGGCGCAGTACACGAGGATACCAAGATCGGTCATCGAATCCTTGATGATAGGGTCTTCTTCGATATCCCGACGTAGCTCGTCAACGCTGTCAATGTTGACCACATTCCCGATCAAATTTGCATAGAGGCTGATTACGTGGGTAGAGAGTGCCCTGGCCGTCTTCTCACCCTTTTCGTGAAGTTCCCGCTGTACATACTCGGTATGGACCTTATCGATGGCCTCCTCGGGAGCTTTATCGACAAACCCCTCGGTACATTTCTTGGGCAGCAAGTGTCCCTTACCTTTCCTCGGAGCATCCTTCAGGGCACTACGTTTGTCGAGGGGTTTGTCGACATGTTCATATTCTGCAGAGGCATTGTCAAAGACTTGTGCAAGATCAGACATCCTGTTTATTATACGGTGGTATCGAAAAAGTAGGTAAGCGATCAGAGCATACGGCAGGAGTATGGCGAGTAGGCATATCATTTATTTCCCCGTAGGCATCGCTGGTAATCGTCGAAAGTGATCGTCGAAAGTGATCGATTTGCATGTGACGCACCTCTTGACGCCTTTCGCTTTTCTATCCCCACCTTCCGGCGTAAGGCTCTTGTAGGCATAGAGTTTGGCTCTCAGTGTGATGAACTCGGTCATGATTTTCCCACTTAGTTCGTCTTTCATGAGGCCCACGACCTTCTTGTTTTTGCCGATGGGGAGAGGCCTGTTATCGTCAGGATTATAGGCACTGGTATCAAAACGGGTCTCGACGTTGTCCTTGATATCACGGTAGAAATCCTCCGTTCGAATGTGGTATACGAACGAGTCTGTGTCCATGTATGACAGCTGCAGTTTGCTGCCGTATTTGGGTTGAATGTAGTCGTAGTGGAACTCGTACATGACCATTTTAGATATGTCCAGGATGGCTTGGCCGATGTATATCGGCTTATTCATCTTCACCTCTGTCTTGCCCATCTCAACCCCAAGAAGGTGCTTGCTAAACCGACTTACACCTTTGAAGTTCGGTTTCATCACGAGCTTCGTGTACTTCTCCTCGCTCGTGACTAACTGGATTTTGTGATGGTTTCTAACATTTTCCATCGTCTTCCCAAACACCGAGAGGTTCATGAGCTTGTAAAAATCCTTCTCGAACTCGTTTTTGGCAGCCGTTCTCAACCCCGTGTTGTGATCAATATACCCTCGAAGCCACGCCTTCTGGTTAAACCGGATGACTCTATGGACCTTCTTCGAATCGAGGCCATGTTTCATGGCCTCGTGAAGGGCTCTGATATTCACCACATATCAACGTTTGTTTTCCAGATTCGGGATCAGCTTCTCAACTCCGTGGATCTTCCTGCGTTCGGGTAGGAACGGCAGCTCGTTGTGCTTGTCGTGAAGGCTCTCCGGGTAGTCGATGTCAACCTCCAAGATGTACCCATGCTTATTGTCTTCGACGAGCTTCCCGATCCGCTTTTCGGTGAACTCTACATTCGATACCCATTTGAACCCGTCAGTGGGCAGATCCTGCCTCATTGCCCAGCCATACAGGTTGTTGGCGTCGAGGTACTCCAAGTATGAGGATTCAATCTCCGGATTATACTGGTCTCCCATGTACCTATTATTTGCCTTTGCATAGCGGTGTACAGCTTGTACTATACCTCCGCGGATACCTTTTTCGAACATCAGGAGCATGTCGGGATCGGTGAGGAGTTCCAGCTTTATACCCGTAAATTTAAGTGCTGCCTTCCAGGCCAAGCCGGGCGCGCTGTAGAAGTGGGCGGGGTCAAGCTTGTAGTTCTCCAAGCAAACATCTCGAAATGTCTCGAAGACCTCTGCCAGTAGCAGGACGTCTGTGCTGATGTACATGTCGTGGTAGTCTCCCATGGTGATCTTATAGCCCTCTGGGGTGATAGAATTCCATACCTTTTTCGCGTAGGCATAATCCTCATCGCTGATACCCCCATGTTCAGCTTGCTGTAGAACGCATCTTTGGGCGGTAGCTCCAACTCTTCGAATTTTTGCCAATCATCCATGTACTCGTATGGGTAGACGAAGCTTCGAAGCATCAGCCTGAAGACACCATCTTTGTCGATAAATTTGGTCATGGACGGCACGCTTACCTTTACCTGCTCCCTGTCTAATTCCTTCGTGGTATTCGAGTTGCAAGCCTTGCACCAGAATTTTGCCATGTATTCGACGTCTATTTCCTGGAATTCAAGACCAGTACCCGCACACTGTTGACATTTCATACCAGCGGCGTTTGTACCAATGAGGTTGCTTGCCAATTTAGCCAGGCTGGATGCCATGAATCGACAGCTGTCGATGAACCGAATCTCTATAGTCTTGTACGTCTCGCCATCGCCATATCCCATACCTCCAAGGGGTACTTGGATTTTGACGTTGAAGCTGATGTACTTCTCCGTGTTCTCAGCGATGCACCCAATGTCCTCCGTATTATACTTTTCGCCTAGCTCGCGGATGAACAGGTGGGCGTCGTATCCTGAGAGGTTGTGGAAGATCACGGGGATGTGGCCGGGTATCTTGTACTTGAGGTTGCAACTGTTATGGGCTGCACCCCTGTAAACCCCGTATAGTGACAATGGTCCCGAACTTTGTGATTCTTGTCGTCATCGAAGGGTCGAAGACAGATATGGCAGTTCGAGGCCTCGTTGTGCTCCCTTTTTAGCACCTCCGTTAGAGGCTTCATGTCCTGCTGTGGGTAGGTACGGTAAAGACGTTTGACCTCGTCCTCCAAATGGTTGACGAACCTCGATACGCAGTCCTCACCCCTGTATACTGTCAGAGGGTTCGGAACATCCCCATAAGCAAAGGTACTATACGTGCACCAGCCCGATGGTACATGCTTGTTCAGCTTCTTCGTCTTGGTCTCCCTGGCATCATCTTTCATTGGGATTAGTAGGCTTTCGAAGTCGGCATAGATGGCAAAGGGTACCTTGAATTGCTGCTGACCATCCCGGTAGTAGAGCCATTTTTCGGCCTATGTTGGCATCGTGATCTTGACTGCCTCGTGGTCGGTGCAGTAGCGGTGGTGTTTGTCTCTCGATTCGATTGTTGGAAAGGCTTGGAGGCAATTTAAGCAGAAGTGCATTTTTGCCGTATTTTTCGAGCTCTCAATACCCAGTAGCCGTGATAGACTTTTGACGGCTACGTAATGGGTCTTCTTGTCATCCGTAAGGATCAGTAGATTCACTTGCTTGCTACGCCCGTTGTGCGTTGATCGCCGCAGGATATTGATCTTCTTTCCCGTCACGTACATGACGTTCACCGCAATCTCCTTGTTATTCTTCTCGAACTTGCCTATGCTCTTGATGCTTGTGGGGAACTCTATTCCCTCCCAATTGTGGAGGTCTACGTAGGGCCTCATCTGAGATATTCGATTCGGGTTCGTCCCTATCTCCTCATGATGTAGGGATGCTATAATGGCCCACTTGAAACACTCCTCGTCCTCATTCACCGGGTTAATTACAGCCTTTTTCGAGGCTAGCCATTTGGGTAGTTCAATGTATGAAGAGCCCCTCGTTAACCTCAATTTATGGAAGTCTACGTCAAGGTGTAGGATTTTCGAGATCGTGAAACCACTTCGGGGTAGTGCTGGATTCTCCACGTGTGTCTTGATTTGAGCAAACACCGTATCCAGCACGTCGTCAACGTTGCTACCTTGGAAGACCGAGGCCATGTTACTATGGAAGACTTTTTTCACCTCGATGTACTCCCCATCGTTGACCCCCTCTATGGTGGACTTTTTCCACATGATCCATAGTGACAGCTGTACCTTCGCTGACCCCATATCTCTTACTTTCCCCTCTGCCAAGATTTTCACATTTGATCGCACCAAACCTATATACCCGTCAACGTCGGCTCCTTCCATGCCGGGGATGCGGAAACTTCGGAAGGTCCTGTGGTGGGCATGTTTATGTTCTTGGGGCGTGTAGTCATGCTCCGATTGATTGTAGAGATTTTGGATGTCCTCCAAGTAGTCTTCCGAGGCCTCTTTTTCCACTTCATCATGCAGTGTAGGTCTTATGTTGGATACCCCATTATAGAGCCCCATCACCCCACGTTTAAACGTTGCATAGGTCCTTTTAACCCTCTCCTTTATAGGTTTGGGGACAGTATCAACTAACCAGTTGTACCATCCCCGCATCTTAGTTTTCACTATCGATTGGTTTGTCGACAGCTCCCGTTTCTCGAAGACATCCATGGCCTCCGGTGTTGGTAGCAGGGTTATGGGCCTTATGGGCTTTCGTTGTCCGACCCTTCTTGGCGGCCTCTGTGGCACATCCTCCGGCGTTGGTGGTATCTGTGGTACGGCCCCGGGTACTCTCGCCGGTACCTCCTCCAACATATCAACCAATGCGGCCTTGCGCAGCTTATAATACCCCCTAAGTCCACGACCTTTTGCGATATCTCGTAATTCTTTCACGGTGTGTGTATTCATCCTCCTTTATTGTATGGTTGAAGTCAATCATACAACCTTCATGGCAAAAACTAACACATCTTATTGCGCATGCGTTGATTTTAGGGAACTTCCCTGTTATCGAGGGTATCGAGGAGAGATAGGGTACCGGGATTTTAGGGAGTAAGCATGGCATGGTATCATAGGTATCGCAGGTATCAAAGGTACCACAGAATCGCCCCCTTCCAGGCATCGCCGATAGTCTTCGAAGCTAACACAATCGCGTATGCGTGTGCGTGCGCGTGTTACTAAGGTGGCGGGTGCCGGCATCCAAGGTCTATTGCGCATGCGTTGATTTAGGGAACTTCCCTGTTATCGCAGGTACCGAGGTATCGCAGGAGAGATAGGATATCGAGGGTTTTAGGGGGTAAGCATGGCATGTACCATGAGGTACCACAGGTACCGCAGGTACCCCAGAGTACGGGATTTTAGGGGTAAGCACCGCAGAGTACCCCTAAAATCCCAGTACATTTCTAACACAATCGCGTATGCGTGTGCGTGCGCGTGTGCGTATGCGCGATTGTGCCAGAACATACATTTTCCTATCTCTAGAGTTTAGAATGTAGTGCTTTTTTTTGCTCATTTTAATTATTTCACGTTCATCTTCATAGAGCTCTTTCTTTTTTAATTTTATTTCTCGTGTTCAACTGAATAATGTTCTTTCCTTTTAAATTTTATTTGCTCGTGTTCCACTGAATAATGTTCTTTCTTTTTTAGTTTTATTTGCTCCTGTTCCGCGGCATAGTATTCCTTACTCTGTTTTCGTTTTCTAGATTTAATATTTTCGTTAGTAGCATATTGCTCTCTTAACCTTTGTGTAACTTGCTCCTTTGAATTTTAGTATTTTTCTCTTCTCTTTTTTCTTTTAATAGAAGCAGAAATCTGAGTCAATTGTTTTTCACTTACATGAACCTTAACAGATTGTAACTCATATTGAAGAGAAGACTTATTTTGCTTCGTCAAATAAGAGTCCTTGATGTAGCTTTCCACATCAGTAATATTTTTAAACTTTAACAACACAGAATAACCATCTGCAGTAAATGAACCATCATTTCCCCGACTATGGGAGTCAAATATAAAAAAGCAGGACTTGTTATATAAAATTGATGTTGTGAAACCACCTATCATAAACATCATTCCACTACATTCTGCAAAATTCAAAAAATTATTTTGCAACCAAGTTAGTTCACCATGTAAATTTTCTAAAAAGGTTATAGATAATTGAGTACCCTCTATAGAAATTGTGTTTGGGAGTTGATCAAAAAAAATAGCACCAGTTGTAAGAAGTGACTTATATAAACAATCACCGTTATCCAAAATATGGTCTAAATCCAAATCAGTCCAGAGTGAAGCTTTGCAAATAGTTGACCAAATGATAGCATGCATAGCATTTGCTACACATTGAGTACCAGCACTTTCGCCAAAATTTTCATTGCCTTGATGAAAATTTCCTTGAACAGACTTGACAATACTGAAGCAACGCCTGGGTTACTCTCCTGCACGAGATGCCTTGGGAGTGTTCATACTAAATTGTGACAATATTAATGAGAGGGTAGCTAGCTAACTAATAATGTAGCCTATGCTGGTGTACTAAAAGATATGTAGCTATATATACTGTAGCCTACGCAGACAGAAGCCTGCTGGAATAACACTATGCTATATAAACAATGTAAGCTTGCTAATAAGTGTTTCAACAATTCTTTCTTTATCAAGTTTCGGTTATATAAGTTCCAATATGTATTTCCATTCAATATGTTCTTTCTTTATAATAATAATAATAATAATAATAAATATTTAAAGTGGCTAGCCCAGAAAATCACAAAAACCTATAGTTAGTGGATTGTTTCCACTGGGGGCCACTAGAACAAAAAAGAAACAAAAAATGATAAACCTTAGACTGCCTCAGCTCAATCTTTCAATATGTATTCAGTAATTTTCTTTGGTCAGTTTGTGGGGCAAACTGACAGGAAGGAAAAGACCTTGCTTGTGCCCCACCTGAAACACAACGAAATTCGGAAGACCCCTGGCAAAAGTTTAAGAAAGCCGCTTAGCAAGACACAATAAAGAGAATATCTTAAACGTTGATAGAACTGAAATTTAAGCAGTTGAATAATTATACTAACCCAACCAAATATTTTTCTTTGCTTCAAAAAGATAACTTTGCTTCGCAGCGTGGTGAACAAGCTGGAGTATAAACAATATGGCGCGCTTGAACACGGGCACTCGAAAACAACGACTGACCCCTGGAGCTCGGTTAAGTTGAATATATTCCGCCTCGTTACAAAAAATAACTGGAAATTGAAAAAATTGAAGAAGTATCTAGCATAGCTCATCAAATAATAAAAAAATAACAATATTTGTGATCAAATTTGTAACGCAGTCTTCATTCTTTCCCAATTTTACGAACATTGAGATACGCACAAAACCGGCGTAGAGTTAGGACGCGGGGGCCAGGTCGGACTTTAAAAGTCGTGACGTTACGGCAATAGGTTAAAAAATCGGTCGAAGAAGAAGAAGAAGAAGAAGGAGGAGAAGAAAAAGACCGCCCGTTTTAATAAGATCTCGGATGTAATCCGAAATCTTAATTATTGATTCGTATAAATTGCCAAACCAAACGAAATTGGAATATTAAGCATTTTCCCCCCAAAATAGCGATTTTTTATAAATGTTTAAATACAAAAACTATCTCTATAATAATACGGAGAGTGTGTCTGTCTGTAACAGGCAAAGTGGATATCTTTATTTTCCTTTGATTTTGCCCAAAAGGTTATGTCTAATTTGTTAATCTTATTGACGTAACGGCGCGACGTCAATGCATTTAGACTGACGTCAATGCGTTTAATAAGATTGAGGAAGCCATTGCATTGTAGTTATAACTTTGGGGCCAAATAACTTGAATGAAGGGCACTTTGTTAACGTCAATAAAATTGTTAAACCCTTATATCTCCGTAAGCGTTCGTTAAAAGCACATGATCTTATACATTCACCATGGAGGCAACTTAAATGTTTTTCGTATATAATAGACGGGTCTCATTTCTGACGTCATCAAAATTCAAATGACGTTTCTTTGCCAGTGTTATCCGGCCTAAGTGGATTTTTTCGCGGGCCCGTGGAAAAATCCACTTAGGCAGAAAAATAGATTGTTTAAGGTGTTTTGCTGACGTCGGCATTGCATATACCAAAAAAATTAGCGAAATTTAATTGATCCGTTGCCTTTAATGTTTAGATGGTGGAACGCTGATCAAAATAATGTATAGGATCATATGTTTTCGACGAACGCCTAAGGAGATATAAGAGTTTAAAAATTTTGCTGACGTCAGCAAGGACCTTCCAAAATACAAATTTTTTTTTTTAAATTTGTATAACTGCTGCCTTCATCGCATGAAACTTAAAACGCTGATCAAGAAAATGTATAGGATCGTGTACTTTTGACAAACGGTGACGGAAATATTTTGTTTTAAATGTTTTTTTGTGATGACGTCATCAACCCGGGAATGGTCCCGAAACGAATTCGTGACCCAGGTTCGGAAAATTTGCCCAATTTTGTCCCAGGTTGTCCCTAGTTACCCACGCGGTGATAAATGTCTCAAAGTTTAAAGTGCATTATAATTGGGACTTTTACAAACAACTAAGAAACACTTGTACATACCAAATACTGTAAGCGAGAAATGATTACCACTAAAATCTTCTAACAGAAAACAGGAACAACCCACAGAAATTTTAAAAAACCATAATTTCAGGGAAAGAGTACCTGTATAACTGACTCATCTATACTTTTTATAACAGGTGAACACGTCAAAGAAAATACTACTTCAAACTTGCTATTTTTTTGCCACAGTAGCGGGCAAACTAAAAAAATCATGTTTCCGTTGAAAGAATTTGTATGGAGTGTTCGGCGTCCAAGTAATATTAAAACAAAAACTGTTTTTGCCTTGGTATGTTTCTGGTATGTTTCAAATTTTTTCGTAGAGAAAGAGTTAAAAAAAAACTGAAACGTAAAAAAGCTACTGGCATAGATGATTTGCCGACTGGGATTTTAAAGGATTATAGGGAGGAAATAGCAAAACCTTTAACATACACCATTAACCTTTCCCTCAAAACAGCAACCGTACCCAAAGATTGGAAAACTGCGCAAATAACTCCAGTACACAAAAGTGATAACGTTACTGATGCAAAAAATCATAGACCTATATCTATACTCCCCGTTGTTTCTAAAATACTAGAAAAGGCTGTTCAACACCAACATGAACTACCTTGAAGAAAATAACCTCCTTACGGATAAACAGTTTGGTTACAGGAGAAAGCGTTCAACGGAGCTAGCGACCACTTTATTTATTGACACCGTCAGAAAAGCGGGCGACAAAGGACTAATATTAGGTGGTATTCTTATTGATTTATCTAAGACGTTTGATACGTTGGGTCATGACAACTTATTATGGAAATTAGAAAATCATAAGACTCGGGAGATATGTTGCATATAGGCTACCTTAACAGGAGGAATATTTGCGGAATTTATTTTTGCGAAAGTTTAGCCCATTATCGCAGAATTATGTTCTACAATTAAGTTATAAATCGCAAAAACAAGTTTTGCAATTTTTTTTAAAAGAAACTTTTGCATTGCAAAAACACTTGAAATTCTTGAAGAAAATTAAATTTAATGGCCTTGTCTCACTCTCCAAGGAAAAATATTTAAAATGTAAAATTAAAGTGCTTTTCTCTTACAAACAAAAAACGTTCCAATCGCAAACATTAGTTCCGAATTTTCCTAATGAGAGCAACTAATCGCAAAAAAAATTGCCCAAAAAAAACAATAACAACAACAAAAAGCTTCAATTTTTGGTTTACTGGCACAAAGTTAGCACATCACACTTCGTTATTTACAAAATAGAACTAAAAAAGACTGTGAGTATGTAGTTACGTGATGTCGTTTTGTTTTTCCATACTATTCCTTGGTTTCATAGATAGCTCGAATTGCTTAAAACTGCAATGTGTAAATCCTTTTTTTCCTTTATTGTATGATTTTGGTCCGGCTGATGTAATAGTATCTCTGAAATAAAAACAACAGAATAAACATGTTTTAAAGACATATACCTTTATCCCACTGTACAATAAAATCTAATTATACATAGCTTTCTCGTTATATATTAAACCACGTACACTATTTCAGCATATATAAGGCATGTAAATAATATAATTTTATACCTTCCAATATTTCTCATCTTCATCCTACACTCCAGTGGCATCTCTTCTTCAGACTAAAAATTAAAAATTAAACGTAACTGGTTCTAAGACAAAAATCTCCACGTACCTTTAGGGAAGACTCACATATTCGAAATGTGTACGCTAAATGTCAATTCGATTATTAGACTTTACTCCTTCTTTCCCTGCTCAAACGTAAAAATAAAATATGTAATATTTGACTATTTCTAAAATGCCAAGCATAAAATTTAATTTACTATGTCCAGAAAAAAAATCGTTATGATGGTGAAACTTTTATTAATGATGCCCTTGATTATCCCCATTATAATGCATAAATGATTATTTCTTGTCCAAAAGAAAATATGCTGAAAACTTTCATCACTTTGTTGTATATATCAAAAATTATATTTCCATCCTAATATTATATTTATAAGCTATCAACCTGCATAAAATTTCTTACAAAAAAGTCACAGGTGATTGTTCCTTTGTTTATTGTTGAAATTTATCATATACCGTAATGCTTTGAATAAACGCCCCCCTTCTATTAAACGCCCCCCCTCGAATAGACACCCCTCCCTCATAAGGGAGGGTTTATTGGAGGCGATAGTAAAAGTATATGAAAACATCAATAACTGTTGTTGTTTTGGTTTTTTAATTAAAAGACAATTTTAATGGTGATAGAAATTTCATAAATACAACTAAACACAATATCTCATATTGATACATCGGTAAAATAAGGAAATTTTCTATAAACACCCTTTTTCCTAAATCTTAAAAAAGGTTGGAAATTTAGTTTTTCGCTTTTGAAGTTCATTCTCCAAAACATGTGAATATCTTTTATTTTCTGTTGTGAAGATATATATTATAGGTATCCTTAAAAACTGCAAAAGAGAAGTGTAAAAAATTTAATAAACGCCCCCCTCTTTTAAACGCCCCCCTTGAATAGACGCCCCCCAAAAATGTCAAAAAATTTAATAAACGCCCCAGGCGTTTATTCGAAGCATTACGGTATACTTGCTTTAATGAAATTAACGACAAACTTCTTAACGAAAAGATCAATGAATTTTACGATAATTACTTCTGTTTTATTTTTCAATCTTTACAAGTGGATTGTTTCAATACATTTGTGACTGTCTATTTTTAAAAAATGAGAAGTTTTAAAGAGAAACTTTCATGAAGAATAAAGAAAGGAAATATTTGTTCTTGTTGTTGTTACTTTTTTGCAAATTGAGTTATAAAAAAATTTTATCTGGGACTTGATTTTGCAAATACTGGCCAAATTTACAAAATTAATCCCACAATAATTAATCCAATCAATTAATTCCCTTAAGGTAAAAAGACTTCATAAGTGCTTATGAATATTACATCTGATAAAACGGTTATATTTGTTTAAATTATTTATGACATTACTACAATTTTGAACATAAATTATTGTAAAGGAGGGGGGGGGAGGGGTGATTTTGAAGTTCGTAACCATATGCAACTGAGAAAGCTGTTTTAATAATAAATAACACACATTTGTTGATGTTTACAGCAGACTTAGGACTTGGATCATAGGTTATTTGGTTATATCTAAAATCTCAAAGGGTAGTAATTTCTGCTGACATCAACACACCTGGATTCCCTGATTTTTAACACCTTTCCAGCTTCTGGAGCAGGTTGTGCCATAATATGGACATTGTGGAAAGTTCAGCTAGCATATTTTTTATGTTGGTTACTCGGTCCACATCCCTGGCAAAGTAAAAATTTTGCTGCCCACTATATAGCTGCAGAGTACTGGCCAAGTGGTGCCATTTAACATTTTCGAGAAATAGCCAAAAATGTTATGTCTGGGATTGCCTATATAGGTATTGAACTATTTTTATCCTCAAATTCCATTTAATGTTGTTCTTGTCTTATAAATCATGAACTTACATCAGATTCATCATTAAAAACTGCAGCCAACGAAACTTTTTTCTTTTGAACCAATGGTTCACCTTGCGTCTGTGGCTGGATATGTTTAATAAAATAGAAATATCAATACACAGAAACGACAATACAGTGAACCTTATAGGTATATAGATAGATAGTTGAATAAAACACAACCTTATGAGATTATAACATAAACTTCAAAGTTCGACCAGATTATATGTGTATATAAGCAAATTATATCTGTATATAAAAAGGTTTGTAGAGACACGAATCATTGTAAAATATGGTGCTACCTTAGGAAAAGAAATTGTTTGGGGAAGAAAAGAAGCGGAATTAGAGTTTGCAAATAGGACTTTCAGTATTGCATAAAAATTCAGAACAAAAAAATGCAAATGTGAACATTTTTATGCTTAGTTATTTTCCGATTAGATTTCTTAATTCATAAGAAGTTGAGTATAAAAATATAGCAAATAGCCAGAAATGAAAATAAGATGCGGTTTTTCTACCTGCCATCACTCTTCTTAAGTTATATATTCTTGTGTAGATTTTTCACCAGTTTTTATGTTTAGTGTAGCCTTGTAACACACAGAATACGCTTTTTAGCTATCAAACTTACCTTATTCATTTTAATTGTAATTGAACCAGATTGCTTTTCTTCCTGCTCTGGATTTTCTTCCAGCGGTCTTTTACTGCCTAATATAACCTGATTGCCTTTATTGCTAATGCCACAATGGTTGTCGTTACCAGACTTGCATGACAAACCATCATCTTTTTCTAAAGAATCGGAACTGGGAAATTTCTACATCTGTTGGCGAATTCTAATTTAAAGAAAAAGAAACTCCAGATTATTTAAATTTATATATTGTAACTTTTGTATATACATAGCTAGCTAGACTTACAGGACTTGTTTGATTAAATTATTTGGTTACAGCAGATAAACATTGGTTTTCTACTTGGCATAATCCTTCTTATTTTAAAATGGCAAATTTAAACCACAATTACAGGATGCGCAATTTTAGGGATTTTTTTCGAGGTTTTTTCAAGGTTTTCGTCTCTAGCCGCCCGGAAAAGCCTGGACCTGTCCGAAACCGCCCGAATTGCGCCCAAAATGCAACGCGCGCGAGCTCATTTTGTTGTCATTTAATTTTGTCGAGAAAAAGGAAGGTACTATTTTGTCGCTGTACTCTCAGTTTATTATTTGTGGGATTTTATTACAGCTATTTATGGAATAAATGATATAAAAAACGCCGGAAGTCGTCCGTCAGCCCCACAGTTTTTGCGGCGTTTCTGGCGAGTCATGATCCTGCAGATATCGTTTAACAGGGTGTCTAGTGAAATTAACTGACAATTATCTTTTAAGACCTTACCTTTTAGATAACGTTGGAAAATAATACAGGGTGTTTCGTATAACACTGTGAATTTTTTATTTTATTTTCTATACTAATCTCGCCATGCAAATCCAACAACAAAATAAAATTTGTTATATCCCCCACCCAATCTCGATTCCCAGGGCCTCAAGCATATGTTCCAACCCTCCCGTTTTAGGCGGGAGACTCCTGGTTTTGAGCATACCCTCCCGTACTCCCGTTTGAAAGAATATTCTCCCGTTTAAAGCAGCATTTGCCTTCGAAAATTTTTAAAATCAATGTAAAATAATTCAAAAATGATTCCTGCATTCAGCCAGACCAAGAAACTTGTCGATTCTCTCGCAATTCGGTTACCATTTTTTCTCCGTTGGCATGGTGGGTAAGTTGTGTACGTAATAAAATTGTATAAAACTCATACATTTACGGCACTTAAGTTAACCCACTGAAAATATAAATTCGTATTTTACGGTATGAAATTCGTCTGGTGGAAAACAGCCTTAAACCCAGTACTGCCGTAGTTTTTACTGAAATGCGTAGAAATGGTGGTAAATGGTGGTCAGTTATCTTATCTTTGAGATTCTCGGAAATGCATTTTCCGAGCATTCCCCCAGTAGCCAACCATGGTGGCTACTTACGGAGACTCTAAAATAAGTTTACCAAATCTCCCGGTTTAAAGGAATTCAGGGTTGGAAGGTATGCCTCAAGTGTTTTTTCATACACATGAATAACAGAAAAATACTATATGCACTATTAAATTATTGGGAAAATAATAGTTTATCTACTTTAGAATAAGTTATTTTAGACTGGCTGGGCTGGGGGAAGGGAGGAGGCTAACACCAGAAAAACCTCTACTATTCTTTTCTATTATTAACACCACCAAACCTTTATGACTCTTATCTTTTTCTTTGGGTTCGTCCCATCGCGATTTTCTATTTTTATTTGATGCCATCTTTTCTTTTTACATCCAATTTTAGTTCAGCGTTTTAGTGATTATGTTTTGCTTGGTCACACATCAAATCACATTACACACAGAACCGAGAGAGTAATGTTTTGGAACCCATATTGAGAACGAAAAACATGTTGGCAATAACTTCGGTACAATATAATAGAACAGTCTGTGATTTCTGTATACAAGACAACCAGGAAGATAATTACTTTAACTCAATGACGGTCTGGCACACGCAGCGGAAACGGTACATCGGAACACACTACGGAACTCCGGAACACCGGAACTCCGAAACAACCCGGATAATAAGTTGTCCCGGAACACACGAAACAAATTTTTTCAGAACTTGACTCGTGCCAATTTTGACCCCAGAGCTCTTTAAGATAAAACTCAAAAGTAACTTTGGGGGTTTATTTCAAAGAGCTCTTGGCACAAGCGTGCATTTTATACCCTAATACATTTTACACAATTTATCAATATTCTGTCTAAATTTTCTCACTATTTCCTATACTAATAATAATCATATGACATGTTTAGTGCCCAGCTTTCCTTGTGGTTACTTGATTGTGACTGCGCCAGTCAATTTCGAATCTTGCGCGATAGACGTTGTTTAGGATCGTGGTTTTCTGCCCAACTACTACCGTTTATTGCATCTTGTAGATGTTATTTCAGAAGATTTGTTCGTTATTACTTCGTTTCTTGCAATTTTAATTTTTTTTGGAGATGGAATGTTTTTAACTCATCATTTAGAAGCATGCTCTACAGTTTTGAACCTCGGTTTGATATTGAGAATTTTGTTATAATAGATAAGATTTTTGGCTGAACAAAATTGTTACCTGAAAATCTAGTTGATTATTTATGTTGTGTTTGTTATAAAATGTTTTTTGTTTCAAAGAAAATGCTTTATATAAGTATTAACATCAACATTGACGAATGAGGAAAGTTAGTTACCATGCTTTTAACAGAATGTGGCTCCTTTGCCAAACACACTTTGAGATATCACAGCAGGTACTTATTAAAAAAATGGCCTAATTTGTTGCAAATAAACGTATTTGTCGCTTGACTTGGATATGAACCTCTCTATGTTTGCTTAAGTGTTCGATTAAGTAAAAAGGAGAAGATTGCATGACAGTATGTGCAACAACAGGTTCTTAAGATTTGTTTACACGTTGTGGCTGTGGCTGGTAAACCAGAAGCTTCGCGAAATTTGTAGATTGGTACACGAAATAGCATGAGGTGGAAGGGCTCAACATCACCTAAAGTGGTACCAACATATAAGTCTACCAATCCAAACAAAAACGTGATGGTAATTACGTAATGAGAAAGAAATTAAATCGCAGACAATGCGTTATCTCCAATATCAATAAGCGAAAAAGGTCCTTGGAATAAAGTTGTAATGTGCAGACGAAGAGAATGACACCAAGACAAACTGTAGCAAAACGTGCGTAATATATCAACGTCAAAGCACCACAAACTTGTCTACCGTGAAGGATAAAGCTTTGGTCAACGATGCAATTTTGTCATGCGCATGCACTCCAACATGCTGCATTGCATGCGCATCAAAATTGCACCGTGGCTTATAGATTTTTTTCATGCGCAAAGAAGCAAAAATCGTCGAAAAATGTTGCTGCAACACTGCGACAAAATCAAATCAGTTTGATTTTCTTTTAGTGTTGAAGCAACGCTTTTTTTTCTGCAAAGCGAAAATTAGTAGTCACCTACTGCAACATTTTTATGTTTTATCAAATATGTTTAAACCAATCAAAATGCGTTTAAACCAATCAAAATGCGTTTAAAACTTATGAATTGTATATATTTAAAAGATTCGAAACGTAAACAACTTTATATTCAAAGATGGCAGATTAACTAAGGTTTTTTCGAGGATTTTAAATTAATTTCTCTTATAACTAACGCTTAGACGCAAACAAATGTCAGAGCATCAAATCCCTAAAATTCAAATTTACCTTACAGCAAATCCTGCATTACACAATCAACCAATCAGCACAAAGTCGGCGTGGTCATGTCTTACTCTGTTAGGTAATTGAAGAATTAATTATATTTGTTCGGGTGAGGCCATTCTCGCCCAAAGCAAAGGATTTCCCGATATTGACAACGTGAGCAAAGAACAATAGACTTGACCAATAGATGTTTCCCGAATTACATGTTTTTTAAAAATTTTGAATTTTGATGTTTTGACTTTAGGATCATATTCAATATCATTGAATTGTTGTGTGTATGAATTTTTAACTTAATCCGACACGCCTCAGTTTCAAGCAGAGTTCAATTAGCACAAAATTAAAAAACCTGTTGTAACAGGTTGTTTGTTTGTTGTATCAATCTGAAGATTTCACATTCTATCAAATTTCAGGTGAGAATTTCCAAAATCACATTCATTTTGTTTGAAAAAGTTTAGAAAGTGCAGCAGTACATCAAAGAAAACTAGTTCGGAAAAGGTGTATTAAAAAGCGCGTTCAGTATTGTGACCGCAGAAAAATCGTCTGAGACCAAGCGTAATTTTTCCCACCTTAACTATTCCGATTTCCTTGTGGTAAGAAAAATTATGCTGGGTCTCCTGGCAGACGACCTAGAGATAACGCATTACTATGGAATTCGAAAAACCGATGTATAAAAACAAAATTCAACCAACAAAAATCAACTTTATTTGAACATTTGAATAAGAAATTTAAAAATATATTTTTGTTGCACCTGCTTTTTGCATGTAGTGGCGACACGAACATATTTTCATGCGCATGCAATGCAACAAAATGCATGGCATGCGCCTGAAAAAATTGCATAGTTGACCCAAACCTTAATCAATGCCGAGATGATAAAAAAAGTGAACGATGTAACATCTAGTACCAATGTTTCGTTAAGGGCTACTGTTGGCTTCTTTTACGAAATATTCTTTTTATGATTGCGCAGATAAATGGAAAATATTTTCGTGTAAGGCACTACCCCTTTAAATAAACAATATCAAGGACAACTGTATTTTCGTCAAGAATTTATTTGGTTCGCTGCCAAATTAACTCGAGCAGATAAAATCGGCTTATTCATTGCAGTATAGACCGCAGTAATGCCTACAAAGTAAAAAGGGGATGTAATACATGACGGCTTTGGTCTTGTCCCAAGGGAATCTTTTCTATCTTTTCTGAAATCGGGACGGCGCCGACCTAGTTATAAAAAAGAGACAACAGGCTGCATAAGGGTAGTCAGTAAAAAATATTTTTGTTCCGGTGTTCTGGTTCATCCGGGATTACATGCTCTGGAATTTCGGTGTCCCGGGCCGTTCAAAAGCAAGAGGTACGAGATCATGTATCAGGAAAGAGCATAGCTGTTCTGCCCGGATAATAAACGCTGCCCTGATTAAGTACGGCAGCTTGCCCCCGGTTAAGAACAGGGCAGAAAATACATAATCAGGGCGACATAATCAGGACAGAAAATACATAATCAGGGCAACATAATCAGGACAGGCTTATAACTCAAAAAATATTATTTGGCACTTATAAAAGGAACATAATCAGGGCAGGCCGACTTATGACAGTCAAATATTATTCGAGACTTATAGAACGAACGTAATCGGGGCCGACCGGCTTATATACGATATTTTTATATTATTTCTCACTTATTATAGAACGCACACATAATCGGGGAAGGCCGGCTTATGTATGACAGTCAAATATTATTCGAGACTTATAGAACAAATATAATCGGGGCCGACCGCTTTTATATCATTCGTCATCACTTCTGCCAAGCAAATAGCCCTGGTGGCAAAGTTGTTGTTGTTCTCAAATGAAACGAAATTTCGTGGCAAATACTAAATTTTGGGATTCGCAAGTTTAATAACTTTTCACCAAACTTAATTCCCGCAAAAAGAATAATTTAGGTTCCGTGAAATTTAGTTACTTCAAAGTATATTTATGTTGAAATGTATTTACTACAAGAGTAGTTTATACTAAGAATTACGTCGAGACTTTTTTCTTTCGCCATGTCTAGTTTTTAGGGGTGTTCTATCTTCCAGAGAATGTTTAATTCACAAAAGTTCGAAGAAAATGCCAATCACAGCCTGCCTGGCCAGCCATTATATCAGCGTTCATAATCCGGTCACCACGACATAACCATTGCAAAAAAAAACATAATCGGACCATGCGTACATAATCCGTCTGTCCCGGTTGTAAACAGGCCGTTTTCGCAATCTGGGCAGAACATAGCCAGGAGACCCAGCATAATTTTTCTTACCACCGGGAAATCGGTTTAGTGAAGGTGGGAGAAACTCATTTTATCAACTCGAAGAAGAAAGCTTAGTTAACTAGGCTATTTTACTTGAGCTAACTAGCTTTTTCGCTTCGCCAATTTGGCTAGCTAGTAGGATAGCTATATGTCTCACTTCTCTCCCAAGTTACAAACAGTTAGATAGATAGATAGATAGATGTGCATATTTTAGGCCGAAGGAATTTGTACCTCAGTTTACCGTCGTCTGCATCTCAGGTGTACCATGCGGGAAATTTTCATTATTCATTATTCATTATATTGCCCCTCCGCCTAGCTAGCTTGAACCCGAAGCCCTTGGAGCCCGAACCGGAACTGCAGCGCCGAAAGACAACCTCTGGAGACTGGGACATCCAAATGAGGCAAAGCTTGATCGCACGACTTTGTATGGCACGCATCGTACACATCAATAAAAGCCCATGGTATAATAAATTTTTTATCTTCAAACGAAGCGACTCGAACACGTATGGAAGCCATTTTTCAAATGAACTCATCGTTAAATTCTTACATCACATTTGAAAACCTTCAAAAAAGAACACTTTCGATCGATTGCAACATCAATCGAAATTACGCAATAGCTTTTTCGCAATAGGTTGCATTGAGTATATTTCATTTCTTTCTTTGTGGAACTGTGATGAATGTGTTCATCATTTATGTATATTGAATTTTTAATTATTTTTTTATTTATTTATTTTATTATTATATGTTTTACTATACCGGTTCAGTAATTTTTTCATGCGGGGTTAAAGAATGTGGCTCAGGGGCGACTTAAAATCGGAGGGTCAGGAAATAAAGCATAACATCCGCGGTAGTGATGATGGTGTGCGAAGCATGTCAGAGGGGTTTATTAAGATATTCTTTGAGTGATTACTTCATATTTTCATTCTCTGGAGGGAAAGTGAAGACAATAATGATTTTTTTTTAAATAATGAAATTTTTCATGCGGTGGTAAATATACATGCGGGCGGCCGACGGTAAACTGAGGTACGACTTCCTTCGGCCTTACATGGCTAGCCTCACAAATATCGAGGGATATACCCTGTCTATTATTTCCAGGAGGGGCCATGGCTTAGATGGAGAGTCCTAGAGTATTTAATGCTCATTTTGAGCTACGCAAACCCAATTAGGACCCGCGCTCTACTAGACAACTCCCGGCAACATCCAACGGCTCACACAGTGAGCCATCTGCCCAATTTCCCTCACATGGCTTGGGTTAACCCGGGGCTATGGTAACATTCACTCGCCCCATGTTGAATCGCCGTCAGGTAGCTAGTATAATATTTTCACTTTTTTTGTTTTTGTAAGGTTTCTTCAGTACGGGATCTTTCCCCGATCGGGTGAGTGTCCCCCGATTGAGTAAACCACTCGATCGAGTGAGTCGGCACCGGCGGCAATTTTCACGACCACCCGATTGAGTGAGTCATAACTGGCGGTAAATTTTTGGCTAGCTAAATACATAAACAAACCGAAGGTGCTTGGGAGAGGCTTACTTCTTGCCTAGCACCTAGTCAGCTTAAGCTCTAGAGACAGCTAGCTAGCTATGTTAAAGATCTCTTTATTTCTCTACTATAATTTGTGTCAGATATGATAAAAAATATGCACATTTTTCTCTATATAGCTTGCTATACTGGCTTCTTACTAAACTAACTCCAAGCACATGTCTATAAGACAACTAAAATGAGCTTCAGAGCCTCCAACCTAGACTGAAAATATGCACCATGTAGTCAATCCAACTCAAGAAATCATCAATAGCATCGGAACGGCACGGTGAACTTTTTTTTTAATCGGTGAAACGGCACAAAATAAGTTTATGACTTAATGTAAACAAAAATTATATTGCACTTTTGACCAGCGGCTTGCCCTTTTAAAAAGTAATTTTAAGCAAGAAAAATACTCACCCGATTCAGGTAAGTCTCTCCCGATCGGGTGGTTGCGCACTCACTCGATCGGGTGATTTACCCCGATCGGGGGACAGTCACCCGATCGGGGAAAGATCCCGTACTGTTCTTATTCTAGTTAGAACTGTTTTCTATTGTACCAGGTTCCAGTAAGCATGAGCAAGAATAAAATTATATCTTGAATCGATTCAGCTATGCAGATGCAGAGCAGTTAATGTAGTTATTTAGCTAGACACCTTCAACAAAATATGTTCGACCCCTTATAGAGGGAAGGAGGGAGTTTTGCAGTCAGGGAAATCCTCTTAATTAAGCTGTATAGCTAGCTTAATTTGGAGATCTCCTAAATAAGCTGTATCATACAGCTTAATTAGGTGACATCTAAATTAGGAGGTAGAAAAAGTTTTTCCCCGATTTCTCGAAAAATGTAAATTTTAGCAGAATCACCGCTGCAGCTCTTTCATCGTCAGTTTGACCACTATATTATAAAAGAAGAACGGTATTTCCAGCACCCCGGGTTCAAAAGATATGGACTATAAACAATGGTTCATTGTTTGAGATAGTCTATTTAAGCTGTACTGCATCCTAGTTAGGATGTCACGTCACGTACGTGATATACATCCTATTTAAGCGGATATTTTTAAAACTTCAAATTTAGCGGATCTCCGGGGTGCTACGAAAAAACTAATGTATTGGAGATGTATGCACGTAAATATTGGATTTATTCAGTTAGATAGATGCTAAAATTCAGTTAAATGTGTGTTTTAGACGATCAAAGTTTTGTACATCTTAACTAAGCTGTAAAACGCCTAATTAGACTGTATCATACATCCTAATTAAGCTGACATCTAAATTAAGCTGTACAGCTTAATTAAGAGGATTTCCCTGACTGTTTTGACAGAGCAGCTAATTATTTATTTTACTATTTTTTATTAATTAATTTTTTTTTTTTTGGGGGGGGGGGAGCGAAAAAAATTTGTTTTAAAACAATCACAAACGTTTCAATTCAGATAAAAGATCAAGAACGTTTTACCGAATGTGAAGCAATTTAAAACAATGTGGAAATGATTGTAAAAAAAATTATATAAAAAATTTCTATCTTCAAAAGATCCAGATCACAAAGCTTTCTATCAGGAAAGATTTAAACTTTATCGTATCACTATTGTCTCACTTTGCAGAGCAAGTAAAACTAACTATTATAGGAAATATTTTCAAGAAAATAGTAACTCTATATGTAATGTATGGAAAGGTATTAACACACTTATATCAGGTAAAACTTATTCACAACCTCCTAATTCGCTCTTAGTTGATGGTTCAATGGTCACCGACCCTAAAGTTATTGCTAACACTTTTAACAGCTTTTTTGCATCTGTTGCTGATAAAATTAGGTCTAAAATACCAAAAACACCTAAAACTTTCTCACACTATCTAAAAAATTCTAATCCTAATACAATATTTTTGTCACCAACAACCAAAGATGAAGTGCTAAAATGCATCTCATCTTTCAACCAAAATAAAGCTAGTGGTCCTTATAGTTTTCCACCTCGTATTATGTCCTTAGTTAAAGATGTTATATCTGAACCTATATCTGAACCTATCAATTTATCCTTTTTGACGGGCTCTTATCCAGATAACCTAAAAGTTGCCAAAGTTATTCCAATTCACAAAAAGGAAACTAAACTACTATGTAACAATTACAGGCCTATATCTTTGCTATCAAATCTTGATAAAATGAAAAGCTAATTTATCAAAGAGTTCATAATTTTCTTCTTAAACACAATTCGTTATTTTCGTACCAGTTTGGATTTAGAAGAAAGTATTCAACATCACATGCAACTATCAATATGATCCAAACTATAATGGATGCACTTGATAAAGGCAATTATGGGTGTGGAATTTTTATTGATCTCCAGAAGGCTTTTGATACTGTTGACCACAAAATTCTACTGAAAAAATTGTCTCACTATGGTACAGTACTGTGAAAAGGTTTGTTAACATCGTGGTTCGTGTTTATTTCATGTTACGCACGAACCAAATTAAATTTAAGCATTGGTGTACCTGTACATGTTGTGAACTCTCCACATATACGAATAAGTAAGTCTTTCTTCAAAAAATATGTTTCTCGTAAATATTTCAAAGACCATATTTCTCATAGCCACACAAAAATAAAACATTCTTTCTATCTTCTTATTTTCTCACTTTTCGCTTTATAATCTTACAGGTCCACGCGCTATGAAAATACACACCATCGCAGATTATTTAATTAAATTAAAAATAATGTCATTCCTTGAATATCAAATAAAAAAGGAGAAGAGCCCATGTGCCTCAAATAACAATTTGTTTCAAAGTTTTGATGAATGAATAATTTCAATAATTTTATCCTGGTTTACACTATAACTTAAACTTTGATTTCGCTGTAGGGAATTTCCTGATCCAAATGGAAAATATACTGGTTTCAAAGAATTTCTTGACATATAACGGGACTAGCATTTTTAAACAAACAATAACAACAACGAAAAAGCGAAATAAAGTACAACGGACCAGAGTTATTTTTTGAATCGTTACGTTTGTTCACATTGTGTAAACAACTTTAAAAAAGACGAAGAGATCAAAAAATTGAAATGAGCGTAAAATACGTCATAGATCTCCATCGCAGATATTGTTTTGATTTTAACATGGCGATTACTGTTGTCAACTTTTATGCTAGAAAAGGGATGTAAATTCAAAGAATTTCAAATTTTTTTATATACCATCAAAATATGTAGGGTTTGTAAAAGATATTTCAGAAGAAAAAAATATTTGGGCTTAATTCCCCTTTAAAAAAGCATATTCGTAGTTTTTGCTTGGTGTATACTTTTTCGTTATGGACGCGATTGTATTTTTACGAAATGTCATTTGTCTAGAAAAGTTAAATTTGTCTGCGCCGATTGAAATGCTTTTTTAGATTGTATTTTAAAAGTTTAAAAACGAAAAGCGGCAATAGAAATTTTTTTAGATTGCATTTTAAAAGTTTAAAAACGAAAAGCGGCGATGGAAATTTTCAGAGCAGGAGCAGGAGCAGGAGCTTAAATTTTCCATATCTCGCTGCTTGCCTCAGCACAAGCTTATGCTTCTTCAGCGTAAGATACGTCACGATATAACAGTCTCCAGAATCAGCCGTTGCCTCAGAAAATTTAAATGGCGCTTACCGTTCGCTTATAGATGGGGTAAGTTTTATATTAAAATCAATCCAAATAATATTTATTTTTCAAAATTTCGACCAGAATTTGGGAAACGAACATAATGTTAACCGAAATAATGCTATTTAAGTTTGAGGCTTATAATTCCCCTTTAACTTGATAAAACCTGAAACAAACAAATTAACTTTAATGAAAGACTTTTTTGAAAAGAAAAAAATTAAATTATACTGGCTATAAAAATCGTGGAGCTCGCGAAAATAATCGTGGGACACACGATCCTTCGTGGAGATAATAATATTAGCGTGGTGGCCACGATAGAATGTTTGAATGTTTGTTATACATAAAGACCACGATTTTATCGTGGTTCGTGTGCACCACGCTCGTTACACGAACACAATGTTAACAAACCTTTTCACAGTACTGTATCAGAGGCCAAGCTCTATCACTTTTCAAATCCTACCTGAGCAACCGCCATCAGTTTGTTAACATCTCAGGTTTCACCTCAAAATGGGCTATTGTCAGACACGGTGTTCCACAAGGTTCTGTTTTAGGTCCTCTACTTTTTTTAATTTACATTAATGATTTAAACTGTGCTATTAAATTCTCTTGTGTTCATCACTTTGCCGATGACACTAATTTGTTACATTTTAACAAATCATTAAAATCTCTTAACAAAAAAGTAAATCTTGATTTAAAATTCCTTTGGCACTGGCTTAATGCCAATAAAATTGCCTTAAATGCCACAAAAACGGAATACATTATTTTTAAACACGCCTCTAAGCCCATGGATCAGGAAATCCAACTTACTATAGGAGTTGAAACATTTCAAAGCAACTCTATTAAATACCTAGGAATACTTTTAGACTCTAACCTAACTTGGAAGCCGCAGATTGATACTGTAGCTTCCAAACTAAGAAGGACTAATGGAATCATAGCCAAACTAAGACACTTGGTTCCGAAAGATGTTTTACTCTCTATCTACTATGCTCTTTTTTATTCTCATCTTTACTGCTCCGTAATCTGGGGACAATCAGTAAGCTCATTTATTAAGAGGATTGTTACCTTGCAAAACTGTGCTATCCGATTGATGACCTTTTCTAATTACTTTGCTTCTGCTGATCCTTTATTTACTCAACTAGGATTAATAAAATTTACTGATCTTATTCATTCAAATGCTCTTTTAATTCGTCGTATTTATCATCAGAAGGTTCCTTCTCCTCTTCAAAAAACATTTGCAGTTGACTTCTCCCACTCCCATAATATCAGGGCTAATGCTCGTGGACTCATTAATTTTAAACTTGTTCGCACTAGTAGTTTTGGTACGAAGTCTATACGTCATCAAGCCGTTCTGTCATGGCAATTTTGTCATGATAAATGTCAAAACTTCTTGACTTGACTGAAAATGAGCTCAAATCTATACCCTGAAGAAAGCACTGATTAACTAGTTAGGGTGTGTCTCCGTGGTTCGTACATTATATATTGATTATGTTTGCTATTTTATTTTTTTTTATTTTATTTTTTTCTCTAACTTAACCAATTATTTAAACATGCAGATATATTGACGTTTTATTATTACAAACAGCTACTTTCTGTTTGTCCTGTCCTGTAATGTCATGTGACGTCATGTGTTGTTTAATGTTTGTATTGTTCCTGGTTACCAATATGACTCAATAGCTTGCTAACAGTGTTGGTATTCCAGGATAGGTACTCCATAATTTATCCATAGGCCATGTAATTTTTTTTTCCATTATTTTTTTGAGTATCTATCGAAATATACGTTCTTTGATTGATTAATTGATTGATTGTAATTTATTTTGTTTTTTAAGCTAAATAATGATACAAAGTGAAAGCAAATAGGAAACGAATGGGATACAAACAGGGTTTGTAGGACGATGAATGAAGATTCAGTCACTTCTTCAACTTCTTAGAGTGATTTGATTTTATGGCGAGGTTTGAACAATGAAGAAGACAAGCTAAATTCCAGTAAAAAAACATCCTCATAGAAAAAATAATTTCTAAGAATTCGACATGCTAAAACTGGTAAAGAAATATAAAAATTTGAGACTTTTGTTTTGCTTTGCTTTTACAAAATCACTTCCAGTACACCTCGCTATCATTTGAACTGTTGTAGAAACTAGCAAATTAAAGCACCTGTTTTGTTTCAAGATGTGTTACAAAAAATAACACAAATAAAATTTCATAAATTCGAATACACGTAATATATATATACTTATATTTTTCAAGTGCTAAGTTCATGTCCAAAACTATATTTATGACAGTGAAACATTATTTAAGCTTCTAGCTTGTAAGGGATCATCAGAACCTCTTTTTCTGGAGCTCATTCCAAAGTGCAGCACAAGTTTCATGTATGATATGACCGATTGTTGTTGGAATAATCCGAAAACTACTTAATGGTCAACTTGTGCATCACCTGTGGCCAGATACCGTAAAGTAATGCACAAGCGTTCACTCGGACTTTTGTGGACTTTTTCATGAGTAAAAGAAGTTCTTCAAATCTAGTTTAACATAAAATCCTTCGCTAATGTGCTGTACAATCCTGGTAATCTTCTTTCAAGAAATAATTGCCTAACCCACAAATGTTCTTTCGCGTATAATTTTTTGATGCTTCCGCCAATACATAGCAGAAATAGCCAATCCTAAATTTTGTAACAACAAAAATTTTATATTAACAGCAGCCGTTTTTGTTTTTTTGAAAATTTGGCGTGTTAGCAAGCACCCTATGGAAAACAAATTAATTGTTACGCGCACACAAAATGATCCTGCACTATATAGCAATAAAAGTGCTGAATGAAAACCACTTACGTGTTTATTGGTGAAGTAGGTTTATTATTTGTTTCCTATTATATTTTTATTTTAAGTCACCATTTTTATTGTTTTATCCCAGAATGTTATTGAATATCTCTTAACAACATCGCCCAAAATCACATAATTTTGTTCGTTATGTAGCCTGAGTTGTAGAAAAAAAACAAGCTAACCCAGGTAACTTAGTTTTAATTCTTGTTTCCTTAATAGTGCATACAGTTAATTTCTCAAAGGTTTTTGCAATCGACTTTGTTTTTATTTTTTTAGACGTACTAATCTAGAATACAGTCCATTACTAGGGACAAGACATATTAATTGACACAGAATGGATTGTACCACTAATTGCAAATATAAAGAACATGGAAGATACTTGACTTCAGTTGTTGTATCTGAACCAGTTTCTACTGTTGACCAGCTATTAACTCAAAGATGTTCCAACTCTCTTCATAACACTGACAATAATGGAAGGTATCAACGTTTTATTCATTCTGTGGCAAATTGTACTTAGGTAGCAAAAACAAATTATCGCAAAAATTTAAAAACTGACATAGTTTTAATACTGGATTTTTTCTCTTTCTTAGAAACATTTTACATATAGCTGCCTCTTGTGGTCGTGTGGATATATTACAGTGCCTGTTTGACAAACACAAACTTGGAAACATCTTACCAAAGAAGGATCGAGAGTCTGGTTGGACTGCATTACATCGTGCTGTATTTTATGGCCATATTGAATGTGCAATTTTTATTTATAAGGTACAAGTTATGTTTCATCTCACTAATATTTAAACTCCACACTGGCATTTTTTACGTAGTATACTTCTAAACAGTTGATATTTTTTAGTTTAATTTTTGGCTAGTACAAGATATTGCAGATGTAGGTGGCTTTATCTTTTTTGGAATTTATAAAATATAAAGAAAATATAAACCGTTGAAATTCCAACTTTCTTTTAAAATAAATAACTTTCATTATGGTCTCGTGTGCAATATAAAGAAAAGTTGCTAAAAATTAAAGAACAACAACAAAACTATTTTATTTATGCAACATTTAATTTTTACAGTAATTTATTTAATATTACGTAACTTTGAGATAGCTAATCGTAATTTTCTGTGACACGATAGCCACAAGCCTTCTTATATATTCATAATATTCATGTTAATTCAATACAAATATGAAGTCAGAGAACGACTTAAGAAGCTTTGCAACTTTTATCGTTGACTTAATTATATTATTTCAAAAGCTTATTTAATCAATTTGTTTTTACTTGTGGCTGCACTAATTATTAAATATTGTTAAAAGAATGCGGCGATATTTATGTTCCGTTTAGTAGCGTTTTGTGATTCTATAATTCAAATTTTATATTAAAACTTCTACAATATTTTAATCTTTTTATGGTCGTCTTTATAGAATTAAATTTACAAAATAACTAAAATAAAATAACTATAAAATAATTAAAAATATTACCTACTTGTTGTTAGCGTAATGTTAAATATCGTTATATATCGCTGCCGTTTAACTTTCCGTAATTTTATTTACATTAAATATTGTTTTTTCCACATGTAGTTATACAAAGTTTAATTAATGACTTAACTCTGATTTTTTTTTGCAAAGTTTAAACCTCAAGCTGTGAACCTTGTTGGAACACGCTCTTCGCTTGTTCCCCGCGCCAAAACAAAAGCCAACAAAGTATTAATGTTCTTAAATCCATGGATATAATGTCTGTTCCGCCTGTAAGTGCAGTCTTGCAGGCTTGTTTCATCCGTGCTCTGTCAGTGTTCACCTCTGCATTAGTTAAGGACCGCATGGCTGGATTTCTTTTGTAAAACCTGGTTTTACCAACAACGAAGGGGCCAGGCAATTAAGATTCATGTCTACGTAGTTCTTTTAACTAAGTCAGGAGTCAGTGAATTAGCTAGGATGGTCAGATTGGCTATGAACAGACTGACTCATGGATCATTGCTATTAAATAATTCTGTCATGTAAATAAATGGAAGTGTTTGACCAAGAAGAAAATCTATTGGACTTTTTGTCTGACGAAAAATAAAAACAAGCTGCAGACATGCCCAACCAAACTGGAAATGCGATGGACAATTTGCAACAATTTAACAATCAAAATTTAATTTTGTAGCCACAAGCAGATACAAACTGAGTTTAATGGTAATAATAAAGACTGATGAAAATTGGGTTGCTATTACCCGGGTTAACTTGATAGTGCTTGACGATGATTTACCATCATTGATAGTGGTTCAGTGTTTGGGGTTCACTGCTCGTGGAGCTTGCTCTGTAAACGTCCCCCACCCCTTAAAATAGATAAGGTGCGCAGTGCACAAAGTAATGGAAATAGTCTTGTTCGAGTCTATCAAGTAACTTAATCATTTTGGTGTGACTAGGTGTTGAGTAAGGCATGAAATTTGTCATAGCGCATCTGATTTTTGTAGGCGCGCATTTCATCACGCACCTAGATTACAACAGGAGCGTGCAGAGTCGTGGGCGCACAATCACGTGCCTTATATGACCAGGCCTGTTACTGTGTCAAATAAGAGAAATTGACATTTTTTCTTTATAACCTTCTTCATTATTTTGTCATAACAAAAAAAGAATTGAAACAGTGCTTTTATTACCTGTATCATGAATTGCACAAACCACCGTAGACCTTTATTGGGACCTTTAATTAGAAATGCTTTGTCCCTAAGGTAGAAACAATGAGATGGCACATTTTCTGTTTAAACAGAAATATTGTTGGTCTGTGCATTTAGTGTTTCTCTGCCTTATTTAATAGCTTCTATAACAAATCTTTATCATATTGTCAAAATTGACAGTTGCACTACACATGCCATTAAATTTCTAGATACTTCTGGACTGGGATTCAGTTGATAGTGAAAATAACACACCAATTGATTTGGCACACTTGGACTGTCCACGAACAAAAAAGAAAACAAGTGAGTAGCTAATATTTACTTTTACACTAATACGCTTTGTGTGTTTCTCTGTCTGTAGGAGGCAAAGTAGTCGATTATATTTTCTACAATTTTTTTAAAAGCGCCTGTAAAGTGTCCCATACAGACTATTTATTTTCCGAATTTTATAACGTTTGTTCAAATTTTTAATTAGATAGAACAAATCATGTGATAAAAATGTGATTTGATTTGGATTGTATCATATGATAGTTTAAATTTACTGTGATTGGTAGTCTCTATTCCATTTTCTAATAAAAAGAACCATAAAAGTAAATGGATTCTTCCACAGTTTTAAACGACTAGTATAAATCAGAATTACCATCAAAATACAACTTAGGTAAAACAGTATTAATTTATCATATTCCTGTTTCTCTGTTGCCGTTTTTTTAATTTTGCCTTTTGGGAATGATTTATAAAAATATTTCTACCTTTCCAATGCAGGATTGCTGATATTTCTATCAAATTGTTTTCTGATATTTTTACTGCATAGCATGTGAGTAGGCTCTTATAACAAATTTATGCTTCTTAATTCTAAGACCTTGTTGAAAAATTTGTTTAATTTCCTTTTTGGTAAAAAAAAAAATATATAATTAAATTTTTGAAGTTTTAAATAACATTAATTTTGCTTTAACTGGAGATTGAATTTAACCCGTCATTTTTTAGCAGTGGAATACAACATCGTAACGAGGAGTACATAACTATTTTGTTTAAAACTGTATTATTGGTTATTCTTTTATAGAACATAAGGAGAGGTTAGCCGTGGTGGTTTTACCTTTTGAGTCAGGAGAAGCTGGTGAATTGACATTAAATGTTGGCGATGTTGTGGAAGTTTTAAATACTAATCGAACTGGATGGGGCGTGGGAAGATTGCAACATAATAGAAATAAAGGTCTCTTTCCTGTCAATTTTGTTGAAGAAGTTAAAGAAGATGTTTGTACAGACAAAGTAGAACTTTTTGCTGCTAAAAATGATGTTTACATTTGGGGAAACAATGTGAACTATACACTTGGGTTAGGAGATGCTAAGAATCAACAATATCCAGAACTCATAGAATACTTTTGGGACAACAACATTGACATTCAGCATATAGAAGTTACCACATTTCATTCAGTCTTTTTAAACTCGAGAGGAGAAATATACACTTGTGGTCTTGGTTTGCGAGGAAGACTCGGACATGGCACAGAGGAAACACATATGTACCCGCAGAAAGTTGAGGCTCTCATTGGATCTATTTGTATATCAGTTGCAGCAGCAGCTCACCATACTCTTGTGCTCGATCAGCTGGGACAAGTATACTCATTTGGATCAAATGACTTTCATCAACTTGGTCACCATCCCCCTCCTAAGGAATCTCTTCTGCCTGTGCCAGTAACGCATAAATTTTTAAAAGCCAAGCTAATAATTGGCATTGGGGTGGGTAAATTTCATAGTCTTATGTACACAAGACATGAACTCTATACATTTGGGTTAAATGGTGGACAGCTTGGTTATGGTAAAAATGAAGAATTTCAAACAATACCCAAATTGGTGTCTCATTTATATAAGAAAGATGTCTACATTAAAACTGTTGTGGCAAGTGATGGTGCAACATTGTGCTTAATGGAAAATGGTGATTTATATTTACTAAGTGATTATGTGTGTCGTAAACTTGCCATAAAGATGCTTGATGTCAAATGTATCTGTATACGTGGAGGTAGTCTTGATTATAAGTGTGGGATTGAAGCTAAACAAACAGAACCTCTAATAGTTGTTGTATTGCACCAATCAGGAGTGGTAGGTACAGACGTTTTTAAAATAAAGTCAAAATAGTAAAACCCTTAGAGCTGCAGTGTTTAAATAAAGTTTTTTTTACACAAAATAAAACAAATATGTTTTCAGTATGATTGTATGTAGTTTTACGGGCAACCTAACACCTAGAACATCATGTTTTTATATTTGCAACACAATTATTGTTTTATTTGAATACCTGTATTTTTCAATTCTTGTTCTGATATAAATTTAATGCTAAATATGTTGAGAAAATTGAGTATAAGTATAGTATAGCCCTTGTCCTTGTTGCTTTTTTTTAAGTTTTTACACATCCATGTAGAATATAAGTATCAACCAATTATATCAATCAACAAGTACAGTGATATTTTTAAGCTTCGTAATATCCCGTTTTGATGATTTTAAAACAACATTTTTGTATTTCATATTTTGAAAGATACGTATAACGAAATTGCTGGTTTACCTAGAGAGCAGCACAAATTTAGTGAAATTTTTTCACTATATTAGGACAACACCAATTTCAGGGGACAAAAAAGAAAGTGAACACTTCAACAAAGAATGCAAAGCAAAAGAAAAGTGAAAATAAGAATTGAAAGGTGTCCTGCTCAAAAACCTGTAATACTAGGAATTACCTTACAGTATTTTGCCAAAGAAATAGATTTTGTTGTTGTTGTTGTTTTGTTTAAGGAAATACCTGGTAAATTCACCTATTCTTTCCACTTATACCTCTGGAAATAGTGGATATTCCTATTTTAATTTTAACATGATTTGTCAAAATTTGACTTTAGGTCGAATGTTGGAAACCAAGCTACAAATCTTTCAAATCATGCTTTTGGCTCGGTCATAAATTGACAAATCAAAGAATAACACATATCTCTTTGGCTAAACAAATCATCCTGAGAACAGACAGTGGTCTTGTTTATTTTGGGTACTTTCATCAAAAGCAAACCAAGGATGATATTCCATTAGTTATTACAGCCAACCCGGTAAAAGCAGAAGTCATAGCAGGAAGTTTTACTTTAGAAGAAGTTGTTTCGAAGTATAAACGTAAGCGTCAAGAATGTGAGGATATTCACTTGGAAAAAATTCCTTTACTGTATCGATGTCGAATGTGTTTTATTGATTGCAAGGGAAGGACATTTGCAGCTATACAGTCTGACCCAAGAACTGGGTAAGTGCATGTCATCAATCCCAGATGATTTGGTTCTCTTGAATTATATTTTATTTGATTTTACTCCATTTTTTTTTACTTCAGACTTACAGAATATCCAGTCATTCGTGAGTCAAATTTTTCACAAGATTTTGAGTCATTATTCAATGAAGCTACCCTTCATGACTGTATCCACGATGGATATATTAAAGTTAGTATTGTCTGCATTCTCTTATTAAATAGTACGCTACCTAGAAATTACACAATGTTTAAAGTATGTGTATTATCAACTGATAAAAATAAAGATAGCTATGCTTTTAACATCCAAAACTGTATACGTATCTGCTATATGTTCAAGTCTGAGATGCACATAAATCACTTAGCATGTATTTTTCTGTTTTACGTGTAAAAATATTTACACTTAAAAGCGAACTTTTCTAGCATTTTCAAGTTTGTCCATCAAACATTATACAGGAAAAATTAAGTAAATTTGTTAGTGATCACCCTTGTTTACTAATTCTCTCTTCAGTTTTAAATATTGTTATTTCCAGATCAAATCTACAAAAATACCAGTACATATGTTTTTACTGCAATGTCGATTAAATTGCACTGAGATTTTCAATACAAGACTGAAAGACGAGGAAGGAACAAAAGTCATTGATTTCTCAGACGATGCTAACATATCTGTGGAGCATGTCAAATGTTGGATTAAAAAGGTTTACCAAGGAAGTGATGAAACAATAAATTCCCCTTACTGGTATAATTTGAATAAAAAAGAACATACAAAACAAAGAGTGAATTTTTCTGATGACGATGTGGCATTTGCTATGAAAATGAAACAGTTTTCGCTCATTGATTTTGAAAATCCGATTGATGAACTGGGAGAACAACGTGTAACTTCGAAAAAGGAAAAGAAGAAGAAACAAAAGAAAAAATCAGCATATAGTGTTTATCAAGAGAACAGTAATGATGTAATGACAAGTGATAAAAAAATGTGAGTATGTTGATATACAAACTATTGATGCCCAATTCAGAAAACAGAACTGGGATAGTTGTTGTGTTTGTTAGGGTTTTTTTGCATTGTTTGCTTTCCACTTTGCGTTTCTTAGAAATATTTTGTATAGCTGGTGATACACTATCCATTTTGTCAAATCCGTAGAATTTGTAGAATTCACAATTTAAAAATTTAGACATCTTCAGATTTTCACCTATTAGTTGGCCTATTATAGTTTCTTTTTGAATTGTATAAAAAAATTGATTGAAATTCAAATTCAACAAGTTGAATCAAAAAAGGTAATAGACTTCAGACTTGTTGCATTTGATTAATGGATTGTCTATCACCCCCTTATAAGGTTAGTATATTAACTTTGCAGTCAGAGCCCCCCCCCCCCCCCCCCCTCTCTCTCTCCCTGTTCCATCTACTGGTTAAAATTACTTTTTGTTTTAGTAAAAAGAATAAACAAGATCCGTATGTAATTCATAGTTTAGATAGCTGGAAAAATCAGTAAGTTTTTTTATGTGTATAAACAGGCTTTAATATCTGTCATATTAAGAACTGTAAATTTCGTACTTACGATAGCCATTGACAGTAGCATTCAACTTAGAACCTATTATTGTTGGAAATTTTGTTTTTTAATTCAGTGCTCATACACATTTGGACTGCCTTATTCTGCAATTAAAGTAATTAAATTAAGTAATGTGCAGTCTTACACCTAGTACTTCTGTTGTTTGTTTGTCTTTGTATTCTTTTGTTTACTTTTGTGTTTACTTCCTAAAGGGTTATCATTTTTTGGTTTCCAGTTTAGATATATCAGATATCGTATTAGAATCTACAGATGGAATATTGGTAGAATGTCACAGATGTGTGCTGGTTGCAAGATTGGGTAAATGGGTTGTTTCCTTCATTTTGTTTTTATTTCATTAAAGTTAGTGTAATTCAATGTGTTCCTTTTAATGTATTTTTTCTTTGCTAACATGGAAGGGTGAGTTGCACTAATGCTTAAACTTCTTTGCATCTGTAACAGGCAAAGTAGATTATCTTGCTTTTTCCTAATAATGTCACGTTTGTCAAACATTTTTATCCTGTCTTGTAAATTTTCATGAGAAATGAACATTTCTTATTTAGTAAATGTATATTTTCTCAAAATAAAATGACTGGATAAAAAAAGGAAATTTTTATACTTACAAAAGTTGCAATTTATTTTGTGGATTAATTTGTTCAGTACTTATAGGTGGGTTTTTCAATGAGCGATTTATCCACTGTTCTTCTTTTTCATTTAGATTATTTCAACAATATGTTAAATAGTGAATGGATGGAATCTTCCTTGTGTAAAGATGAAGCACTTAAGATGCCTATCCCTGGTAATATTCTCACGTTAATCATTGATTATCTCTACACAGATAAAGCTGATTGTTTACAAGGTATATTTCTTGATTCTTCTTGAAGTCCTTTTAAGATGACAAATAAATGTAAATTCTTAAAATGTTTCAAAACATTTTTAGATGCAGATATTAGTTTTATTGGAGAAGTGCTTGCTTGTGCAGATCAGGTAGTGTTTGTTTGCTTGGTGGTTCAATTAATTGTTGTTGTTTTTTTGCTTTTTTATGTATTAACATTTTGACTTTTTGTGTTAGCTTTTGATGTCCAGGCTGAAGGAGATTTGTGAACGTTCTCTTGCAGATAAAAGTGAGTTGTCATTCATAGTAACTTTAGATTCCTGATTAATATTTTTGACACCTACATTTTTGCATTCCAGTTTCGCTAAAAAATGCAGTGGAACTATTTCAGTTCTCCTGTACATTCAACGTTTCACAACTAAAGGTGTTTACATGCCAGTTCATTTCGCTCAATTTGGCGTATTACTTAGAAGCAAGGTAGATTATATTTTTATGTACCTATGGACGTGATCCTGCTGACAACCTTTACATAGCTCTCCTCCACATATATTTAGATTGTTGGAAGATCTCTCATATGAAGAGTTGGGTGTGCTTTCTATAGTTTACAGAAACATGGTAACAATTCTTTTTTGTCACTTCATTTCCTTGTTTAGAACTTCTAAATGTTCAAAAATAGAATTCTTAAGTTATTTATGTAGGTTGCTGATATGGATAGTCGAGTTATCAAAACATCCAACTTTCATAAAGAAGTTGATAAGCAGGAAAAACTTTTGAGAGATGCGTTACAGTGTGAATTAAATAAAATAAAAGCGCGCAATAAGAAAACTGCCATGCAAAATGATGTCAATGAGATGATACGTAATAGTTGTGATGTAATAACGCCAGAAGTCATGGAGAAAAATGTAAAAGCTAAGACACTCAGCAATACCCCAAAAATGGTTTGTGCTACTTTGTTTTATGATACTATTTACTTTACTGTCTTACTGTTGACAAAACCTTTATTAAGTTTTACTCGAATGAAATAGTAAAAACAATTGAAAAACAAATTTAAAAGCTGACAGGACTCTTCTAAGAAGCATTTTTTAAGTACAAAATGGGAGTCTGTAGCTTTTCAGGAAATCTCCTGTGAAGTTAAGAAACTTGCTGGCTGAACCCAAAAGGTATGTTTCTTAAATTCACAAAAGATGTGTACAACACAGCTTAAAACGTTGCACTTGTTTTTGAAGCATACTGTATTAGATTAGTAGAATTGCACTTTCCCACAATATCTTAAATGAGAAGACTTGTCTGATTAAGAATAAAATCCTTACTTTTAAAAGGGAAATTAACCCAAAAATTACTTTTTGATATTTGATTTAATTAATCCATAAAATCATCAAAAAACATAACTTAGCTAATTTCTGAATGTTGTGTTTTTCTTATTAAACCAGCCGCTGTTTTGCCTCAAAGCATTGTCATTTTTTATGGAACGCATGTGGTACCGATTGTCTGGGGCCGAACAAAAATTACGTAAAGTGTTTTGAGAATGCGTATTGGTGAAGAGCATACTAGAATAAGCTACTGCTGTCGTATTTAATAATTTTTCAAAATATTATACTAGTTAAGTGTTTAAAGCATACTTAGGATATATATATTTATTTAATATGAATAACAGCAACGACAAGATAACAAGGCTATGTTACAAAGCCATAAAACCAAACTGAATGCGTAAAAAAAATTCTTGAAATAAGATTGTGTTATTGCTACAACAAGGCAAACTTATTTGTGTATTATGTTTGATCACACCATCGAGCTCGCGTTCATAAAACAAACCTGGCGTATTGTCAAACTTGTTTATTATTCAATATATTTTAGTGAAAACTTTTTTTTTATATGTTCCATTTTCTAGAATCGATTGCTGTATCAAGTATATTTTTCTGTAAAAGTCTGTGTGTAGGTATTTTAAGCATATTTCTTAAAAAAACAGATAAAGCAATGTTTGAAGATTGGCCATTCGAATTAAGTTGTTGCCAGAATTTAATTTCGCCATTTTGCGAATCGAAATTTTTTTAGATTTTGCAAGAATTTAATTTCGCAAATGTTTAGTTTCAATAAATTTTGCGAGAACATTTTTTCGTAAATGGAATGTTTAATGTTTTTATTTTACATTTCTAACCAAGGTAGTCATTATTCTTGTTTCTCTGTTGTTAAAAACAATAGAACTATTGTTTTTAACATAAAATTTCGGCCTAATATTCTTATAAAAGTATATTTAAAAGAAAAAAAACAACTATTCATAGTTGACGGCATTTGTCCTTCGTCAACATCAAAGTCATCTCCCAATCAGATTCATCGTAGAAATCATCATCTCTATCATTGATGCAAGGATTCTTAGGACTGAATATGTAGTCACCGACTGGTGACTCTCCACTTCCATAGCTAGTACATTGTCAGTGAGGGAAAATATTTAATGTCAATAAGATATGTAAGTGCGAGCGGGGTGAAAAACAAGGTTTTGAAAAATTGAATTTATCGAAATTACCAAAAATTCAAGAGAACAAATTTTTGCGAAAGGAACAGTTGCTATTAAAGCATGTGGTGAAAAGCACAAAAATTTGCTAAATCGCGAAATTTAATTTTTGCAACAATTTGTTTTATTATGGTAGTGCAGATATCCATCGTCAAACAACGTTTTCTGAACACAAAGTTCCAATTGCCTGTGCATATTAGACACATGTTTTTGTAGAAATAATTTTAAAATCTTTCTAATTCCCCTTTAATTAAACCAAAGTTTTGCCGCATAGGCAAATGGTATTATTTCAATTTCTGCTATTTGCATTCATTATGACAAAATTTTATTACCTTTTTAAAGTGAAAATAATTTTTAGACTCTTTTTGCATTTTCCCCCAGAGTTGTTGGAGCACAATACCGCAGCCATCTGGTAAACCTGAAGACTTTTCAAAAGAGAAAATTAAGAAGAATGTGACAAGCTCACCTTTTAAAAAGAAATCTCAGAAGGAACGAAAAAATGGACAGAGGAACATTCCCACTATGGTGGAGGAACAAAAAGATGCAGAGATAACAAGCCCTGTTGAAATGCCCTGGTAGTTAATACTCCTATGTTATAATACTTGAGATTTTGTATTTTGTAATTTATGTTAATTTGTAATGTCTATCTCTTAATTCAGGGGAAGTTCATTATCCAACAGTAATCAAACTCGTGCCAAATCATTAAGAGATATAATGAACGAAGAGTTGCCATATCATGTTAAGCCTGCCAAATCAATTAAGGGCGGAGCATTTCCAAGAAGTTCAACCAATCAAAGAAGAAGGAGGTGTGTCTATGTTTTTTTTCATTATATGCAGTGACCAATCTTAGAAGTTAGTCCCAAAGTTTCCATATGTTTTATAGCTGTTTTTGTTTCATTTTGTTAAATAATATACAACGAAATTGAAAATGATTTTGTTGTTTTCTTTTATTCTCTACAGTTCAGAAAGTGCTGATGAACCCCCTGCAGAAAGGTGAGTCATGGATATAAACGGCCAACTGTTGCTGCTTGAAAAGATTAAACATGCAAAATCATAAAATTTAAATTTTTTAATATTTAGAAATCCATGGCAGCGAAAAAATGTTACTGCTACTGTAAATTCTCCACATCAAAATTCTTTTTCTGAAATTTTGGATGTTCAGAAAGAAGAGAAAATAGAACAACATCAGTAAGTAGAACACGTAACTAAATTAATGAGATTACTTTGTAAAACTTGATGCGGACATTACAAATTATTTTCATTGTTCTTTCTGAGAAATTTTCTTCCCTAACTCGTTGTTTTTATGTTGTTGTTTTTTCAGGCGTTCGAAAAAGCCAATTACAAGCATTCAGGTGAGTGTTTTATATGTGATCATGTTATTTAAAATGTTCTTGACATTCACAGTAATTTTAACACATCTTTTCAATTTTTTTACAAGCTTGAAGAAAAAGCAATAGAAGAGCTTCGTCAATATTACGAATTAAAGTCAAACTTCACAGAGTTTATCACAGTAAAAAGAATAAAAACAATTGCCGACATACCATTTTGGGATCGTGTAATGGGTGACTAAATTGTTGTTATTGTTTTATCAGTCTTTTATATTAGTTTATATTAATTGTGTAATGGTACTATTTTGCATGGAAAATCGTAGGAAAATCAAATGCTGTATTGTTAGAATCTAGCTGTTTTTTTTAAATCATTTCAAAACGTTTACGTCTGCTTCTTTGAAAGTATTGAGCCAGAAATGGACTGTTGTTGCTGTTTGGTTATTTATTGTATTTTAGCACAGGTTGGTTCACATTAATAAATCTTTTGTACGAACTCGAGAAAACAAACCTAAAATAGTACAGGGTATGCGAAATCATCTTCGATTTGACTCATCTTTTGAATCATCACTTGCATACATTTTCATCTCCACTCAAATCTTTTACTGCGATGATCTCCTTTTGAATCTAATAATTTTATTTATTTTTCTATTCTTTGGGAGAACCTAAACACAAGAAACAGGTTCACTAACAGGCCTACCAATTTCCATGCTTTTTATTAGAACATTTCTTATTGGATGCTCACAGTATACACCCTTTTTGACATTTCTAAGAAGTCTCTATCAACGGAATTGTATCACCAGTTTATTACTAACGACGATTGCAGCTCTTTAAAATATTAATAAACAATGGCCGCTAATATTTATCTCCTTTACTACCTTCTGTAGCGCATACTATTTCTACACCCTCTGTGCACTTTCGCCATTTTCTAAATTTTGGAGCCATTGCCTGATCCAACAGGTTTGTTTTGAAAACAAAATTTGTACCATCGAGATAAAAATGCCTGTCTTCTCCCCACATACTGAGCAGGTGGTTTTTCTTCATAAGTCTTGCAAACTTAGTTCTCAACTTCAAGTCACGTTTCAACATCAACCCTGTTTTCTTGACTGTATATAATTGTACTCATTTTCGTTCAATTTTCAAACCATGCAGTAGTTATGTTTTGCCAAAAACTAGGTGGGTGTTTTTTCTTCATAAATCTCGCAAACTTTGTTCCCAACTCGGAGACATCATTAACATCAACTCATTTTTCCTTGACTGTAAGTAATTGTACTCGTACCAGTTCAAATGTTGCCAATAACTGGTTTCTAAGTCCCCCCGTAATTTTACAAAATGTTTTAAAAATGTTTTGTATATAAGGATAGATGCTTTAGTTAGTTGTAAAAAAGTTTATTTCGAGGCTTTAAGTTATTCTCAACTCAATATTTAAACTTTTATTTTGTATCACTACCGTGTTGAACCAACTAAGAAAGCTTTTCCCAACTAAATTGTTATTAAAATTTATAAATTGAAGTAAAAAGTGGCTAGGTTGAGTGAAATTAAAGAGAGATGTATGTTCGGTCCAGCTTGGCCATTATCTTTTTTCAAGACTTAGTCAAAACATCGCTGCGCAGCAGCAATGTTTGGACTAAGGCTTGAGTTTACTAGCTGGGGGTCTTGGGGGGCGCTGTAAGCCCCCCATGTGGGGTATGGGGCGAAGCCCCAGAAACTTTCGCTAATTTGAGCTTTGCGGGTACAAAAATCGCCGGAAATTGTTTTCCGATTCATCTAGTTATCATTAAAATTGACGAAAAAGAAACGCTAAGCTATAAGAAAATCTCCTAAGAACATTCTTTATAAGAAACAACTCTGTATTATATGTCATATTTTGGATAGATAAAAGCACTAATGTCACTAAAAACTGTGCTAACATGTAGAACTTAAACTGTTTATCAATCAAAAACAACAACAGAGATTAACAGGGATTAACTACAATAAAGTGAGACAATTGTGAATATATTTCAATATTTATAAATTCTTCCTGTTCCTGCCAATATCAGGCTTCATCAGCATGACTAGGTGAATCAAATGATCAAACAAACATAACATAAACAATAAGAATATGGAAAGATCAGGATAATGAAGATGAAATGTACATACATGTGATATGATACATACACACCTCAACCCATGTATTTGTTCAGATACACAGGAACGATATATAATGAGGTCATAGAGTTCACTTGCAGGCTGAAATAGGAAAGTGCGACTTTCGTTTAAGAAGGTTGCAACCTGGAACATGGGGAACGTAATGATTTGGTTTGGAGTGTACACCAGACTTAACAATACTTTCATAACAAAATAAAATTTTTAACTGATCTCCATCAGGTAAAATAGATGGGTGGATACACTGCGTAAAGAGAGTTCGAAACCGTAACAAGCTGATCTGTGGGTAAAACGTATTAATTTGTTTTCTTATTATTGTTGACAAGGCAAGTATTGACAGAAAAGGCGACCATGTCTTACGGGTACAGTTGTTGATTGCTTCTGCTTTCACTGCCTCCTCAGGAGAAAGAATCATGTCACAAACAATATGGGAGAGGAAAGATCTGAATAAACTTTTTTCAGATATAAAAATATTTTCCTTTTGGTTTTTAAAAGCATATTTAAAACAAGGATGCTTGGAAGAAAAGGAAGGATGATGCAAGAAAAGTTATACGGATGTCAAGATTCTCAAAACATCAACAAGGGAATTATCTCCTACCAATAACAATGATGCTAAGCTGTATAGATGAATTCCAGCTTGACGTCATTTGTTTACTTTTTAGCGGTAAGCTCCTTGGCTCTGGCATTTGCGTGGCAAGGAATTCATCTATAGACAGTCTCCTGATGGATTGGATCTAAAAATAATATAGTTTACCATGACCTTCCACTTAACAAACTTTGTTTCCTCATAGCCATTCAAAGAGTTGTTTATTTTCATCACCGACCTTTTATCCAGATGTCAAGCTCTTGCTTCTAATAACAACACAAATATTAATTGAGAAAGAACTCCTTCACAATATACAATGACGAAAAATCTGTTCAATAAGCTCATATTACAAAAACAATTATAGCCAGCTAGCTATACTGAAAACCTTTAAGAAAATGTAAGGTGTTGGAGAGTAAAAAACATACTTCTCACCTTAAAGCAATAATTCCTTTATCTTCACACCTAGCCTCTCAGCAGATGGAATGTAGGTATACTAGCTAGCTATATATCTGCACCTGAATTCGAATGCAGACTTTTACCAACCAAGGGATAAATATCTCCAGAAAACAAAAATGTCCGAGAATGAACACTTTCTAAAAGTTCTTTTTACATTTCACGAAGAGATTCAACATTAGCACACTTTAAATCAGCAAGAACCCACACCAACATGTTTGCAGTAGCCATGATAGTACGGAAAGAATCCAAGCCAAACGTTGGACTACACATAGAGTGGGAAAATTACGTCACGATTTTGACGTCACATGCCCCTTAAGTGAGATGGGGAGGGTTGCGGGCCATAGCTATTTGATTTTTGACTGACTGGGTGACTGATTAGTTAAAATGAATCAGTCAAAATCTGTAAGCTATAATTTGCAACCCTATCAGTCTATATGGTAGCGACGTCACAACCTTGACGTCAAAATCGCCATAGGCGAAATGGAGAGGGCTGTGAGCTGTGGCTTTTCGCCGTAAAATACATAGAATCTGAACGGATTTTTTAACGCGCTCCATCTGCAACACCTGGATATCATTGCTTGGCTAACATTTTTCGTCAAATTTACACTTAGCCACGCGACTTATCTGACTAACCCTGTATCCGCGCCTGGTGATGCTGTAATTAATAATTGATAGATCACCCTTTTTTGCTGGCATTTTAACGTTCGGTACAGGAACAATGTTTTCAAAACTTGTTTCGATGGAAAATTGAACAATTTTTAAAGATGAAGGTTCTTCAACAGGTGTTGAAGGAAGCACAACAAAGGATGATTGAGGTGTGGTGGTAACATTCGGTAAAGTGATATCGACTGATAAACGTGCATCAGCATATTCGCAATCAGGAATAATATCACGATTCAATGGACCAATTTTACTTGTTCTAATACCAGATACTACATTCTGAGTTGTGGCTGCTTTACAATACGCAGTTGACAAAATTGCACCAATCGGGATAATAAAACAATACCATTTTCTCTACAATAATCAAATGTTTTTTGTATGTGTTACATGACCATCAAGAATTAGTAAAACTTTCCGCTCGTGTTCGCTGAAGTGTTTGATGTCAAAAAAATTTCACTTGTTATCCAGCCATTGTCCGGACACCCTCCTATTGTACCAGGTGGGGCATGATCAATGAGTTCGGGTTTCATTCTCTTCCTTTTAAATATCATTTAAGGTGGCATATAATTTCCCGTAGCACTGGTGCACCACACAACCGTTGTTGTGACTCCCTTCTTCCCGCTGGTAGACGAGGAGACAAAATGTTTGCCTTTTTGGGCAATTACTTTCATCGGTTTGTGCACTGCTATTATGCCTGATTCATCACAATTATAGATTTGGTGGGATTGAAAATTATGAGTGTCTAAAATATTTTCTAAATTGTCAAAACAGTTTAATACCGACTCACGGTTGAGTACATAAATTCGATTCGGAGCAACACCCTGTGGTTTTCGCAAAGATAACATCGTTTTTTTTTGAGAAATCCTTCAACGAAATATCTTCCAGCAAGACCTGTGTCCGCATTGAAGTGGTGAGGAATCTTTTTTTTTTATTGACATTGGGAATACAACACGTTGAATGTCATTAATCGTCAAACCGTAAAATACGGTGTCCATATTTGACGAGCTTATCTCCTGGTCCGTGGTCAGAACTATCTTTTTAGGACTCAGTATTTGTGTATGTAAAGAGCATTTTTAGGCACATTGAATGAATCCGCAGCTTTGTAAACTCATCTTCTTATTTTTGACAACTCGTATAGCTTCAACCATCGAATCTTCAGACCACAGGCCTCTGTGTTTTTCTTACATAATTTCTAACCATTTTGGATTGCAATCTAAAAATATACAAACAAACTTGAGTGATATGGAAATAAAAACATATACCAAAACAAACCTAGAATGGAGGCCTGAAATATCACACTCTTGTCCCGTCTTGCCCCTCTAACATAACCTCTAAGTCAACCCAAGTTGATTCAGAAATATTTAGGAAGGTTTAAGATCCTAGTCCTAGCTAAACACAAAATAAATAACTTATAAAATCCGTGAATGAAACAAAACACAATAAATTTCATAAATTAGAAAGTTTCCCGCCCCCCCTTCTAATTCCACCCTCCCCACAAAACAAAACGCTTGTTTTGACGATGGCGCGCTATTTTGATACATTAGACTCATGCAGGTGAGTGAAGCAGAAACACACGGAGAGAAAACAACAACAAGAAGAAGCCCTGCGGCTTAAAGATTTCCGCCATTAGCAATAATCTGAAAAAATCGTGACTTGTCACGATTTTATAGCTATAATACATTATCTTTCACCAAAAATATCCAGCCTCAACAATTCATGAATAATTCATGAATACGTGCTTGCGAAATTGTACAGAAGGAAATGACGTAATTATTAAAGGGAAACGTTAATAACATCATGGCGCATTATGAGACGATCTTCACTGCACGAGCTTTAACTTTCGATAGCATATAAACTTTAAAATAAAGTATTGTTCATTGGATAATAAAACAATTTGTTGCACTGTTAGGATTCTTATTGGCTTAAAACTCATTTTAGCCTCGTTCTCAGAAAAAAATCTTAGCCTGGATAAGTTTCGGGCGTCCAGCCTAGCTGCGCTGTCTCTATCTATCTCCCTATCTCTCTATCTATCTCTCTATCTATCTCCTCAGGCGATTTTAAAGATTCCGCCTTCGCTGGCGGAAATCAACAAAAAAGTTCACACATTTCGCATAAGCTTGGTCAAGGTAAAAAGCTTTTGCTTTTTTTGAAAATATAGATAATTTTTCTGTCTTTCGCAAATTCACTGGAAGTTCGTTAAAAGATTTATACACTTGCGCTTCAAATGTTTTACTCTGAGTTGTCGTAAAAAATATAGGTTCCGTACTGCGTGGTTACTTGTAACCTGTTAGGCTATAGTTTTAACTCCCATCCGTCAAGATCAGTCAAAGACTCACTTGCGCTTTCAAATGTTTTACTCTGAGTTGTCGAACTTGCCATATACTCGTTATTACCTTGCAAACGTAACGAACGACGATTCCCATCGATGCTACTCCATTTGACGTTTATGTACTCAGGACAGCGTTCTGTTCTGTATAAGTATTTAACAGTAGAGAAATCGTTTTTTGCGTTGCCGATCCGAATATTTGACCCAGTATTTTGAACCCTAAATCATCATACTCATGTATTTCTTGAACAGCCATTAACTATAATACTCCCTGAAAGTTTCTTGTCGATAAGGTGGAAAAAGTTTTCAATAGGATTGATATCCGGACTCCGTGGTAGTATCAAGAACATGGCTGTTCCTATCTCCTTCATGGCTTTCCCCTCTGGTGCAGAATTTTGACAAGGATCTCCGTCTCGTAAAAAAAGCTTGTCCTTTTTTCTACCGCTATAGATTATAGATGCCGTTTGAAAATGCTTTATAACAAAGTCTTCAAGGTGGGCACCAGTTAGATGGTCTTCGCACTGCTTACTCATCACCACGATGTGCTTGTAAGTGATTGCAACGAAAAAGTTTGTCATTTTCCCGCCGACGCCTGCCTTCTTTCCTTTCGAATTGCACTGGCAATAGCAGATTTATTAAAAAAAATATTGACCACAGTACCAAAGCTAAGGGACAGCAAAGAAACTTTGAGTCAAAACGCATTAAACAAGAAACTCGATCGTACCATCCGAAAAATGTTAACAAAAACGGTTATTTTTATTTACCAAAAATTTTCTGGCAAAAGCTGCGTTACTTCTACTTCTTGTCTTTAGCACTTTTTTTCTGGATTGTAGGTATTTGAATTCGTTTTTGTTGAGATAGACTTGCGCGAAAATTCCCGGAAAGGTCAATTTGCGGAAATAATTATTCGCGAAATTGCTAGAAATTACTCCAAATTAACGGCGCAAAACTTTTGGAAAAACAAAAAGGATTTTTTCGAGGTTTTTTCTCCGTAAATTTCCTTTTTGTAGTTCATAAAAAGAACGCCAGCCTGTGATACGAGCAAGTTCAATTAAAGACTGCCTTATCTCAGTAAATAAACTTGAAATTAATTAAAATTGCGAAGAAATACTAGATTCGTGAAAATATTTCATTGGCGAAAAAAAATCCTTGCAAAAAATCTTATCATGACTGTTTCGCGAAAATTAAATTTTGCCAAATGCTTGTTTTTTGAACCTCGCAAAAATAAATCATTTTAATAAGGTAGCTGTTTTTCTCGTTAAAGCGTCTTAATAATCTTACGCTACACTTAAGCTGGATTTCCATCAGTGCGAATTCTCTTATCGCTCTGGCTTTTTTGACCCATTGATCTTTTTTCACACTAGTGGAAATTGCAGAGCGACACTTTTTTTGCTCTTATCGCCCAATTTCAGTGCGATAGTCAGAGCGACAATTATCAAAAAGTTTTGATATTTATCGCTCTGAGTTTTCGCCCAAAAGTGCAACTTCAAAGAAATACCGAATGTCCATTTAAAAAAATTGAATAGATTCTATTGAAATGTAACTTCAGCACATGCTTACACGTGTTGAGTACAAGAAATAGTTATATATGTGTTGTGAACCGAGCAGTGTTGTAAAAAAAGTTTTTATAAAATGGGAAAAACAAATAGGTGCGACTTAAGGGAAGATGAATATTTAGCAGAGGCTGTTCGAAATTTTTCATGTCTGTACGACAAAAGTTGCAAAGAGTATCGAGAAAAAGATCGAGTGGCAAATGCTTGGAAGAATGTTGAGGAGGAGTTAGGATGTGAAGAGGGTAAAGTTTATCCTTGTTTGTCAGTTCAATGCGCTACATTTTTGCGCTGTTAAAACTTGAGCGTATTCAGCTTGTTCTATTACTTATTTGGAAAAAAAATGTTTTTAAATTCAACTGTTTTAAGGTGAAGCTATTCGAAGATGGGACAACTTGAAAAAAAGATACAGCAAGAAAAAGAATAACCTAAAAAAGAAATCTGCATCGGGATCAGGTTTGGCTGACGTTGAATCATGTGTCAAAGATTTGAAAGAATACTCTTTTTTATCTTGGCTTGATAAGCATTATCAAATGAGAGACACAAAATCAAATATAGCGGCTCCGGAGGATGAGGAGGATATTGATTCTTATTCGGAGGCAGCGGTTGAAGATTATTTAAATAACGAGAATGACCCTGCTACAAAATCACCAAGTTTGGCCAAGATGACAACTATTGATCCACCATCTGTTACTTCAACAAAGAGGAGCGGGCGTAAGAGTACGAAAGAAGAAACAGAAACGTTTGCTTTGAAGAGCATCGGCGAGGCTTTTGCATTGAAAGCAACTCAACGTGGTAGTGCTAAAAAGGACGCAGATGGCCTGTTTGGGGAAATGGTTGCTGAAGAATTAAGACAAGTATCTGGGCGAAGCAAGATTATGCTAAAGCACAAAATTCAAACCGCAATCCATGAATGTCAAATGGAGGCTTGGAATGGGTCGCAGCCTAAACGACAGCTACAAATGATGTCCCCACCCTCAACTCCTAGTTTTGGTAATTCTCTCCATTTCAACGCCTATGGAAGCCCCGTATACCAGCAACAGCAGCCATTGCATGAAGATAAAACCGATCATAAAGGGTATTACACAAATTTGTTGAATGAAAAACAATAGTTTTTTTTTTGCATAAAACAAAACTGTAAATACAACATTGTAAAAGGTCTTTTCAAAATATTTATGTACGCCTTACATGTCGGTACTGCCATTCAACAGCACCCTCTTCACTATTCACAAAATCCTTGATTGCTTCCCGCATTTCTGTAGCACTTCTTTCTGGCCGGGAGCCCCGTACATTACATAAGTCATAAAGACACCCTTCGTTCTGTCCTACCTGTCTTCTCCATTCCCCAGGCGTAATCTCCTGTGCTATCGACAAAACCGTTTGGACAATACATTGCGGCTTCAGTTTGGCGTAAGTAATTGTGTAAAGCAATTGCTCCGAGCGTAAAATTTTCAACATTTTTTACCGATGCTTTTATTGGGCGGCTAAATATTCTCCATCTAGCCCGCAATAAGCCGAACGCGTTTTCAATAACACGCCTGGCACGAGAGAGGCGATAGTTATATACTCTCTCAGGCTCGTTCAGCTTGCCAGGATATGGGCGCATCATATTTTTCTTTAAGGGGAAAGCTTCATCTCCAACTAGAAAATAAGGTAATGGGTCAAATTTACATCCAGCTAGTGACGTAGGTGGTGGGATTTGAAGGGATTGATTTTCCAGTTGCATTCCAATTTGACTCTTTGATAAGACACCACAGTCGTTGTTACTTCCATATTGCCCTACATCTAGGAGAATAAAGTTGTACTTAGCATCACAGACTGCTAACAGTATGATGCTGTAGAACCCCTTGTAATTGTAATAGAGCGATCCTGAATTGGGAGGGTTTTCCATGGCAATATGTTTCCCATCGATTGCCCCTATACAATGTGTGAAATTCCACGTGTCTTCGAATTCATTTTCGATTCTTAACCACTCTTCTTTGGACATAGGGGGTCTTACATATTCGCTTAGGTTCTCCCAAATTGCTGCAGCTGTTTCAGACAGAATTCGTGAAATAGCACTCGCGCTAATGCGAAAGTTGAATGATAGAGATTGTTGAGAATCTCCTGAGGCAAGATAACGTAAAGTAAGAGCCAAGCGTTCAGCTGCAGGAATTGAATTTCGAAAATTTGTGTCTCTTTTTTGGATTGATGGACCTACCAGAGACAATAAATGTTCGAATCTATCAGGAGACATTCTAAGAAATCTATGAAATAAAATATTAAATAAAGTTTCAAAGAAAGAAATAATAGAAATGCTCTCCATAACTATCAAAAGGAAGCAAACTTGGAACTAAAATTTACTAGATACCTAAAGTAAAATTCTCTATCGTGCAATTTCATTTCTTGAAGCAGTTGATTATACACTCCTTTCAATTCTCTTTCTCTATAAATTTGACGAACCCAAGAAAATGGCGATTTTCTTCGTCTCTTTTTCCTTATACTTCTAATGACTATTAAGGCAGCTACAGCTTCTTCTTCTTCTGAACTGTCTGCCATCTTGAAATGTGTTTGTTCACATAAGAAAATTTCGCACAAAAAATAATTTGTATTGGCATGCTATCGCACTGAAACTCATTTGCAGCGTAGAACTCCTGTCGCACTAAAATTTTGTGTAATTTTAGAGCGATAGAAAGATTCGCACTGGTGGAAATCCGCCTTTATCGAATACTTATAAAAACGAACATTTTTAAAACGATCTTACACATTATATATGCACTGAAGATGTAATTTTACTGAAAAGCTTTTGCTTATTTTAGCTTGTTGTTTTTATTTATTCCCTACCCAATATCGCTATGAAGCGGCACTACACGCTTTTTTAAGAGGATACCAAAATTCTAACCCTGTTGTTCAATACTCTCATCTCTTTATTAATTTTAACCTGAAATCTCACCCTGCTAATGTTCTAAAACATATACTTATAAAAAAGCGTGTATGCTTATGACTAATGTGATTTCGAGCGAACAACAGATATAAAAAACTTTATTGAGCAACAAAATTCTTGCAATTGGAAACCATTCCTACGTCGTAAGTTGTCTACCTACATCAGGCTAAATTTTTGAACAGATATGAATTTTTGAACAGATATGAATTTTTGAACAGATATGAATTTTAGCAGGTGAAAAGTTCTTTAAAAAGTCGTATTTTTCGCTATAGTATTCAAGGATAGATATAATACCCCTGGAGTCGATGTTGTCTTTTCTTCAAGGCTGCTTCCCATTAAAGGTTTCATGATTGCCACTGTTCGGACGTTAAATACGATCAGTCTGCATCGCACCAAGTTTGGTTGTTGAAAACTTTAAGTATGTGATGAACTTCAAACCTGGATAACAGTTTTGATTGTCGATATTCTTATAAAACCAATAAAACTGTTATTTTTAATCTTAAATAAAATATATTCGCGGACAGAGAAAAAAATTCAATTTTTGCACCCTGTTTCAAGGGATCCCCCCACCCTAAAAAGAAGTAAGGCCGGCGTAGGGGAACAATAACAAACTGGGGGTGTTGGTAAATAAAAAGTTCGTTTATTAAGAACTTCTTCGAGGTATCCATGAATTTATTTCATTATTAGTTTGAACTTGAGAAAAGAAAATGAAAGTCTGAACCAGTATATATTTCCAGTAAATTCTCGATGACTCGAACTTTCAGTAACTCTAACTGCTTTTCTCATAAAAAAACTTTCTCAAAAAAATCGCTAAATATGTCGAACTATTATGAAGTTATCCTGATAACCCTTAACATTCAATAAGTCAACCTATTTCTTGGTTCCTCGAAAGTTTGAGTTATCGGGAGTAAATACTGTACAAGCTTACGACCACTTTGGTTAAGTATTGTACGTGTAAAAGACGTCATGTTATGAATGAAAGAATTATATAATATTTGATGTAACCATAGTTAATAGATGTAGCACATCCTGATTATCGTTAATTAAGCCAACAATAGCTTTTTTAATTGCCGACATTCATCACCCTTATTTTGAAACACTTGCTTTACAAATCGTAAGCAAAACATTAAACGTATTATTGTCATCATCGAAAATGCAGATAAAACGAAGAGTGAGTGTTGCTGTGATTGTAGTGGCGTTGTTTTGTTTTTTGATGTACTATGTGGAACAAAAAAATATAATCATCAACCAATCACAGACCATCACGCTTGGAAGAACTGCAGACTATCATGAGAAATCGAGGCTACATCATCAGGATAGTGTTGTTTCATTAAAACGGTTACTGCGTGTAATCGAAGGACTGACGAAGGAAGTTGACATTATAAAAAAATCTCTTGTGAGAAACGAAAATGCAGTTAACACTGCTAGTAATAAAAAAGATATATACATTGACATCTTGAATAAGGGAGACCAAAAATCGTGTAATAACTTGACTCTGTTAGTAATGATATCATCTCATGCTTCACATGCAGATCGAAGGAGAGTTATCCGTTCAAATTGGGCAAGCGAGACACTATGGAAAAGTTATTTACAAGAACGAGGCGTTTCTTTTGGACTTTTATTTCTAATTGGAGATGCTAAGAACAAAACAATGTCTGATAACCTCTTGAAGGAGTCGAAAATATTTGGCGATATATTGATTGAAAAGTTGGAAGAAAGTTTTTACAGTTTGTCATACAAAATAATGATCGGTTTCCAATGGATACACGAGAAATGTTCATTCGATTACGTTCTAAAAGGTGATGACGACATATTTGTAAACATACACACTCTCATGTCCTTTTTTAACAAATCCTACCTACCGAGAAAAGAGCTTTATATTGGTCACATGATGTCTGTTTCGGGTGTGATGCGTAACGGCCGATACGGCGTAAGTAGGACGGAATATTTACGTGATTATTATCCTCGCTATTGTTCGGGAGGAGGTTTTATAATGTCACGTGATGTAGTAAAAGAAATAATACCACATTATGATTGGATAAAGCCTTTAAAAATCGACGATGCTTATGTTGGCCAGTTGGTGTTAAAAGCGGGCATCGATGCGTGGCACGATTCGAGATTTCGAATGTACGAAAATAACTGTACGTATATTAACGATACAATAATTGCCCATATATGGCGAAACAAGGCGGTTGAACCGAGTTGCGCAAAATATCTGAATGAGCAAGCATTACAAGCGAGTCAAAAATAAACTCGAATTAACTCTTTACTTCTCTAAACTACGAAAAACATGTTTAGATTTGAAGACTGCAAAATTAGAAACCTAATTAGAATTTAGTCTGAGAAAAATAAGAAGATAGGAAGCTGCATGAGTCTGTTTCTTATTACCATGTAACAACTTATTTTTGCCCAGAAATTAGGAGTATAACACATGAATAACACTAGATAACACAAATATGTTTCTATAGATAATTTTCTGTTGGTTTCTTGTCAAAATAATTACGATATATATATATAAATATGTACAATTTGGAGTAACTTTTTTCTAAAATGTTGAATATTTATTTAATACTTTTTATATACCGCGGATTAGGAATGTCCTAAAAAGTAAAATAAAATGCATAATTAAAAATTCATTTACTGAGAAATAATACATTAAGAACAGAAAAGGAAAAAAAGAAGGAAAATGAAAATCATTGCAACTTTATTTCAAACCTAATCTAAGAAGCCCTGGGTACAAGGTTGATATACAAGGCTACTTTAAGTCAAACTCGCTAGCAACGATATCAAGAAGATGAAATTTCTATCCCGACTTACTTTCTTTACAAGCCATCTTCAACAATGCGTTGAGCTTGTCTTTCAAATACGCATAACCTTCCAAAACAAACACGTTTTCTGGATAAGATGCGATTTCGTGTAACTCCTCCACGTTGATTTCTTTTCCAACACCAATTGTCATGATATTCACGTTGAGTTTCTGATAAAAATGAAGGAGAGCATAGAAAATATGATTCTGTGTGAGGTGGTAGATTTTCAGACAAATGTTAATTCTTGAATGTTTTACATCTGAGTAAAAAGTAAACATTATGATGAAAAAAATTACGGTATCCGAAAATGAAGTCGAAATACGAAAAATAAACAAACAAAATTAACAAATATTAACCTAATTTCATAGTGATAATTTTTTGGTTGGTTATTTTGTGGGTTTCCACATCCTAGGAATATTTCAGACTGGATTTTGATAGATTGATAAAAAAAACACTAAAGTGTCTGTTACAAGTACAAAAACCAAACTAGCGTGAGCAATATACGCCTTTTTTTATAAGAACCAGTAAAATATGACCATGGCTGTCTTTATTTTACGAGACGTTTTTAACTTGTTCTTATTTTGTTGTTTAGAAAACACAATTTGTCTCATTTGTTGCTAATGAAGCTCTATAATTGTATTCATGAAGCCTGAGAGAAGATAAAACCATAAGCTATCGTTAGCTTGAAATAGAATTATATCCCGGGTTGTTCTTATTTTCTACCAAAATTCAAACTCAGGTTGTTCTTAGATATGAAAACAATAATTTCAGCTTGAGGCTGTTTATATTTTTGTTCTTATTTTTTGGGAAAATCTGGGGATCGTGTTTTTATAAAATTGTTCATATATAAAGTGTGTATTTACGATACGTATACACCGAAGAAAATATCATTCTCTTAGAATAAAATTTGTCTAACTCCATTAAAAATACCTCTTTTAATTTTCTGCTAGCATCTGGCATAGGTCGGGAGTTCATACTGCTTCTCCCATCAGTCAACACAAGAAGAACTCTTGGAACACCTTCTCTCAATCCACAAGCCTCACAGAAAAACTTCTCTTCAGCAACTTGCAGGGCGCGATCAGTTCTGGTACCACCTGAAATTTAAAACACAGACATTAAACAAGACCGTATTGGGATTATTTACCGTCTTGGTAAATAATGGTCATATATAAATATATGGTCAAAACGCGCCGTGACACAGAACCTTTTTCTCACCGTAAATTCAACATTAGTTCTTTTATAATTTTAAACATCAGCATACAGGCAAACCTGTACATAGCAGACACCTACGATTCCGCTAGTGTTAGCTATGAAAAGGTTCCGCCATGTGACATGTGCACTATGTACAGGTTTGACTGCAAATCGTTTGAAATGCTCATACCGTATGGGTATTCAATCATTTTAACTCTGTCTTTGAATGTCTTTGGTGTCCAGTATCGTTCATCAGAGATGGTGAAATCTAATTTAGCTCTCCAGGCAAAGTGCAACACACCGAAGTGAACTTCATTTTTACTCACAACAAATTCATCAGAAAACTTGTTTACGAAATCAATTGTTCTGTTCCAGTTGTTCCTGGTCACGCTTGTGGATCCGTCCAGGATGATTCCAACTTCCAATTTCTTTTTACAAACTTAAAGATAAAAATAAGATAATAAGAATAAGAAAATGAAAACATCATGCTGATTTTCTACAAGCCTTGTTTCTATGGAAACGTTGACGTAACGTAACATGTTGTTACCTGGTTCACATGCTTCTTCATTGCATCCCTCAGCGTCTTCTGCTTCTCCTTCACAGTTAGCTCCGCCATTTTGAGGTTCAGGATTGTTGCATACTCGCTCACGTGATCTCATACCACCGTTGCATTTTGCGCTGCATGCAGTCCATGAGCTCCAATCACTCCATCCACCTGGAATTTTTTCTTCATTTTTGGTTTCTGTACGAAAATAATAAACAAGCGTTGTAAATAACTGATTACACACCCGTATTTAACGCCTATGTTGAACAAGCTCATTTTTTAATGAAGTTTTTAACGACAGGGGTAAAGACACCCTGGGGATGACATAAAGTATTCTGTATTTCATTAATATGATAGTGTGTTCGCAATTTGTTGGGAATCTACGCTTATTTTTTCAAAACAACGCCCATGTAAGAAAACAAAACACAGCCAGCCAACTTTACCTTCTTCCAATCTGTAAATGTAATTAGTGAATTGTTTCCCCACGCATTCAGTTTCTGCAGCGTCGTCACAGGATCGGAAATCGACACCGACACATTTTTCCGACTTTCCGTCTCGATAAAACATCTCACTAGGTCCAGTCCAACATTCACCATAAAATTGAAGACCAAAATATTTGTATCCTTTAGCCCGAGTTAAATTTCCACATTTACAAGCCAGTCTACAAAACAAACAACACAAAATTTTAGATGAGGCTTAATGTTACTTAAGTTTCTGTATTCTTTTGTTTTTTGAAAGATTTGAGCCTCATATTGATTGAAGATGTTGCTTATAAAAAACCCGATTAACGATATTACTTTTACGCCCTTTTAAATATACCGCGTATCAATTAAAACGAGTTAGTCCAAGTTTAAGTATATACACACCTGAAAACGTTAAAAAAACTAGGTCTCGACTCTATCGAGTTTGTTGGAAGCTATGTACAGATTTTATTGACAAAACTTACGCGTGAAGTGACTCTGGCCATTTCTTCCAATCAAGTAGATGACCATCCCAGTTATCACTGATTGGATCACGATGGTTGACAAGTTCGTAGGGGTAAGGACGATCTGGTATAATTCGGTCATGAAAACATCCAACCTTTTTCCAAGTTCTTGTACATTTCTCTGGAGGAGCTTCACCTGTAGATAGTTTGTATTGATTTTATTTAAAATACATGTTTTTACGCGCAGCGAAAATTAAAAAAAAAAGAATTGTCTAAAACCATAAAAAATTTGTGTAAAAGTGTACAAGTCGAAAAGATTTTACTTTAAATATATGTGTTTTTATTTTCCTGCATTTTATAAGTTATGGTGAATAAATAAAAGCAGTTTAACTAGTTTTTCTACAACGTTGCGACTCAAGTTAGTTTTATGTGAAGACGACAAATTTCTCATAAATAAACATTTTGTAGCAAAGCAATTAAAAAATGGAAAATAAAAAATCGAAGGCGAAAAAAATAGTAAATTTTGCTAATCGGTACACAGAGAGAAAAACTTAAAAACCATGCAGACATGTTACGCCGTGATTAAAAAATGCAACTGAGCGTAAAAACAAAACAACCTTATTATTTTCAAAGCTTACCTACGACCACAACCACAACAACCACTAACAAAAGAAACATCGACCTTTCCATGGTGAAAAAATAAATGATACTTACTCTTGCCACGTTGAAATTTATCTTGTCGTAATTTCACTTATCTGTTATGAAAAATAAATTTTCTTGTGGATGTGAAGTTTTTTGGTATTGTCCGTACATGCAGCTGTTTCTGCGTTCTATCAAAACCAGTTACACGTTATTGCATCGTTCCCACGAGTTGTATAAATTATAACAGAGGTGCGCACTCATAGCGGTATACACTACAAGAGATATCTATATTAGATATTGCCTACAAAATAATATTTATTAGATTATGTTTAAGATTTCATTATATTTTCCTGGTAATTTTTATATTTCCTGCACTAAGTAAAAACAATTTATATTTCTATATTATTTAATTCAAATTTTTAGTTTAAATTTCCTGGAGTTTTGGGTAGAAAAATAAAATGCTGGCTTGTTTAAACGGACCATATTTTTTTCAAAACAAAACTGAGCTCCTATACCATGTGTTACCAGACTAAAAGAAGTAACCCCAAATACCCTTTTACTAAAATTATCAAAACACAGTCTACTTACACAGACTATAAGCACCGGATTATCAATTTCATCAAACATAGCAGTACTATTTTAAATTTAACTGTTGTACCTTTTAGTTCCCTTCAATATTTCTGGGATCAATTTCTTTAAATTCAAAAAATTATTACCAACCAAAGTATCGATCGTCCGACAGTTCTTCAACTCAATTCAAAACACACCCTGAACTCTAGAAATTTAATTTGGATATGAGATGATATTGTCACCCCTTGATTAGCTTAGTTAACTAATCGTTTTTAGCAGACCAGCTTGTAGATTTGTCTCAGGGAAAGGGAACTTTGACGCTAGCAATTGTTCTTGGGAAATCTTCTTATTTAAATAAAACACAAAGAGGCCATTTTGTTACAGATTTGTATGTGTGAATGCGTGGCTGATGTCCACAATAGTACAATACTGGATCGTTTAAATAAAGCCACGCACAAAAATCGAAGGTAATAATGGCCCGTATCCAATCATCAAGCGCAGTTAGTATTTCACCGCAGAAAAATTATTATTAAATCTAGTGTTTCTTCTCCATCCCTTTTTTTTAGACATTAGATTATAGGTTATGTCTACATTTATTCTCTGCATTGTCAATGGCATCAATGTAATACAGAAGAAAGGCAACTTATTTCTCTACCTGAGCAGACTGTTAATCAAATCTTCGTCTAACAGATGAAAAATTAACAACTCAGAGCAATTTTTGCCTCGAAGTTTATTCCTTGTGGCTGTCCGTTCTATCTCTGAGTTCCAAGGAAATTGTTCTAATGCAAAGCAAGAATTCCTCAATTCGATCAACTTTCAAAACTACTGGAGCTCAAAGTATACGTTGTTTTCCTGACTGTCTCAGATACCTTTACAGTCGGTCAAAACTACAAAGACGAGGAAAGCAACAACAGAGAAAAGAGATATATGTTTTCAGTTGATTTTAGAGGTGCCTTTTTCTCAGCTCAGTGGAGATTTTTGAAATTAGAAACTTTCTAAACCTTTTTTTGATTTTATTACTACTGAAGATTGTCGAAACTATTAGTTTAGAAAATACAAACCATTGTTTTCTTTACTTGTGTATTCGCTCTGTTGAAACAACATTGAGTACTTTATGAAGAAAGAAGAATAACCTTCAACGCATAAACCTTTTGATAAAAATGTTTTTAATCAAATACCTGTCTCCTGGATTAAAATTTGGAGATTTAAAGAAAGCTGGTCAACGAACAAGCAATGTTAAAGGTTGTGCAAGGGTGTGATATCATGGCATATCCGTGTGTTTATTTTTTAATGAGAATGGTTCACCCCGATCGGACCTCCGATCATGACGCAAGTATAATCGGTGTATAAATAAACTACTATTTTGCAAATCAAATCCCATTCGTTGTCAGAAGTGCGTTAGTGATGCACAAAATAGCTTTACTTCAATTCAAATTTCTTTCGCAACCAGAACAGAGATAGTTCATCTTATATTCCCATCAGTCTAGAGGAGGAAGCTCTTCTGGTAAAGAAAGGACTAGAGCATGCTGGGAAAGGGTTCCATTAAAAGAGAAAATCATATACAGCGTGGATTTATCAGTCATCAGGACATCGGTGAAAAACTTTAAAAAGATTGGACCAAACATTCCTTATGTCCTTATAAGGGATTACATCTGCTAAATAAAGTGTCATATTCAAGAAATTGTATGTCCAAACTGGAACCAAAAAAGGTTATATTGAAAATAAATTTATTAGGATTCTCTGAGAAGGACACCTGTACGAGTTTCCATCCCTATGTGTTGGTCTTTCGAAATCCTCACGGATTTCGCAAAAATTCTGCCCCCTGTCTAAAGAAATTGGTAATGAAAGTAATAATCTACTTCGACAAAATTATGTTCATGGTCAGTATAAAGAAAGAGATAGGCGGGATTCTTGAACAGGTTCAAGTAAAACAGGTAAACTTGATTCTATACACTCCAGCGTGGCGATTAGAAGCATGATTTCCAACACTAGAAATTTCAATAGAGAACCCTCTGGTCATTAGGAAGGATAGATTTGTTAGCGAATCCGAGGAAAGAGTAACATTCTCTGTTAATAACAGCAGCCTGAAGTTACCAGAATAGAATATTTCAGGAAAATTTTGCATGCGAAGAACATATCAGGAAGGGCTGCTACTTTCATCACCTGTCAAAAAACCTGTCAGCCTGGCATGCTTACATGGTAAAAAACAAGTTTGTCCCATTAGATATCCTATAGAATGTATGTTAGATTTTCGGCACATCTTTTTTATCAAGGCATAGTTAATAGACTTAATAGTTTTTGTCTATTAACTATGATCAAGGGCTATACCGCCATAGGGTCCATAAATATCTGTTATATCATCCTTGAGTCTGTTGGTGAGAAACCCATTGGTGAACACGCTAGACTGTCATCTGTCATGGCTTGCTTTTTTAATTACAACCAAAATATTGACGAATCTGCCGGACAATACCTGTTTGTCAGACAAGCAAGTTTAAAAGTGACAATACAACAATCTTTGACAGCTCCTAGAGTTTCTGAAATAACTTTTTTAGGCAACTGATAATCTTATAAAAAAACTTACCTAGAACTTTAAACAACTGATCAGGAAAAAATACCTCTCTTAAATTTCTACAAGTTTAGGGACGAAGAAATTTGTGTGTATGTGTCACTCAAACGTAGATCACTGAAATCCCAATTTATTGTAAGCTATATAAAGCCATTATTGATGCAAATAAGTTTACTGCTCAGAAGGTCTGCATCAACTTTAACCCTATTAACACCAGACTTTTTTGGTCTAGCGTGACATTGGAGGAGGGGGGGCACTAGGTGATAAAGTGCCTGCGGGTCATAAATGCGCCACACACATATGCTTAGGTGTTAGAACTTGGCATACTTGTAGAAAATCTAAATACAAACAGATTTGGGGAAAAATAATTTGAAAAGCGTCATTGAGATCATAAATGACGTCACAAATGCTTAAAATTGATCATTTTCCAAATTTTAAAATAAATTTAAATTTCTCAAGTATTACTGACAATACAGCCCTAATTCTAGATTTACCTACCTGATAGAAAAATTGTTATTACATATATATAAGAAACATTTAAGCACGTCATTGGGATCGAAAATGACATAAGAGCACCTGTTTTCCTGGTTATTGATGTTCATGTCATTAAACTTGGTACAAGATTAGAATATGGTATTTATAGATGTTTGAGGTAAGAAAAACAAGAAATTACGTAATCCCGGTGAAATAATATTTCATTTAAATCTGGTCTGTACTTTAGCCCTATGACCCATATATCTCCTTAGTAACCACGTAAAAAGGCACATACATATAATAAATAATGATATATCTAATACATCTTACAACACTCATAAATGCAGGTCAGCACATTTTAAAATTTAAAAAAACTTAACCCTGTCCGAAAAATGTAATACCCCCAGCAAGTATAAAATTTATCCAAATTTTTTTTTTTATTACAAGACCCAATAAAAGTTAGAAAAAGTCACAAAATTTCAGCACTCAATTACATTTCGAACAAACGTTTGCCCAGATATGTTGTAAACTATTTTTATTACTATTAGAAAATCAAAATAAAATGACACAATATTCTCCAAAACATTCTCAATCTCGAGTTTGATACGTAGCTGTATTTTCCCCGATTTTAATTTGCTGATGCCGGCACATAAAATATGCTGACGTCAGCAGGAGAAATTATGCATTACATTACATTATCATAATAATTATAATTATAATACAATAGTTATACATATAATACTACATGTGAATTTTTCTATTTTCAAATAAAAAAAAAACATAGTTGGCAGAGGGGTCAGAACTACCTACTGTTAAAACATTCCCCCTATAATTAGGAATCCCAACCCTTCTTATTTTAAGAATAACCCCCTATTATTTTGAGGTCAAGCTATTATCGTACTGCAGCAGGAATTTTTAGACTAAGGCAACGCCCAATAACACGACTTCTACAATTTACATAGCAAAGATACCATCATGGTTGGGAGGGTATGGAAATTGTTTTCATTTAAGATTATCCAACACCTTAGGTTTCATCAGTTTATCAAAATAACTTCTTAGCTAGAAAAACACGATCTTTTTAATTAATTTGAAAGAATTGCTACAACCAGAAAAAGCTTTCCGCGAATATGGAAAGCTGACTTTGCTTATTGCTTTCATTAAAGAATACTCTATGGTTAAAGATCCAATTTTTAATAGTAAGAAAAACCTCATTGAAATTTGATGTTCAACGATTGTAGGTTTGGGAAATGACAATCCTTTAAACATCATAAATGTCACAAGAAATTAGAACATAAAATAAAATAAAACATGTTTTTAAAAACGTTTCAACGATACAATTTTTTTTTTTTTTGAAAACGCCATCCCAATTGTTTATGCAGACTTTTTATTGGAAATGATTGAAGTAAGTTGAGAGGACTGATAAAAATTATAAAACTTCTTCTTTGGCTTCTACCACGCCGAAACACTTTGCCTTTTAAAATTTAAATATTTTTTATTCAAGATTTTCGATTAATTTACACAGAAGATCTCATATTTTTTCCCTGCATTGTCATCGACTCATTTCAAATAATTTTCACCGTGTCTGTATTTTAAATTTAGTTTCCAAAAAAACATCGTTATTTCTTTAGGAAGCATATGTGAATGGCTGAGTAAACAGTTTTTCGCATCAAAGGCGCGTCTACTGCGTGTTGATAGAATAATCTTCTGTTAGACGCTTAAGAACACGAATAATCGCGATCAATTCAATTCAATTTATTTGATATTCATTTATTTATTTTTTAATTTATTTAATTTATTCATTTCTGTCCACAAAGATGTACGATCATTCACACCGTCTTTCAAAAGCACGCTACACCCCCGGATTTGGTTTTAACAATTAACGGTTAAAGCAGAGATGAATTTTAGTGCGAGACGGGGGTAGATTTTCAAAAGGAAGTCATCAATATACCGACTGAGCTCTGATATTCTCATAAACGCGAGGAGACACGTGGACAGGATGCTTCCACTTTTGTTGCTCTTGTTAAGGTAAGTAGACAGTACACATACATATTGTCTGCAATTTTTTTTTCTCTTTTAGCTCGAACGGATCTACTCGCAGCAAGAACCTCACAGATTAAACGTAAGCAAAATCATTGGAGGATAGGCAGGATAAGGATTTAGTCAAATATGTTGGCCTTTTTGTATTTAATTGAAATTACGAGATATCCTAAAATTTTAAGTTTGAAAGATCAAGTGCTTTTCTGTAGCGGATAAGTGTTTTTTTTTGGTTGTTTTCTTTTCCAAAATAAGGTTAAGTAGTTCGTATTAAACGGATACGTAGTATTTTCGTCATTAGCAAATAAAAAATCTATTCTGTTGCCACTTGGCAAATATTTACAAATACTCCACACGGAAAAGTAGAACTGAAAATAAAGAATTTATCCGTGCAAACGTAGCAAACATGCTCTCTCGCATTAGATAGTTTTTAAAAACGTGTTTTACATGAATCTTACCACCGCAAACGTTTTTACGCCCTGGGCGTTTATTAAAATTCCCAAGATTTAACATCAGTTCTATATATTCTTTAAGAAAAAGTTAAAAATCATTTTATATTTTCATTGGTAGATAGGAAGTGTATTTATTGAAACTTTTAGATTTCTACCCGGCCTACTCGTGAAGATAAACTTGTCTAAAAATAATACTACAGTTTTAGATACATTAATCTGCTAGCGCATAATATTCTACCATTCACGTTCAAAAAAAGAAAACGTCAATTTTACTGACATTCTGTTAATTATAAGGAAGGAATTAAATATTTATTTTGAATTTAATTGAATGCACACGCTGCTTCCAACAGAAGAAATCAGTTAAATGTCATTTCATTTCCCGCCAAAATAATTTTTATTCCACGCACGTGCGTATTGTTTGTTTAAACGATCAAATCAACATATCACATGTCAACAAAAGGGGAAGGCTTAAATCGTAAAACTTCCCTTGTTAAGAACTTCACCTATGTTCTATGTTGTATTTTTTTATTATTTTTTTACTACAATTGTTACTTCTTTTTTAGTTTGATTGAATTCATGACGTCACTGGTAAGTGCTTTTGTGGAAATGTACATTACAACTTGTCTGCAGTCAGATAACGAATGAAAATGCAGAACTTTGTTTTATACAAATCGTTTGAGAAAAAAAGAAAGAAACGAATTTGATTAGAGGAATAAGAAGGGGTGCGGTTAAAACTTGCTTATATGTGAAATGTATTCATAAACCTTTTGTTTTTGAGCTTTTTTTTCGTTAAATGACTCCGTGTGATAAATAATACCTTGTCCTTTCCCTGTTGTTGCTCTCCAGGCTTCAAAAGGTGAAAAATTATAATCTGGCTGGTGGCTTTGTGGTAGAGCGTTTGCCTCCAGTACAGGAGGTCTTGGGTTCAAACCCTGGCCGAGTCATGCTAGAAGCTATAAAAAAGTGCGTAATTCGATCCTTTCTGCTGAACATTCAGCATGAAAATAGCTTTGATATCTTAGGCGGTTGTCTAGTTTAGTGGTTGTTGTGCTTACAGCTTGCAAGCACAGCACCCGTAGCACAAATTGGAGCTTTGAATGCACTAGGACCCCCTTCGCAGGACTCTCATCATTGGTTACAGTACCATTAAAAACTAAAGAGGCTATCCTGCGTAAATAACAATAATAATAATCTAGCTCTTTTAGGAAAATACTAAGCATGCAAGGCCTTGCAGCTAAAGTTTTGCCAAAACAAGTATCAGCATTACTTTTTTTTACTTTTTAGAAAAACGCACATGTCAGCCATTATTTATACATATATTCACAAGCATCCAAATCTTATGTTCAAATTAAAAATGGCAGACTCAACGCTGAAGGAAATGGAAATAAATATAGTAGGTGGTTTTGTCATGCAATACAACTTTATTTCCAGTGTTGTTGGCCTAATTTTTATCATCACTTTAAAAGCGAGGTTAAGTAAACATGATGCATTAAAGAATGTGTGTTTTAACCAATCACTATTGTTTTAGGTGTGTTTGTAAAAGAAATAGATGGCCGCATGTTATTAAGACTACGTTCAAATCATACAGGTGAATACATATGCTTAGATCCAACCGGTGACCGATTTATTCTTCAGGTAGGACACGTTATGTTTTAAAAAAATACTTTAGGCAGACAATATTGCTGGTCGGACAATCACGTTCCAAACTGTAGGCTCATCCGAAATAATGAAAAGAAGCCGAATCGAGGAATTTGAATACACAGAATTTTCTTTTTTTTTAAATCAGCCCAAGGCAATAATTTATTTCTGCTGATGTCGTGATAACGGAACCATTTTCTTTTTAAATGCAGTGGCACCTCTCTAAAGCGGACATCCTCTATAATGGACACAAGTAGTTAAATTTGTCCTGTCCTGGACAAATTTTAAAAGATATTTTCAAAGCGGGCACCTCTCTAAAGCGGACACTCCATAAGGCAGACAGCTTTTTAAAGCGGGCAAAAGCGTTTGCAGGGTTCTTTCACATTTATGTTCTCTGTAGTATGTTTACCTTTATCATTGATGTTAAATTTAAGGCCTGTTTACGACTTTTGAAGTTTCTCTTATAAAAAAAAGAATGGATTTGGTGGATTTTTTTTAATTATTATTATTATTGCATTCTATACAATATTATATTTTTGATTTGTAGAAGAAACATCGCGATTCGACTTTATGCTTGCTGTTTCAAGATCCGGTAATACCAACCCGTTACACATCAACTTATAACCGACGAAGAGTGTTAGCATTCAACAGATTTGGTGCTTTAAGAAACAATAAATTTATTTTAAACTCTATAAGCCATCGCAGCGTTTTGTTTCTTGAAACACCAATAATACGCCGCTTCACGAAACGGGTGTGTGAGTGCAGGTGCATGAACTCGATTGATACCATTTTTAGTAAGACTGACCCAGACTAATTTGAGTTGATTGAAAAAATAATAACCGGATATGTTTTGAAGGTAGCTATACATTGGTTGACGATCGATTGAATAGAAAAACTGACGACTTATTGACGCTGCAACAAAAACCAAAGAAAACCGAAAAAATATTTTTATATGGACAAAGAAATGTTTATTTTATAGTAAATAGAATATTTTTTTTATATCTATTTGCTCTTCATTCATAGAGTAGTTTTTTAAATTTTTAAAATTTTTAAAAATGTTTTTTTATGGTAATCAATAACTTTGCATTAAAAACTGTTGTAAAATTTTACATCTCCGTTTACACCCAGTCTACAAATACACTAAAATGGCGGCTTGTCACAATTCTGACTGATCATTACTCGCGACGTATCTCTGATGTTGCGAGATAATGACATTGTGTATTTTGAAATGAATATTGTTGCAATGTACAACCCCGAAGATAATATGTTGCAGAAGAGGGCTAAATTTTGCAAATCGTCTCAAAATCAATCCTAAACACTGTTTTTTATGTTACGACTCACACTTTAACTTGGTCACAACAGAGTTAGGCTGTCCCATATTTCAAATATTTTGGACCTTCACGGGACGCGGTGTGAATTCAGGAACTGGGACTAGAGCGTTTTTAACGTTGTTTATCCGGCCTATATATCAGCTAAAGCAAACCTTACGCAGCCTACGGACCCCATAGTAATGACCAGATGATGCTCCTTAATAATTTTAAAAATAGCCTCAAAATGTTATATTTTTTATTAGCTCCATATCTTTTAGTTTATCAGCCTCATCTCCATTCAGTTTTATCAGCCTCATCTACATTTAGTTTTATCAGCCTTATCTCCATTCAGTTTAATCAACCTCATCTCCATTCAGTTTTATCAGCCTCATCTCCATTTAGTTTTATCAGCCTCATCTCCATTTAGTTTAATCAGCCTTATCTCCATTTAGTTTTATCAGCCTCATCTCCATTTATTTTACCAGCTTTATCTCCATTTAGATTTATCAGCCTCATCTCCATTTAGTTTTATCAGCCTCATCTCCATTTAGTTTATCAGCCTTATCTCCATTTAGTTTTATCAGCCTCGTCTCCATTTAGTTTATCAGCCTTTTCTCCTTTTGGTTTTATCAGCCTCATCTCCATTTAGTTTTATCAGCATTATCTCCATTTAGTTTTATCAGGTTCATCTATATTTAGTTTTATCGGCATTATCTCCATTTAATTTTATCAGCCTCATCTCCATTTAGTTTTATCAGCCTTATCTCCATTTAATTTTATCAGCTTCATCTATAATTAGTTTTATCAGCATTATCTCCATTTAGTTTTATCAGTCTTATCTCCATTTAGTTTTATCAGTCTTATCTCCATTTAGTTTTATCAGCTTCATCTAGATTTAGATTTATCAGTCTCATCTCCATTTAGATTTATCAGCCTCATCTCCATTCAGTTTTATCAGCATTATCTCCATTTAGTTTTATCGGCATTATCTCCATTTAATTTTATCAGCCTCATCTCCATTTAGTTTTATCAGCCTTATCTCCATTTAATTTTATCAGTCTTATCTCCATTTAGTTTTATCAGCTTCATCTAGATTTAGATTTATCAGTCTCATCTCCATTTAGATTTATCAGCCTCATCTCCATTCAGTTTTATCAGCATTATCTCCATTTAGTTTTATCGGCATTATCTCCATTTAATTTTATCAGCCTCATCTCCATTTAGTTTTATCAGCATTATCTCCATTTAGTTTTATCGGCATTATCTCCATTTAGTTTTATCAGCCTTATCTCCATTTAGTTTTATCAGTCTTATCTCCATTTAGTTTTATCAGTCTTATCTCCATTTAGTTTTATCAGCTTCATCTAGATTTAGATTTATCAGTCTCATCTCCATTTAGATTTATCAGCCTCATCTCCATTCAGTTTTATCAGCATTATCTCCATTTAGTTTTATCGGCATTATCTCCATTTAATTTTATCAGCCTCATCTCCATTTAGTTTTATCAGCCTTATCTCCATTTAATTTTATCAGCTTCATCTATAATTAGTTTTATCAGCATTATCTCCATTTAGTTTTATCAGTCTTATCTCCATTTAGTTTTATCAGCTTCATCTAGATTTAGATTTATCAGTCTCATCTCCATTTAGATTTATCAGCCTCATCTCCATTCAGTTTTATCAGCATTATCTCCATTTAGTTTTATCAGCTTTATCTCCATTTAGTTTTATCAGCCTCATCTCCATTTAGTTTTATCAGCCTTATCTCCATTTAGTTTTATCAGCCTCATCTCCATTTAGTTTTATCAGCCTCATCTCCATTTAGTTTTATCAGCCTTATCTCCATTTAGTTTTATCAGCCTCATCTCCATTTAGTTTTATCAGCTTTATCTCCATTTAGTTTTATCAGCCTCATCTCCATTTAGTTTTATCAGCCTTATTTCCATTTAGATTTATCAGCCTCATCTCCATTTAGTTTTATCGGCCTCATCTCCATTTAGTTTTATCAGCTTCATCTATATTTAGTTTTATCAGCCTCATCTCCATTTAGATTTATCATACAAATACACATTTTGCTTTTTGCATAAATAATACACCTGGAAGAATTGAACGGAAAAAAAACTCAAGAACAGGCTTATATCACGTGTTCACTTTATTTCCCCGGCAGATTTTGTTTGCAAGTTGATTTTATCGAAGAGAAGGCTCGCTTTCATTTTTGACTCTTAACTACGACACAATAACATAATTTTGTTGAGAATGGCAATTTTTTCGTCGTTTTCCAGTGATATTTGGAAGCATTAACAAATTAGACACCGAAACACTTTTTCGGAAAACTCAAAATATCCCTGTTTTTTCGCCAACAATCATTTTTCATTAAAGGCGATATTGCATTACTTTAATTCTCTTTCATATTGGTTTCAATTCTGATATTTCAAAGTTGAGTAATTAAAAGCTAGGGCTAATAAATGGCATGTCGCCGGTATTTTGGGCTGGCTGCGACATCATTAAGCGTACTTCGGAGGATTAAATGATCAATACTCCGTGGTCGGCAGATTGCCACATCACTGCTTTTGTATTTGCGTTGCAAATCGTGCACATCGCTTAAAGATTTCAGATTTGCTGTGGAAAAGATAATTTTAGTTGTACAACAACCCATTACGACACCACTTCGTCTCAATGTTAAAAAAATAAAAAGTCCTGAAGACGGTTGCTTGACGAAAAAAATACATTTCTAACATAATATTTCATACGTACACCAAATTTACAAAATTGTTAAAGATTACTTTCAGACGCGACGCTTGATTTCTTTCTTTTTTTATTTATTAGTAATTTATCAAGAAACTCCATAGTTTTTTCTTCTTCTTTATCTTCGGCAGGTAATGCATTTTTCTTCATGTCGTAGTAAGAATCAACATTACCAATCGGTTGATACACCGCAGCAACGTAGGCGACGGAACCATCCAATGACAAGGTCTTCGAAATACCAACACGCTTGGTTGACTTCCACACTAACTGCGTAAAGTCACGATCATTTGCATTCAATTGCGGCTTATCATAATTGTAATTAAGCTTTTGTCCGTACCAGTCCTCTACCGCTCTCACACAAGGTGTGCTGGCAGTTTTATTATTCTCAAAACTCAATTGAACGTATCCAAGATTCAACCCTGGACGTTCATACCTTGATAAATTCCGAGCTGGTACATTTTTTAACGCAATTCTGTCGCTTATTTCAAGAGCTTTTTTGTAAAGATCGTTCGACCATTCCAAAGGTTCTGCTCCATGCCTTCTACGAAACTCGTTGTGTAAAGATACACAATTTTTCTCCAGATCTTGTTCTTGATACGGATCTGAAAGAATGAAGAGAATGATGACAAGGGGAGTACACATAGTTTTACCATTGTATTTAAGTTTTGTTTTACTTCAAAATTTTGTGTAACAGAGCCGTAGCAGACAGCTAGATGTTGTAGGTGGGATATGAACGCGTCCTCTGCACAATTCCCTTCCATATTAACTATAACCGACAAAAATTTAGAGGAAAGCGTGCCTTCCTTAGGCTTCATAGGCTGCTACGGTTCTGTGTAAGCCACTACAATTTTTTTTCTATATATTTTGACATACCATCACATATTTCCATTCTACATGCTTTTGTTTGAAACAATTCTGGAGTTTTCGCACATTCTTCGGCTTGACATTGAAGTGCTCTCGAGGTATGGCCAATTCCACATTTAGCTGAACATTCGCCCCAGTCTCCCCAAGAGGACTCAACTGCAGGATTTTTCATCTCCACTTGAATTTCTTGTTGAACCTTAGATGGTGTATTTTCTGTCTCTACAGTTAAATTATTTTTATTTAACTTATCTTGAAGCAGACTTGCAATCGCACTAGCTTCTGATTTGTCATCATCAGAAACGCCGTCAACATTCTTGATGGTGCCATTCAAAACACTGTTTGTGAAATGTGATACAACAGTCTTAAAGGTATCATCAAGAGACACTCCCTCAGACATAGGTGCAGATTGTAGCTTGCCCGCATCGCTTTCTTCTTCATCAGGTTGGATTTTCTCAACCAATTGTGTGTCAGCAATAGAAAGACCGTTGTTGATTGGCTTTTTGGCTAAACAGAAGTATACCATTATATTAACTACCTTGTTGACGTAATTGCTAGACAGCGGAAGCCGTAGGGACAGACATAAAAGTAGTATATTATTGTCTGTTTTTTTACATAAATAATCCCAGTGTTATAACAATAACAATAGTTTTTAAATACGTAGAGATATCTTGTTGCATGGTTAAAAGATACACCGAGCCAAAATTAGCATGAAGTTGTTATTGTTAGTAAGATTGATTGTTATTGATAGTAAAAAAAAAAAAAATACTCACGAGGTTTGCAGCCACTGCTTACGCAAATTTTTCGTTCCATTAAGCCCCCCGAACACATTTCCCGTAAACAGTTCCTTCGTCTTGAAATTAACCCTCTGCCGCAGTTATTGCTGCATTTCGACCAGCTTGACCAATCAGAAAAGACGCGCTCTCCTAAATAAAAAAATGGAACTTGTAACATTTGAGAAAAAAAAAGGAAATCTACTTTATTAAACTTGTTGAGAAAATAACAAAACCTTTTCTCAGTCATGCTTAGTAGTATATTGTCTTTTGTTATACCTTCTGTCCTTATTTCCTCCAATAAACTAATAACCCTTTATTTAGCGCCGCATTTAGGTTCAAAAGCTTTGTAAGCGCCATGTAATAAGCGCTGCCTTCCTGATAACCGTCGCAATCAGAAAAACGACGCTATTGGAAAAAAAATAAGAAACACACAGAAATTCTTAAAACAACACGTTCACACAAAGGTGTCATTACAAACAAATATGTTTAACAACTTTCATGCCCATTGTCATTAAGACTTTCTTTCAGTAAACCGTTTTGATAGCACAAATGACTTTTCATTAGACAATCTTATAAACTGCATCTGCAAGCTCTACTCTGGCCGAGTGTTACAAACAAAGGGATTTTCTTGTTAATCTTGTGATTGGTAACTGTTGCTCATAGAAAAAGGCACTACCTGATTAACGCCCCTTCATAGTTAACGCCCACACTAAATGAGGCAAACTCCCATTTCCTTTTTAGCGCCCCCTCCTATTAAACACTCTTTTTACATGAGGGATTAGAATTTCTAATACAAAACAAAACAAAAAGCACAGTTGATGACTTACAATGCAACATAACAGATTCTGGCGTGAAAGACGGCAAAGATCCGTCGAATCTGCTCGACGGTAACTGAAATAGCGACGAAGAAATTTCCGTTGATTGGTCTATTGAGATTTATTTTGTCACTCTCTTTCTTTTTCTTTTTGTATTATATTTTCGTATAAAGTGTTCAACATAACTTCTACTTTTTACGCCCAAGGCGTTAAATAGTACTATTTAACGTACTATTTTTAAATGATTGGTTCATAATTACAAGAAAACTCTTGCGGTTTTAACATTCGGCCTGATTAGAATCTGGATATCTAAAAAAGGTATATCTAAGAAGAATGCTTGGCAGTCAGAATTCGCAGTTCGAAATCGCAGTCAGAATTCACTTTATTCAACTTTCATAAAAATCTTCCAAATATTATCATCCTAGAGGTCAGCAGAAAATTCCATTATGGTCGATCGCAGCAGGTTATCTACCAATTTGTAAACTATCGCTGACCACCGTGATAACTCTGAGGACGAGAATGCTCAATCAAAGCATTACGTCGCAAAAATATAAACAACCTTGTTAATTTCTTTTTGCAATCTTTGAACTCTTAAACAAAATAATTTATGCGTTTTTTAAAAAAAAAGACTTAAAAGAGATCAAATTTAGTACATACACGGAAAGACGTCTACGGAAAAACGTCTACGGAAAAACGTCTACGGAAAACCTTAAAAGTCTTAAATATTCGTATCACTTTAAATCGCCATTTTAAAGTTTTAAATACGCCGGCAGATGCAAAATTGAATTCTCTGGCAGACGAAGAACAACACGGGAAAAGCGAAACAAATACCTTCCCCTGTGATCGGACCTATACAAAAAGATCAAGCTTGGCCAATCAGATTAAATGACTTCGGTACGCGTAACATCATAAAAGCCGGACCGGAACCCATACTTTTAATTCCCTGAACTACATAGAAGGTTTCGACTATGTTGTTATATTTTTAGCAAGCCTAATTCTTTCGAAATTCCTTATTTTATCAACAATTCATGCATATTGAATTTCGCTGATTTGGTCAATGCTTTTGATTTTTTATAATAACTAAAGATATAAGAACACAGGTAAAAGATTTAGAACGAACATGCTCGGCTTTCCACAGAACAAGAGTCGTGTTAGGACATTTTTAAAGACATTTTTAGGAACAAACACTTAAGAAGGAGCCAAGACTTCCAAAATTTTCAGTGTCCTTAAGTTCCCACAAAAGAAAAAAAAAGTTAAAAAAGCTGATATGCTGATTGTAATAAATACGGGATTCGTTTCTATCATGTGTTTTTATAACAAACATTCGTTTGGAGGCGGACTGCAATGCAACGCCCCTCCTTTTCTTAACGTCCCTCCTTTTCTTATTCTATTTTCCTTATGATCTTATACGTGCTGGAAATGAATCACAATTCTTCGGAATGTCTAAATCGGAAATACTTAGACATCAAAAAAACACCCTTTCCGCTTTTGCATGAATGGTATTAACATGGCATATATAAAACATAAAACACAATGAAATGAAAATAAAAATTTATCTAACGTTGTTTATGTTCAACTTTATAAAATACTATACAAAAAACAGTGAGAAACTCGTCAGTCCGTTCTCGGGTGTAGGCGACTCGAACAAAAACATCCAATAGGTATTGACATTTCATGCTGTTCGTGACAAATTGCCAATGTAACAAGGTCTGGCGATGGTAACTTGATAGCGGTAGGCGCTAACAAGCATGAAATGAATAAAAACTGGAAACTTGATGATTTTTGTGAAGGGTTTCGGTAATGTGAATACATACTACATGCGTGGTGACATACTACTTGCGTGGTGACATACTACTTGCGTGGTGACATACTACAAACATAGTGATCATGCAAAAAAACACGCTCCTGCTAGTAATAAGTCTTAACCTCTTTTTCATCCGCTTCAACATACTCCTTTGTCTCGTGATTTTTTTCAACCTGGCGTTCGTTTTGGTCAGACATTTTGGTATTGTCGTAAAAGTTTTTTAATCCTAATTTGTCTTTTAAGGAAATTTTCTTACCTTCAGTCTCGTGTTTGTTTGTGTCAGTCGCAAAAGAAGATATCACTTCTTTATCTTTGTCAGATTTTGTAAGTTCACCTCCCGTTTTGTCAGGTGTCAAGTGGTCATCATTTTTGTGTTCAGTCACACTTGCACTTGTTTTTTCTTCATCAACATCACCTTGAAACCTTTCAGCCAAGCTTTTTTGCAAATCATTCCCAATAGCAGCCATTAACGCTATAGATTGTTCTTCATTCATTAAACCAACTCTGCCTAGTTCAGGAGACGTTTTCGCGCCTTTATTAAACGCTTGGCGGGCTTGTCCTTGCGCTAACACATTTGCTTCAGCTGATTGTTGGGTACTTGTGGAATCATCACTTTGCGTGGTGTCTGTAGCGGCTTTAGTGTGTTCTGCTAACTTTGAATCTTGTTCAGTTCCACCTATATTCTGTGCATTGGATTCTGCGCCTTCAGTAGGAGGTTTTAACGCCTCTGCTGTGGTCTCACTCGATCCCTTAGAGTTCTCTGCACTACCTTTTTCATTTTTTCCTTTATCTAGTATTTGCTTTAATTTTTCCTCAGTTAACTTGGAGCCGCTATCTTCTGAAGTTAATTGTTCCCCAGGCCTTTTTCCTTCATCAGCTACTTTATCCTTTTCTTTTGGAGGTGGCTTTTTCCCTTTAATTGGAATAGGTTTTGGCTTCGGTTTTGGTTTCGGTTTTGGTTTCGGTTTTGGTTTCGGTTTCGGTTCTGTAGGTTTTTTGCAACCGAATAATTCCAATATCTTGTCGGCACATGGTGCTTCGTAATCCACCTTTGGATCTTTTGGGTGTTGTGCGTTAGCCACGCATGCTTGCTGAAGATTTTGGCACATGGCTGGATTATTGATAGGCGGACACGACCCCATTCCTGGTGCGCAACCGGGTTTTTTGGCACCTTTTAGAGCTTGTTGTAGTTGTGCATTCTGCCACATCACTTCCTGAAAAGGTGGTGTTTCTAAAACATCGTATTCTGGTAAGGCATGGTGTTCATACCCGTACAATTGATCATTCATGTCACTAGCTTGATCACCTAAAAGTAGTTGACGAGGTAATTCATATCTACTATAACAGCTGTCATAATCTGCAGAGTATACACACAAAAAGAACTCAAGCATATATTTGTATTAAAATAAATAAAAATAATACCTGCATAGTTCGGTCGGTGGTGGTTCATCTTTAACGCCAGCTTCAAATGATCGATAGTGCTTGGTGCTGGTAGTTCAAAATTCCCCCACACATCATTTTCAGGAAAACCTCCATATATATTCGGGTTGGGAAGCACAGTATTTGGCATATCTACTGCTGGAGCTCCATCCGGCGCTTCTTCTCCATCGCCGCCTTTTTTATCCAGATTTGACACACGTGTTATCTTACTGTCAATACTGCGCGGGTCACTCCACATAATAGGTTGGTCATCAGAAAAAGAGTTAAATTCATTAGAATCCTTTGAATCAGCCATCTCATCACGTTGGGGTGTTCGTCTCTCGATTTCTGCGCGATTAAAACCATCATCATCAAAGTTATTCCGAAAGGAGTCGATGTCTTCAGGATACTGGACACTTTGAGTTTTGTTCAATATTTTATTCAAATGTTCTAAGTGAAATAAAAAAAGCAGAATTTCATTTAACTTGTTTTTGTGCCTGAAATAACCTTCCTTAGATATAAAAATCTTTATAAAATAATAAAGTTTTTTTTATAAGACAAAGAACTTTTGTGAGTCTCAGACTCAGCCGCTTGTAGTTGTCTTGGAAAAAAACTGGAAATATGTCAGCAACAACACCCCAACACTAACCACTAACAACACCTTAACCACGCCTAAAAATTTTCTGCTCATTTTTATTTTACTTTATTTTATGAAGAGAAAAATAGTGTAATTACAAGAACACAAACTGTAAAGAATATTTGGTACTGAGACAGAAACCAAAAAAACAAAAAAAAAACGTTAATTATGAGTTTATTCTCGTGTTTTTAAATTACCAAAAGACTGAAAGAAAATTAGAGGTATTTTCTGGAACACATTAACATTCTTAATTTGCGTTTACAGGCATTCCCCTGTATCCAATAAATGTTATATTTTATTTCCTGACCACAAGAACAAAGATTGGAATTATCAAACATATACACACTATTTTTGCTGCTACTGGAATGATGGCGACTTCTTCTCGGTCCACCTTCATGTTTTGCGAAGAATTGCTTTTTCTTTCTTGCAGCAGCTATAATAAAGTATTAAGAAACGCATTACCTATGACACATGCGAAACAAATAACTATATCTGCGAGATGAATATAGCCGACAATAAACAATACGTTTTTGAAAAATTCACGTACCGCATGTCGCCAGTAGCAACAACACCAACAGCAAACCCCACCTCATTATCTTAAGGTGATAAAATAACGGTTAATTCACAATCACTGTTATTTGGATGCTGTTTTTTAAATTCACATTTTATTTATCTGTATTCGTTTTTGTTCTCTTCACTTTCACGCTGCGTTAACTCTTCTGTTCTGCAAAATGTTTATATGTTCCAATTATACCCGATGTGAGTTCTATTTAATTCTCATACAGAAGTATTGTTCGGGCTGGTTATTTAATGAAGCGTGTGATTCAAAGTGTACAAATAAAATACTAAATCAGTGCAAGATTGCTGAGAAGAGAATGGGCTGGATGGGCTGGATGGGGGGGGGGGGGGTCGTTTTTGAAAGATGGGGGAGGGGAGGATAATTTTGCCAATTTTTTTTATCAACAGTAACGATCACAACCAACAAAAAGATTTTATAATACATAATTTGCATCATCTTTAAATCATCTAAACTCTTTAATTTGCAAAATTTCCTAATCTTCGGACCTCAACAATTCATTTCAGTAAAATTGACCAAACTAATATTTCAAACCGTTGCAAGATTTCCATAAACATTTCACCTCGTAGCCAGGAGACCCAGCATAATTTTTCTTACCATCGTAAATCGGAATTACGCTGGGTCGCAAACGAATTGCCTGCAGTCCAGAATATTGACCGCGCTTTTTAATCGATTATTTTTATTGTGTTTTAATCACTCTTGCGAATGCCCTCATCCTTATAATTAATTATCGTATTTTTAAGAGGGTTAGATGTGACCACGCTGACTTTGGTGCTCATGGGCTGATTTTAATTCGGGGTTTGCTCTGAGAAATTATTTTGTGTTAGTTGTTGGATTTGAATTTTAGTGACTTCCTCTGATACATTCGTTTGCGTCCAAGCTTTCGTATGAGAGAAACTAAATTTTATTGCCTTGAACATAGACTTATGCATTGAAGAAAGCTTAGTTAGCCAGACTATTCACCTTGGACTTTTCAAGCACATGCTTTAAATATTTTGCTCTTGACATGTCACACCGAAATTCAAAAAATTGCAATTTTTACTGTGGTGGGAAATTTCACTTCGCACGAATGTCAGTCACTTCGGTATCTTGACTTCCCACCTCAACGCTCGTATCTTCGCCGCCATTGAATAGTATGCGTGATTTTGCACTTAGGACTTAGGATTTTAGGTCAATTGATTAAATCCCATACTTGGGAAATTTGCTAATTCTTCGTGAGCAGCTCGGACGTGGACTATTTCGTTGTTCAGGTAGGTTAGAAAATGCCACCACCAGCAAATCTTAAACGCTGTCCACCTGGCCTACGTGATTTTGCAGTTTGCTGGCTGATTTTTGACCATGTTAAACATGGCAAAAAATGTCTTTGCTTCAATAACCCCACCCCTAGTTTTCATACCAAGGTAAAATTAGAATCAACATTTTCTTTTGAAATTCAAAAATATATAATATATATTTCATAAATCCCTCTGGACACAATAAAACCAAAATTAGAGACAGTGCAGAGAAGAAGTACAAAACATCCAGATAAAATGATGCAGACTTTATCGCGGTGTTTACATCTCGTGCCCCTGAATTAGACTAAGCCACCGAGCTAACGACAATGGGGATGCGCGGGAGGTGTTGCGCGATCGCGGAATTTTTTGTGACTGTGCTCCTTAAGTAAATTTGGTGCCTGAAAACAGGTTGAAGACAATTGTAGAATTTTAGTCATTTGTTTTAGGGAAACTACTTTAAAGCAACATTAAACTTTGGGGCCATTCAACAACATCCATGTTCGCCATTTTTTACCAACCACCTACCCCTTGTAACGCATCGTAACAAATCTCACCCACCCCATATTTCGAACCTTTAAGACCTCATCTATTCATTTCCTACAGTACCAAAAACCTTCATGTAACAGATAATCAGGCAAACTAGTGCTTTAATATGAGTAAAAGATATAACAGGGCTATTTATTTAGCACACAAGATGACATTTCTGGTACTTTTGCTTAAGTCCAGAGGCAAGAAACAAATTCAAAACAAATTCACACTACAATGTTTTCAAAACAATCGACAATAGCGTTCGAACCACTACCACAAACAAAGGTAAGGTGGAGCGGTGTTGTGTGGAGGCACATTTCGTTGAAGACTAAAGGGAAAATGTTTTGATGCCCAACACAACATGAGCAGATATCCTCTTCATCTTTCCTTCATTTTATTTTCTTATCTGCAGCTATTATCTTTTTCCTCCGTAGAAAAGGTATAATATTTCGTACATATTTAACTGTTTTTACGTTGTCGAAACAATTTTGTTTTGTTTTTAACACGTGTCAAGCAGATGATGGGAGAATGCGTTACAAAATTAACAACTTCGTCAGCCAGCTATAGATTACATTTGACGCTTTCTGTCCAGGAAAGTCGTGCATTTTGGAAAAAACATAATTCACACGTTTCACATGTGTAATTGTTCTTTCCTTTAGGATATCCAAAAGCAACTAGACATAGATAATGACGGTAGAATTTTGTTTGTTGTTTTTCTGTTCTTTTGTTGTTTATCTTTTGTTCGTTCGTTCGTTTGTTCGTCCGTTCGATTCTTAAGTTTAGCAATCCATACTTTTTAGACACAAAAGATCAAGACAGGGACAAGGACGTGTTTGATAGATTCTATTTCGTTGGTGAAAACCCATTAGATAAAAACGCTGCAGCAGAACGAGACCCCCCTCTACGTGACATCCCTGTATCCACAGAAGAAATTCGAAATATGCTGCAAGAATTTAAGAAAATTGAGAAAGAAAATAATGCGAGGTCAGAAAAACATGACATTCGTCGAAGGTCACTAGATACAGGTAGCTATGATACATGGAGCACATAATGTCAGTGGGACAAATTACCCACTTTCTTCTGCTAAAAATATCCCTTGTGCCCGTTAAGGCTGAATATTTTAAAGTATTAAAACCAGCTTTATTACTCTTCAATACTTTATCATTCTTCACAGCTAATGCTGGTGGACAACATTGTCCCCAAATGTTTCGTCTTTGTTTCTCATGACATCTGGTAACAATTGAAAAAATAAAGATTTTCCATATCCTGTTGGAAACACTCCAATGACGTACTGTCCTTGTACTATCGACTCCAACTATTTGACTTGTTTCGGTTTAAAGTTAAGGTCAGAAAAATTTCGGCTCTCTAAATTTTCTCCAATATTGCTAGGTGGTCCAAGTCTCCTACTTAATCCCTTTATACTCTATCCTCCTAGCTTTACATAGTTTAAATCAATAATTGATAAAATTTGACTATACCTTTATTAAAAATATACTAGATTATTTCTCATAAAGGAAAATGGTTCGGTAATTTAGCTATTCTTCAACTTTTCAATTCCGCAAATTAAGCAGTTTGTCAGCTCTTTAGCTACCTGATTTGTAAGTTAAACGTTTTCCATTTTTACTAACATTTTGACATTCTCTAAGTCTTTTTTGAATAATAAAAAAATTGAATTATTACGTCTGCGAGTGGGCGAATTCGTTTACATTTTTGCTGCCAGATTTCTCAATATATTCCAAAATTAGCGGTTCTGTTTCAATTTTTTCTATTTCTTGCTTAGTAAAGTCATTTTTCATTATTTTGACTTCTCAAGAGTGGGCAAAGATTTATGTATTCTCTGGTCCGCTTGCTTCGTTTTACTATCCAAATCGTATGCGCGGTTATCACAACGCGGATCATTTCTTGTAGGAATTTCATAGATATTTGAGGGGTGGTTTCGAGCAATAATAAATTTCTTGCTTTAGTCAGCTATAAAGAATACCTCCACTCACTACGTCACCGCCGAGACCTCGAATCCATGAAAGAAATCTTTAATGTAAAAGAAGATTCTGAATTTGAAGATTTGAAAGAAAAAAAGAAAAAATTAAAAGAATTTGAAGATGAACCTGAAGAATACAAAAACTTGAAGAGTGAAATTAGAGAGTATTGTTATTTTATCGCATAGTTTATACTTTACTAAATTTTATTTCGGCTTTTATAATTCTTGGCTATGTCAAGTAATGATAAGAAGAGAAAACTCAATTTTATCAGTTCTTTGAATCTTTCTGCTTGTTTATGAATTTGGTGAACTACCGCTGTTTTAAGAACCTTGGTATTTCTTCACTTTAGAATAGTTTTCACTGAACTTGCTAACAGAATCCATCCTAAAAATGAAAATGCTCAAGAATTACTACTCAAAAACTTTCACAATATCTCTTCTCAAGAATTATACAACACAGCTTTAGAATGGGGCGTTATAAAAGAATTTGATGATAATATTTTTGGTAAGAAAGTTTAATATTTATGTTTCATATTAGCGTGCAACAGAAGGCATTTCCACACAAAAAATAACATAGCTAAATTATCGATTGAGGTTATATGTACCTAAATACTAATTTGCGTGGATATAATGTTTCGCGGGTTGGTATTCATTTTCGCGTATGATTGTATGACGTTAAAATGTAACGAATATTTTTAAAAATTTATAAATTTCGTAACTGTGTTTTTAAAATTAACTAATTTAGTAAAAGGAAACAATGAATTGACAAACGCTACAATTTTTATTGTGCTATTGACCTATGTTTTTCGCACAGAAACTATTTAATTTTGAAAATTTGGCTAAAAAAAATCGAAAAGCCTCAAAATTATTACCGTTAAAAGCAGTAGAATCCAAAACAATTGGATTTCTGCTGATGAGAATTCTCTTATTTTTAGCCAGTAAAGAAGTTAAGCATCGCCACAAAAGAGACTTCGACCATCCTGACTATGAACTGTCATTCGGTGATTTGAACACTGAGACTTCATATGAAGTTTCTCATGATGTTGTGAACACATTTGAAGATCTGCAACATGAACACGCATTCAATGCGGCTGCTTATCAAGATGTTGATCCGGTCATGGAAAATTTAGTTTTTGAAGATGACGATGAAAATAAAAATGCGTTTGATGCAGGTATGGAGAATTTCTTTTTTTACTTTTCTCAATCTTTTCATCACTCAAGTTGAAATTTTCACGCGCATTATTCAAAAAATAGTTATAACTTTAATTCTTGCGTAGTTCGGCAAGCTAAACTCTCGTTTTTTTCAAGACTCACACATTTTATTCTGATTACGTTTGAAGAATAGGAGAGTTCGGCAAACCCTCCGTGGCAGTTAGAAATTTAAACAGTTCTCCCTTTTAAACTAAATGTTCTCACTATAGCTAGTTAGTTTGCTATAAAATACTGGAATACTGCGGTAGGTTTCTTAAGCTCACCATCAAGCACACACAACAGCTAATAATGCGCCATTTTGAACTCCTGCGCAAGATTAGAGCTCTGGGCTCCAGTTTTATTCGCTTGTAAAAACAGTTAAAAAACGAATTGTACCAGCCGATAATAACTCTTTACTGTTAAATTTAATTTTATTTAATGGTCACACTTACCCAACAAACCTACAGTTAGTGGTATGGTCTTGGGTTGACAATCCTTATTTTTGGAAATAATTATCGACGTTTTCGACCAATCAAAGAGTGCGAATTGTACAATCCGTGGTATTTTACCTAGCGCTGCATATTCTCAAACCATATTGTTGTTATAAGAAACAAGAATAAAGAATAGCGCCGGGTTTCCTGGTTAATTTTTGTGCGCATATTCGCTCACACTATACACTGTTTTTTTTTAAAGTAACTATTGTGCTAAAAGCTGCAAAATGTGTAAGCAAATTTCGTATAAACAGTATTGTATATTAAGGCTGTTTTCCGCTTAGCAGAAATGTTCCGCAGGAAGAAAATTTTAAATGAATTGTAAATACAAACATATATGGCGGTGGTAAACAGAAGAAATAAACACAAGAAGGTTGTATTAAGAAAGGAAGAAAAAGGGAGAATGCAATATTTTAGTTCACGATCTCAAACTTCATGACCATGAGCTCTTCTTTCGTTAATTTTGCATGTTGCCACATCAGTTGGAAAATTTACTTTGATTGGTGGCACCATCAATTGTTAAATATGGAGTTCGCTGTAAACCAGTTAGCTCAGCTGAGAGACTTACGGTGACATTGAAGTACTTAGCCACAGGTGATTCACAAGCATCAATTGCTATTGCGTACAGAATGAGCCCAACTACTGTGGGTCGCATAGTAAATGAAACGTGTAAGATCATATGGGATGTCTTGTTAACTAAAGGATATAGAGCAACTCCTAGTACTACAGAACAATGGAAGTGTATTGGACAAAAATTTGAAAATAAGTGGAACTTTCGTCACTGTCTAGGTGCAATTGACGGAAAACATGTCATAATTCAAGAACCTAGCAATAATGGATCCATTTTCAATTATAAGAAAACATTTTTAATTGTGCTACTGGCTGTGTGTGATGCTCAATACCAATTTACAATGGTTGATATCGGAGAGAGTGGGAGAAATGGTGACGCTGGCATTTTCAGCAACTGCTCACTTGGCGATATCATGCGATAATCAATCAGGCGACATAAAGAACGGAGCAAGAAGAGTGGTCGAGAACACGTTCGGAATAGCTGCATCAAGATATCGCATACTCCGCAGAGCCATTATTGGAAAAACTGACACTGTCCTCGAAGTAACAAAAGCCATAGTTGCATTTCACAACCTTCTGATGCGCGAGAACATAGAAAACTATATTGCCCAGATGATCATATAGATACAGACACTCCGCGAGGAATTCGCTTAGGACGATGAAGAGAGCATGTTATCGGTGATCAAGGAATGCAGCCTGTACGTCAGCTTGGGTCGCGTAACTACTCAAGACTTGCCAAGGAAACACGGGCAATTTTCGTGAGTTTTTCGCGAATTGGTTCGGTGCCCGCAATCAGACATAATATATTATCCAGGTGTATTTGAATTCACAACAGAAAATTCACAACAATAGTATCACAAACACAAACATTTTATATATGAAAACTTAAAAAAAGCTAAAAATAAATATGTACTGAAATAACTTCAGTCACCAAGATCTATCAAGACTTGTAGTATTGCAACTTCTCCTTTCTTCTTTTCGCGAGGAGACAACTCTTTTAGGGAAGATATCGAGCTTTTGCAGAAAAGTGAATCTTCATCTTTGTCTTACTCAGGTGCGGTTGCTGAACCTTTATTGGAAGATTCATCGCTTAAAGCTTTCGCCAGTAAAGCATCAACAGCTAATTCACTGCTAGTGCTACTTCTCTTTCCTGACCGCGCCACTGGTGTCGGTTTGTAAATGAGAATTACTTTGCGTAATAACCTCATCGCTACTGATATCAGTTGTCCCTGACGATGAAGCTCGTGATATGGGAAAGATGTTAACAGTTTCATTAGTAGGAACAGTATTATTCAAAATCGTTAACTGATCGAAGAATTTGCAACTTGGTGGTTTCTTGTTCCCAGGATCGCCACTTTTTGATTCTCTTCGTTTAACAGTCTTTCCATAATTTTCAACAAGACGTTCCCATGAGTTCATAACTTTGTCACACACTAAGTTGTTTTTCAAAATATATAACCAGGTGATCAAAAGATGCAACTAGTAATTATTGAAATTATTTTCGCAAACTTAAATTATCTCAAGTATAAGGAAATTTTACTGAATGTTCTTTTGCAAATCTCATGATTATTTTCTTTGTGATTATGAAACAAAATGAAAGAGTGTGTTGATTTTCCAGACAAGCACGTCCTACACAACTACAATACTCATGTTTATTCATATAATACTTCTAGGGTGTCCATACTGATAATAATTAATTTTACTTACCACCAACATTCAAAACAAGCGCAATTCTTTTCCAAGCATCATCTTTCTTCACACTGTCTTTAAACAAAGTTGACTTATGGATTTCATATGGATTTATAATCTTTCACAAGGTCTATCAATTCTGATAACAGATTTTACTTCTCTATGTTCGTCATTTTTGCTATTGTTCGGCCAGCGGAGGGTGGTGGTGGTGGTGGTGGTGGTGGTGGTGATGAGTCCTGTGCACGAGGAGAGGTGGTTGACATTTTTGTGACTGACTCTGATTAGCTGCTGATCACTAAGTTGGACATTTTCTGGTACGTTGTATACACGTTGTGGAGCAAGAGCTTTAGGAGGTACTATTTTGTCGCTTATCATTTATATGTCGCATGAAGGTTACAGGAACGTTATTGCATATGATACCATTGATGAAATCCATAGATCTAGAGGAAGTTATTTTGTATAGTATACTCTTCTTGCCATTCCTCCTGAACTCTATCAAAGTTATCGCATACGTCTGTTTCGTCCGCCATGATCACCTTTTCCCTCGGATTTCATCAAAGTTTTCCTTTCAGGGAAACTTTATTTAACGACTGCGCATGCTTCACACGGAAAATTTTCTTCCTGCGGAACATTTCTGCTAAGTGGAAAACAGCCTTTACAGGCAGCAATTTATACTTTGGGTTGTGGTTTTAAAAAAAGAATAACTGGGTTTACATTGACTTAGACATTTTGTAACTTCTTTTCGTGTTCAGATAATCCTTTATGCTGACATTGAACAGCACACTTTTTTCCTAATTTAAATGTGAACCGAATTACTTTAGTTTGGGTTCTATGTAAAAATTTAATATTTGAACATGCATTTCTGGGTAAACACGGATAATTTTTAGCAGGTGTTTTTATAACATTTGAATTTTTTTCGCTGTAAATTTTGCTCCTAATTATGTAATTCTTTCGTTTGCAGAAGTTCAGAATCCTTTGGATGGTATCAAGTTAACAGGAAGTGTAGACGAACAAATCGTAAATTTTAAAAAAAATTCTGATACTGAAACTGCCTCCTTTGATCACGTAACATTTAACGAGAAGAAAACGCCTCCATCGACGTCTGAGAGAAAGAGCAGAAGCGTAGAAGACGAGCATAAATATTATTTAAACACCGGCGAAACTTACGGCAACGACGAAAATGATAAACAAACTGTTGATTACAAGAATGTTGCTTTAAAAGATGACCTGTTTTTAACAGGAGCTTTTTCAAAAAACAAAGATGAAATTACCAAGTCAATATTGAGTGAAACAGCGGAGAAGAGTAAAACAAAATATTTAGAGGGATCAGTAGAAAACAACAACACTACAAATATGAATCCATTTCCCAGTAATTCTATTCTAGTTCTTACAAAGAAAGTCAAAAGTTTGAAAGAAGCGATTAGAAGTCATCCAATTCTACATGCAGAGCTTCGTAAGGTGCTTAGATATATCGAACTAAAATTGAGAAAGAAGGAATCAGAATTAAAAGAAAGATATTCCAACATACAAAAAGGACTGCACCCTCTTTCCAGTCTGAAAACACATTCAGAGTCACAAACAGACACAAATGAAGAAAATAATTTACCTACTGAGAACAGGTCCACTGGAGAACATTATAGCAACCTACCATTATCTCCTCCAACTGGAAAAGAAGATCTATATGCTCCGCAAACTGATGGAAAAAGCAGTAACGAAATCTTCGAACGTGGTTCTCAAATGGATAACAAAAATTCCATCGGTACAGATGATACTGTTGAAAGTAGTACAAAAGGTGGAGATGGAGACAAACTAACAGATGATGTCGATGTTTCTTCATTCCACGGGTCTTCCAAAGAGCGAGATAACACATTTTTCGAAGACTTGACTGCAGAGCAAAACAAGCAACTTTCAGAAGTGTTTGAAAATTGGAAGGATAATCCTCATAATTCAAATGATGCATCGGTACCTTATGATAACGAGAAAACAGAACATCATAAGAAAGGAGTGGAGTACGAAAAATTGCATGATGGGAATGCTCATAAGATGTCTTCAAAAAAATCAAAAAAAAATCCAGATGAAGAGCTTTTTGATTACGAATACGACAATGGTTTGGATAACGACGGAAGGGAGAATTACGTAGATGACGAAATTAGTTTACACGATGGTGATGCAAAAGAAACTAAAAATGGACACGCTGAGCAGGACGTGGATGAAGTTCAACCAGCAAGTAATGCAGGTAAAGAAGAAAAAGGTAAGAAGAGCTTATCCAAACTATTTTCTTACACCATAGCTGGTTGTTTGTACAGAGTAAAAGATTTCAGAATTCAAGTTTGAGATTGGGACATCGGGAATTAAACAAAATGTGGAAATAAGAATTGTGAACGCGCGAATTAAAATTTTTGGGAATTAAAAATTAGGAATTGGTAATCTCAAATATCCGTTTGTTCTAACGTCCAACAATGCGAAATAAAAGATTACGACTGTCCGTCTTGTTTATGAAATGAGAAAGTTTGCGAGTCAACGCAAATTCGCAGACATTAATTTCGCATCCTTTTCTTCTGCATTTTTTTTTTGTTTTTTTTTTTGGGGGGGGATTCATTTCTTCTTTTTAAGATTATAATTCTAGCGCCCTAAAATATGGACTAATTTTTACCAGTATTTTTATTTGTTCAAAAAAATCTTGCATGTTTTTGCATATTCTATCACAGAAAAATAAAAGAATAAGTATGTTTTATTTCGACAAAAAAATCTGGAAATTTAAAACTTCTTTAAAAATTATTTTTCTCACGCGTGAAAACTGCATTTGTTTTTGCCGCGTTTTAAAACTTAAAATTACTCCACGAAAAGTCGAATAGAAAAATATTTCCTTTTTTTTTTGCTTTAGATATATCTTATGTAATAAAACTCAAATCTTACTTTGCCAACGTGGATTCAAAAGACCAAACAGATGGCGAAGAAAACAGTAATAATAAGCTTTTATCTAAAGAGGCAAGAAAGGAGAAGTTAAACTTACAGGACGCCAAACCGATGCAAGAAGATTTACGCGAAAGACACAAAGATAAAGACGGGAAGTACACAAGTCTCCTAAAAACTGCAGAACTAATAAATCCCGATTTTGAAAGTAGCGATGGTGTTATAAATGAGCAACGTAACGATGTCTTAGATGAATCAAAACTGATTGATCGTTTGAAAGTGGAAGAGGGTAGCGGAAGTGAACGTTTAGCTGAGTTCACACCAAGTGATAAACCATTGAAACCTCATCCTCCTGACCAACTCATTCTTGGTCAATCCAAAAGAAAAGAAAAAAGTATGTAAAAAAATTTATTTAGTAGGTTATAGTCTATGTACGAGCATTGAAGGACTTTTCTTGTTTTTCTTTAGAAACAAAAGACGATATCGTGTCAACAAAGGATGCTCAAATTTTGTAAATTTATAAAAAAATTATTTTCAAATATTTCAACTTACTCTGCACACTACAATTTTTTTGTTTTTATTGTCTAGCAACTAGCGTGGTTCAGAAGAGGTTCTGGTGACATGCTTATATTTTTAGCAGGAACTGTTTAAAACTATTCAACATTACCAGAAATTTTATACCTTTTTATACCGTCAATAATAAAGCCAAAATAATTTCAATAAAAATCTTTATGTTCTTTCAAATCCGATTTTCAAAATTCATAAAATTTATAAAAGCGATAATAAAATAAAAAATATAATTTCTAGGTTCTTCTCTATCCTTCCTAACTAGCACTTGATCCAGCAAATTTCGTTATAAATCGCTAAATTTTGCAGCTGCGAAATTTGATAACTTTAATGTGTTTTTATACAATTAGGAATCTATGTGTAGTTTCGCAATCTCTTCTCCGTAACTATGTGTAGTTTCGCAATCTCTTCTCCGTAACTATGTGTAGTTTCGCAATCTCTTCTCCGTAACTATGTGTAGTTTCGCAATCTCTTCTCCGTAACTATGTGTAGTTTCGCAATCTCTTCTCCGTAACTATGTGTAGTTTCGCAATCTCTTCTCCGTAACTATGTGTAGTTTCGCAATCTCTTCTCCGTAACTATGTGTAGTTTCGCAATCTCTTCTCCGTAACTATGTGTAGTTTCGCAATCTCTTCTCCGTAACTATGTGTAGTTTCGCAATCTCTTCTCCGTAACTATGTGTAGTTTCGCAATCTCTTCTCCGTAACTATGTGTAGTTTCGCAATCTCTTCTCCGTAACTATGTGTAGTTTCGCAATCTCTTCTCCGTAACGTAACCTTTTCTCGCATGTATTCGCCCACATAGATTTCCGGGTGATTAAATAATAACGCGACACAATAAAAAAAAATCATTTGGAATGGTGACCGAAGAAGAGAAGTGAGAGTAGAAAGGAATAGAAGAAGTTTTTCATTAGAATTAAAACTGTTAATATAGGGGAAATCATGATAAAAGTTGGTAAGTTGTTTAATATTTTCTACTCTACCATTTTTTTGTTAAGGAGCCACCTTGGAAAAAAGTTCCAACTGGTTTTCCAGAGTTTCAAGTCGTGAAAGTAGTTTATCTTCCTGAATAAACCACTCTGATTAAAAAGAAGTATTTAAACAGAAAAACCTAACACCTTGTTTTGTAGTACGTGTTAGTAGTTTGGCTTCTTAACTGTAAAATATGGGTGTAAAAAACGAGTTTAAGAGTTTCAACGCTGCTTTTGCGAAAGTTAATTTCATAGGAATTTGCCAGTTCACTTTAAAATACGAAATGTGAAAGGAACTTTCGATTTTTAAAGTTCAGGGTAAATCGAAAAACAAAAAAATATAAAGAATCTCATTTATATCTTCCCTGATTGTATACATCAACAAAGTACTTAAAAACAGGATTGCTTACATCACACTTGACCTACCCACAGCTCATTAATTGGACGCAATTACCGGACTGTCAATTTATAAAAATATTTTTAAAGACATATGGCGATGACAATGTTAATACGCCTCTATTCCTTTCCTCTGTCCGTCACTTTACTGTCAGCACGTCAGTTGACAGCATGACTGACGTTATGTTCACCAGCGCGCAAGTGAAAGAACTGCTTTCATTATACGAGAAAACAGTGGTATCTCTTTTTAGACTGGAATTAGAAAATATTAATGAGCAGATTTCTTCTTTTACAAAAGGGTTTAAGAACGCGTTGGGTGATTTGAAAGTTTCCATAGAATTTATGGACAGTATGAAGCAAACAGAGTTAACCGTATTAAAAAATGAACTGAAAGAAATAACAAAAAAAACTAATGAAAATTTAAAAAATCACGATCGGGAGATTGACGACATCAAAGAGAGATTGATTGTTGTTGAAAGAGATACGAAGAGCAATGTTTTGAAATTTGATGGTGTCCGAGAAGATGAATGTGAATCTGAAGAAGTTACAGAAGCCAAAGTACAAAAATTACTTAAAGAACATAATATCGAAGTGGAGATAGAATATGTGGAACGCGTCGGTAAATGGAAACATTATGACGGACGGGAATGGTTGAGAACAGTTCTAGTAAAGCTAAAACATTTTAAAGATAAAAGGCTGATACTAGAGAGATTACACGAGCCAAAATTAAATGATTCAGTGGTGAACATAACTGAAGTTATCACAAAGGAAATAAGCAGCAAAATAGATCAACAATTCTTACACAGAAATTTTGAAAATATTATTAGAATACCGCAACAAAAGTTAACTGGTGAGGTTTAAGACTTTTTGTCTAGCAGTCTGTAAATTACTGTCTGTAGATTCAGTTAGCATACCAGAGTCAAATGTATGTTTTAAACTTAAACGTTTTTTTTACAGCTGCAGAGAGATGGAAGATATGTCTTGAATCTCAAGAATTAAAGAAGCGAGTCAACAGCAACGCAAGAACATTGAGAAAAAAACGACCAGTACCAATACCTTTAGAAGAAAACAGTAAGTTATGACCACTTTTTTTAAGCTTCTGACAATTTTCACTTCATACAAGTAGCTTTATAAAAGAATCTTGTAAATCCTATGTAATAGACCTTCGCTGGGTAAAAAGGCGCTTTCAAGTTAAGTTTACAAATTGTGACGTGCAGTTTCAACCCTGCTCCTTACCACTTACCAATCAATGGGAATAGGTTTGCTGCTTAAGATGGATGTCTAGTTTGCTTGACGTGTAAATGGGAGATAGAAATACGCAAGGGTGCATTTGTGTCAAGTACAAACTACAGAAATTGTTCTAGTAAATAAGATATTTTTACCCTAAAATTTAAATGCACTTCTTCAACCTCTTTCGCCCCCTCCCCTTCACTCTCCCCAGTCAACTTTTTTCCATGCTTCTATGTGCTTATAGTTGCAACTTTAGATTTTGTCAATTTTTTGTTATTTTCTTTTATCTGGCTTTAATTTTTAGATAAATGTTTTTTTGAATTCGTGCAGAATTTTTTATTGGAAAATGTTTTTTATAAGCTTTAGGAGACTAATTAGTATATGTAATCGCACGTTTACGAGTGCAATTAGGAAATAATCGAACGAATATTTTTTTTTGCTTTTAGTTTTCCGAATCCGTTAGGACGAGGATAAATTTAAAAAGCAAAAAAATTACGAGTTCGATTATTTCCAATTGCACGAGTAAACGTTCGATTACGAGCTAATCACACAATGAACTATTTTTGTAAGAGTAGCACAGGATGTCAATTTCAGTTTTTATTTCTCTTGTTCAGATTTAATGAGCCTTATTGTTTTATGACCTTTTTATGACCTTATTGTTTTATGGGCTTTTTTATTATTAATCATAATCATGATTAACAATAACAGGATGTTCCATTTAGAAAAAAAATAAAAACATAATGAGTTGAGTTCGATCATATATATTTTTTAAATTATCGGCGCTCCTTAAAGAGTGCAGTTAAGATTCTAGAGTGCAATTAAGAAATAATTGCACTCCGCAGAGTGCAATTACGATATAATTTGCACTGTAGAATAAGCGCCAAACAAGAAAAAATAGGTCATCGTGTGATTAGGAGAGTAATTTTCTGCATAATTTTGTTTGTCACATACGAAACAATTATACAAATATTTTACGGATCTCAAATTTAAACCTTTATCCATTTGCGCAAATTTAATGACTTAGACCCCCAACATTAAGGAGCCTCTAAAAATAGCCCAGCAGGAACTGGTTACCTTAAGAACAAAATTTATTTCCCTCAAATCAACAAAATTAATTTCGTAAAAAAGTTGGTCATCCGCAAATATTTTCCGCGTTTCTCGTTACGCAACAATTTCTACTTGTGTTCGTGGCTTTCTTTGTACTTCGATTTTTTGTAGGACATAACCCATTAATTTTATCAAATAAAAATATCTTTATTTATAAAATATAGGTCAGGCAAAATGCTGATTTTATTTTACTAAGTCTTTCCGAGTTATGACTTTATCATGAATTTTGCGACACAAATTTCGCAGACTTCAGTGTTCTGAATTTTACTACATTTTATACGAATTATTCGCACTTATTCACTTTCTAACGTTTTTCCCAATAGGACTTCGATCATTAAAATTTTGCATTTTGGTTACATGTTTGCGATCTATATAGAATCATAAAGATATAATGTTCGTGTTTTGCAACATGAATTTTTGTGATTTCAATCTGAATTCGCAAACGATTTTGACGCTTGACATATACCAAAAACCACTTTTAATTACGTGTTGATTTATTTACAATTTAGTGACGAAACAGGAAGACGAACTTAAAGAAAAAATCAAAATTTTATTTTTGAAAACTGACAAAGATAAAAATGGTTGGTTATCAAGACAGGAATTTCAACAGTTTGTCCACGACTTGATTGGAACTGATGAAGACATACACAAGGAAATGTTTGACTCGATTATTCAGGAGCATAACTACGAAGAAATTAGCTTCGAAGAATTTTATTTTTATTTGACAAGTTTAACAAACGAGAAGGATGAGAAGGGAAAGAATATTCGAAAGAAATTTGTACTGGGTAATCGAGACTTGTGTCGACTTAATACAATGGCAATTAAGAAGAGACGAAAACTATCACTTAAAAATATAACAAAAAAATTATCTCGTCAAGTCTCTTCAGGACTGCATGTGCTAATCGAGAGAAGCGCATCTCAAGTTTCTGAGAACGATCAAGATAGTGCGTGGTATTTTGAAGAAAAACTTTCTGCTCTGCTTACAAACGAAGACGAAGAAGAGTTAGTGGAATATATAAAATCACGCTGGGAACAGCTGGTTAATTACAAAAGGCGAGGGAAGAATGGTGAAGTGGTGATGTACACAGATGAGCAAATCACAGACGCGCTCCCTGGCACATATGATCTCTTTCAATTGGTAATGGATCAGTTTGATGAAAAAATAATTTCTACTCCACCAAGACACGCCATATTGAAACCAGTTAAATGGATTTCCGCGCCGAACTATGTCGACCATGGTCAGCTACTTTGTCCAAAATATTGGAACTGTACAATACCTATTGATATCGGCACTGATCAGAATTTATGTTATTATGGCGCGTCATTAGCCAGTAAAAAGCAGCAGCAAATTGCATTGTTGCATCGTCATGCTACTGTTGATTTCATCTACGGAGAAGGTAAGAATACTTAATTCAATGCGCATTTATTTTTATTTTAGGCTGTTGCACAGGTCATTAACGGCCTTAATTTTTGCAAACGAATGGCGATATACAACTGACCAGCCAACAGGCGTAACAGATATGGTACTTAAGGCCTGGCCAAATATCCACTCACATTATCTTTGTCTAGATTACCAAAGTAATTACGTAGCGAACAAAGGAGGAGGGTTTGGAATGGAAATGCATGAATTCCATCATATGGTCTGCCCACTTCAAGACGATTCTGGATATTTCATTCTTGGAAAGAAGATCTCTGCAGATGAGATGCATCTTACAGGTAGCTTTACTGAGCTTTACGTGAGGGAATAAAATAATCAGTAGAACCTCTTTATCGCGTACAATTATTTTGCAAACTTTAGTAGTTAAGGTAATAAGCACACTTATTACACAAAAATATTATTAGCTAATTTTAAAATAAGTTCAGGATTTAAAAAATAAAAAAGCTGTTATTTATTTTTTCTGTAGCTTTCAAGATTCCGAAGAATCACGTACTGTACATCCCCCCAAATTCAATTCATTCAAACGATTATCTGAAAGGAAAATGGAGGACGATGTTGACGGATGAAGTATATGTTGACCAGGTACATTTTTTGAGAGAAGCTGAACAAGGTTATTATGAGAAAGTTCATATACAGCTCACGCAATGATGCAATATTATATTAGACAAACATTCAGCTTGTATTCGTGGCTTATACACCTGGAAAGTGGCTATTTTCCGATGTTTTGGAATATGATACGATTGTTGTATATATATATCAAATATGTATTAGATATAACGCAGTTTCGTTATATCTAATACAGAAAAGAATGAGAATCTCTGGAAAACAGTCAAGCATTTAAAAGTTATAAATTACACTTTCGTTTTTGCCACGGTCACATAAGATGCTGAGAAACAACCTCCTCCCCATGCTCTTTGTCTCTTTTTCTATGACGAAACGAGTTTGGCTGAGAAACATTTACTTTATTTCATGAAATTAACGAGGCACAAATTACCAATCAAGAAATTAAAACGAAGGAAAGTAACGCGAATACCTGCAACAACTTATAAAAAATAATTGATTTACCGCAATTTAGCGCAACCGACTTACAAAAAGCATTAAAATTATGCGAATCAGGAAAGATGCTTATCTTTATTTTTGAGAATGGATTCATTGACACCCAGTTTCTCTTGTTTCCTTCAAAACATATCAATTAGCTTCCAGCCTGCCTTAATCAAAATATCAGGACGATACTTTTTTTTTTCGTCAATCAAACAAGGAGAATGAAGTATGCGCGTGTCGAGCTTTGTATTGCGATTATTAGAAAAATATATTTTCAAACTTTTATTACAGGTTTTAAATGAACTAGTAACTTTTTCAACGTCCTAGATATTTAAGTTACATTTTAAGGAGAATTTAATTACCGCGAATTTTGAAAATTCGTGTTAATTTTAAAGCCTTTGTTGTGCCACATTTATCTCTCACTTTGTTGTATAATACATGTTCTCATTAAAATCATGAGTGGAATGTTATGCAACGGTTAAACAAAAATTACATCACTAAAAGGTGAAGTGTAACCTTGTCTCCAGAGCTCAGACAGAGAAAAAAGTCTCTGGGGGATGAGGTTGAGATGAAGTGATTAGTAGCACGAGTTACATCAGTAAGCTAAGCAACATGGTTTACATAAAAGAAATATTTTCTTGCGCGATCAACGTTGCGAGTCACGTGTTCTCTAAATTTTTGTTACTAAGCACTTGACCGACAGCACACTGTTGCTAGTCACGTGATCAACACCTTGTTGTTATTAGTTCACATTTAGATGGCATACACTTTAACAAAGAGCTTTTTTAAAATTACCACTTGATTCTCAATTCAAGAATTCTTTCGGAATTTTTATTTTTACAAAATGTTTTCAAAGCAAGGATGACAGATGTTCAGCAAGCAAACACGTCATAACTTTATACTGCATGCAACCTCGTCTCCAGAGCTATTCTACCACTATAATATGCTGACAGAACGGCTATTACGGAACCGTCTCATCAGCAGGCGTAGAAGAGTACTTGGGACGAGGTTGACACTGCACACTTGCATTCTTTAAAAAAATATTTTACCTTATTTTGATCCTCGATGTTCTTAATTTTTTTAATTATAAACTTAAATATATTCTCAAGTTATTCTTAATCTTAATCCGAAATTCATTTCAGCCGAAATATATTTTTTTCACCACCTGATTGCAAAAATTTAGATGAGGGACTGTTCTTAAATCAAAAAAATCAAAAAAGGCCCTGGGAAATGAGAGATGACAGATTTTTAACATAAATTACAGGGATTTAATTTTGCGGAGCCCTTTTCCAAAGTTTAAATTTATATTGACGAGTAAAGTGTACAATTTTTTCCACGAAAATTTCTTCCCTTGTTATATTTACTAGCTATATATCTTTTTAAACTTAAAAGAGCTGTTTTGCTAAATTATAATTGTGTCTTTCTTTCAAAAATTGAGAAATTATCAAAAACAGTTTATGGTTCACAGTTTTTTTTATTAAAGCTTTTAAATTCATGAAAAATATATAATCGCTTTATGTACGATTTAATAACGTTAAAAACTAGTCAATTATTTTGAAAAGCTTCACCGTAAACTCATTATTTTCATCTACGTGAGAAATAGCTTTTCCTAGCTGGCTGTTAAGATACGTGCTTCCCTCTCCAACGCAGTGGCTATAATACTGTTTTCCTAAACAATTTTCCTTTAAAATGTTTCATTTTGAAGGAGGGAGTTTATTTTCTCCAATTAAACTGAATTGATAAAAAAAAACTTATTTAGCTTTTTTATTTATCAAAATCCGGGATAAAGAAGAAAAAATATGTTTTAAATGTTCTTTCGACCCACCTTTTTTAACCTTACGATAAAAGCAACGTGAAATAATTCTTGTGGAACCTTTGAAAGTTGTGATAAAGAGTGTGAAAATATATAAAAAATAAGGGAGCAAGGGAAGTCGTCACAAAAGTTGTTTGATAGTAACCAAGGAAGAACATCGAGCGCCAGATGGCTGTGCAATTACTTTAAAAATTGATTAATAATTTAATATATATATACATCTATTTGGACGAGAAGAGGTAAAAGAAAGAATTTTCAGTGGAGCACCAAGCTATTATATTTAGTGCTTTTATAAAGAACGTGGAACAATCTATGCGTCAATATAAATTTTTCTACACATTTTACGCGTAACTCGGTGATTTTTTTCAAACATGTGTTTTGTTGTATATTTGCTTTCCAAACAGGCTTTCATCTTTTAAATGAAACATATCCGACTATAAAATATCAACACGTTTTGCTTTCCATATTGAAAGAAAAATTGTTTAGTGAAAGACCTATTTCTATGTCTGTATTTCTATGTTGTGTTGAACTGGAGTTTGTATTTTTATATTTTAGTCTCATGTCACAGTGTCATTGTGCGCATGTGCGTAGAAGTAATCAATAATATTTTTTAAAAATCAGAAATTAGAAATCTATTTAAAAATGAAGAATTAATTTAAAAACAAAAACGAAATTATTTTTGTAATCGCAAAGAAATGAACATCGAGTCAATATGGGCGTATTTTTTATAAATTGGATTACCTCCCTTCAAGGACCGACGAAAAATCTTTTATTACGGACACTTATTTTCACTGCATATTTATTAGTCGGAGCTGCAATTTTTCGGATGATCGAGTCCAGAACGGGGATAGAAGAGAAAAATGATTTCGATCAAATTAAGCAAGACATGATAGACACGTATGGTATCAACAATAGCGTTTTGGAGATTTTTATTGACCGTGTTCGCTCAGCTGAAGCGGAAGGTTATTGGGATGTTGACTTCGAACGATGGAGCTTCTTTGGCTCATTGTTCTTTGCAGCTACAGTTCTCACTACTATAGGTAAATATGCTAATCTGTAAGTGCTAGGGTGCTTTTCTCTCATTTTTTTGCACACGCTTTCCTTTATTGAAAAAAAACAATTTAACCCCAAATTTAAGAAAATTGTGAAATCATAACAATTTCTCTAGAACAAAATACAAAATGCTGCAAACAACGATAGTATAGTATAAGTGTTTTTTATCGTACATAGTTTTCCTCAATAAATCTGAATTTAAGAAACCCATTAACAACCTAGTTGAACTGGATTCTCTGCTAAGTTACGCATAAAAAAGTGTATGCCGCGAGGTGGTAAATTAACATTTTTGGTCTCATAAATATTTGTCGAGCGTATTTTACATAACATGTGGAAACAAAGCAGTTATTCGTCCATTCGTGTTTATCTCTCACTTCGTGTAACGGTAGTAACCATAGTATTACATTTTTGCAGGTGGTAAAAACTAGAAAAAATTCCTAATCTGATCATTCTTTTCAATAAAATACCTTCTCCTATAAAAACTTATCATTTATCGCGCTTATTAAAAACACATTATCAACCACAATAACATCCAGTTGGCGTACCTTCAAGGTGATTCATTGTGGTATACCATAACGGAGAAATATTGTGAGATAATCTCACAAAAAACAAAGGCTCTTGAACATCTGTCTTCAATTTTCCTTGGACACTTCTGTAAGCAGCAAATTCTAGATTTTGTGCTTCTCCTACACTTCACCATCATATTAAAGCACTTTTAAACATGTAGGAACGTATTGCGTTCCCATTAGTGGCTGTTATCAATAAAGATCATGCGAAGCTGCATTCCGCACAAGCACAGCTGTGTCACAACTAGACAACCACCTCAGACATCAACCCTATCCTCATTCCAATCCACTTAGCAAAAGACTTCAATTTGCACGTCTATGACATGACTTGAACATACGACTTTCCGCACTGGAAAATAACGAAAAACCGCACCAGTTGCATATTCACTTTTTTTTAATTATTTCTTTGCTTATGGACATGATGTTTTCAAGTCAAAAAAATTGCTAGACGATGTAATAATTTGCTAATGAAAGAACTTCTTACAATATAAACAAATATTTTTGTTTTGACTTAATTTCCAACGCGGTTTCATATTTTATACTCTTTCAAAAGAGTATTCGATCACGGTCAAATGCTTATAGAAAACTCCCTAATTAGCGGACTTTTTAATTCGCGGGAAGTTTTTTTGTTGCACAAAATGAACTTTGCTCTCCAATATTTTCTCCAATTAGCGGACATGGAAAGAAATACAAACATTTACTTTTCATGCGACCTGCTTTGTATCGCATTGCACTTAACTACTTTTCCTATCCGCTCTGGTGCTTTTTGGTGTCCAAAAAAATACATTTTACGGGTATCTAGAGATTCTTTATAAAAAACATAAACAATTTCGTCAATTTCAGTATTTTCTCTCCCCTACATCAACTGAATTGACAATAGCTAACCTAGTTAGGGAGTCAGGCTTCTAGAAATTAGTCGAATTAAAGCGGGAAAATTGAGCCAAAGGTGTCTGCTAATTAGAGAGTTGACTGCAGAACAAATATTTTATTTTTCGTTTAGGTTTCGGACACATGGCACCAAGAACTTTTAGCGGTCGACTCTTTTGTATGATATATGCTTTTTTTGGGATACCCATCACTGGCTTGATGTTGAAATCATTCGGTAAGTTACTGGTGACGTTATTTCAACATTGTAAAAACTTTAGTAGAATATCCCCACTCTATTCCAGCCCTTTTTTAGTTGGCGAATCATTCTTTTCCCTTCATTTATTCATAAGTTCATAATGAAATCGAGACTAAACATAAACAGAGACCATGTTTTGATCCAGGATCCAAAATAGATTCCCTGATCTTCTCTGGCTTTTAAAAGTGTAGAAAAATAATACAACAAAAAAGACATCGCCACGATAATGAGAAAAGATTTTCTCGAAACGTCGTCTGCTAAACTATTACGTTTAAAAGAATATACAAAAAATATCAAAATATATGTTTTTGACTGAATAGATAAAAATAGACAGAATTATTTCTGTTAAAATGTAAAAAAAAAAAATATTTTTTGTGACTGTGATTTCCTGCCTGTCTATGTGCAACATATAAATTTTTTTTTGACTTTTTAAACGCTACGACCTTTTCTCCATTTAAAATAGTTATTTTTGTTTTTTTCTATTTTTTTCGAGTTCACTAGTATTTGCTAATTTCACTACCTTTTAAAAAGTTTCAAAGAATTATGAAATGTTTTCGTCGGTGTGACCACAATTTCTTTTTCTCATAGGTGAAAAACTTATGGACAGCATCGACGTTTCCGTTGCCCTGATTGATGAAAAATTATTAAAAAGAGAAAGACGCTCTACCGCAGTGCGCACAAGCTTGATACTTTTCACCCTGATGGTATTAATGATCATATTTCTGGCCCTAGCGTCGCAACTGTATGAAGGCTGGACCTTCTTTGAAGGTTTCTACTTCGGCTTTGTCACATTAAGCACCATCGGTTTCGGAGACTTCGTCCCGACCACACCCCATCACGGCGTCAACGGAGTCACGCACATTCACGTCGCATTATTTATCATAGTAACTTTTTTTTACATCACTATTGGTTTAGCGGTCGTATCGAGCGTGCTCGTTTCTGTATCAAGAATATTTGAAAGTAAAACAGAATGGGAATTTGTTTCGTTACAAGATGCATACCAAGACGGAGATGAAAATCACAATGAACAAACTGAGTTGCTGATAGATAAATAAAATGTAGAACGAATAAAAAGCAAAGGGTATAATTATTTACTATAAACAAAATTTTAAATTATTTATCAATAGTACAAATCCTTATTATTTTATCCTCTGCTTAGAAAATACATTACGAATTACATTTGTGAAAAATCTGTTAGCTACTCTATCAACGTATCGAAACATAGCCTTACTATATATACATTCAATAAATTTTTTTTGTCCAGGTTTTTCTCTTAACTTGGTCTAGACACTTTATTTCTCTCCCTCGTATCTTATTTTTTGTGAAATAGGTTCAGCTAACAAATGTCCCAGTTATTTGAGGCTCGATTTAACAGTTGATTTTTTATATAGAACTATTACTATTAGCAAAGGTTCAAAAGGTTGAGGGAAACAGTTCAAAAAACAGAGTTAACCAGCTTTCAAGTGACAGGGTGCCTGTCCTGCTACAGGGAATGTATTGGTGACAAGATAATTAGAAACAGTAACCTATTTTTTATTGGATCAAAAATGTCTACCCTTGAGGTACTGAAAATTTTTAGCATATCCTATTTACAAAAACTTTTGCACTCACTAACATACTCTCCTCAATTAAGCACTCTCCTCCTTTCATTTATTTGAAATAAAAGATAATAAAGAAAAAATTTCATTGATTAGAAAATCAAAATAAATACGCACAATAAAATTAAATTAAAATCAAAAAATTAAATTTGTACGAAAAAATAGTACAAATATGAAAAGTGAAGAGTTTACAATTTTTATTTACTTTTCAAACCAATACGAGTCAATAACCTTTCTGTCCTTGTTTGTCACGAATTCATATTTCATCGACGTAGCATTTGCAATCCACAACCTTCCATAACCAAATTCTTCCGAGCTAAAACGTAGCCATGGCTTATCCTCGAAAAATTCCAAATCAATTGGCCGTCCCGCAGTACCAACAACAATGTGAACTGTTCCGTCTGCCGTACATTTGTTCCTGTAAAGTTTGCATGTGCGCTGATAGGAGTGAACGTGTGACCACAACGCAAGATCAACTTGGTATGTATGCAGCAGATCTTCAAACAGCTTTTGCATGTTGATGGCTACTTCTTCTTCATCTAAGGATGAAAAATAGAGCAAAACAGGTTTAACAGTTAAAATACTAAACACAGTATTAATTCACTTGTCTCGTATTCCACTTCTTTGCGGGTTGAAAGTAGAAAATGGATTCGCAATAGTCATAGATAAAAGTTTGAATAAAAACCAAAGAAATCGGATATAAGTTTTCTGAAAAGTGAAAAAATATGGATCATCTAATCAAGATTGGGTGAAGCCCAAGCTACAAAGCTTTTTTGTTATCTGACAAGCACGTTCTCTCATTTGTGAAAAACAAGTCAGTTTAAAAATTGCCTTAAAATTTATCAACAAAGTTGGATGAAAAAAATTTGTGTTGCTTCTTATAAAAACGTTTATCTAAGTGAAGTATATCTTTACCAAGTTGTTCTTGACTAGTGTACATGGGTCGATGACCAGTAATAACTACCCAAGGGGTAACCTTTCTATTAACAGCTTTCAAATCATTCTCCAACCATGCGTGTTGTGCTGTACCTGGACTGTAGTCATGTTCTGTACTCATTACAACGTAGTGAACAAGTCCGAAATCATAACTATACCTGAAAAACGAAACAAATTGATGATGTACACTTAAACACGTGACGCTGTTCTCTACAATAGTAGCTGTCGTCTGTCTGTTACGGAAACACGAAATGCGATATATAAAGGACAGGCGACCCCGTGGAGTTTCTCACGGGTTGACGGCTAATATATTATATTATTATAATTATTAAATAAATCATTCCTAAGTGAAAATATTTCGTAAAAACAACTGTTAAGAGCTAACGAACATTTGATTAATCAGAATTGCTTTAGACCACTTTCAATAAAGCGTTCTTGACCGTTCCCAGGATTAGTATCCGGGTATGCGACGTTTGTATTTTCTGGGTGCAACGTTTGTATTTTGGCAGCTTTGGAACGAATTAACTTCCCCAGCAATGCTACCATCTTAAATTGCAAAGCAAATTAAACATATTGAGGGTGGAAGTTTAAACGCTGACAGCTACGGCCATGATTACAACATTTGTTTGAACTGACAATAATGAACAAACATTCACAAACACTCTTTTCTCTACTTTACATATGCTTAACAGCTTTTGTTGACACATTACGCTGACGTCATAAAGGCGATGTAAAAAAGGAGAATTATCAGCATAGTGTAACAAGTCATGAAGAATCCAAATCATATGTTGATAAATAACAACTTTCAACTAAACATCAACCTACCACCAAATGGAATGTCCATTATCTGCCATATGAAAGCGATAATACATTGGAACACCACATTCGCCACCAGAATCAGCACCAAAATTTCCCCAAATTGGATGAAACCCATTTCCAGCTCCACTTGGATCTTTTTCACCACCCGTCCAATGATCTTGTTCATGGTTACCAATGGTAATCATATATGGCACTAAAGTTGCGTAAGGCTGGACTAGAGAAAACCATTGTTCCCAGATATAAGCCTAAACAATATATAATTATATTAATATATAATTTTGAAACAATTAGTATTTTGACCCTCTTCAGATGTGGCGCTTATTAGAAGCGCTTATTTGCAGAAAACGCAATGAAATCAACATTCCCATCTACGTAAACAAACAAATCTATTCAGTTCTTACATATCCCATGGCGTACGATATATCTCCATTATGTAATACTTTCCGAATGTTGTTATCGCGATATTCTTCGATAATTCGAGCGGCAGTACCATGCGAACCGGGTGAGTCAACTACACCCTGATCTCCGTATGTAATTACCATGTGTGGAGTAGGATCGCCAGCTGGAAGTGGTGTAGTAAAGTTGTAAACATCACTCATAGTCTAAAATAAAACAGGGTCGATTCTAAGACTTATATTTGATAAATGATAACCATATCCAATTTAAGATGCAAATCTGGTCAAAATATGGTAAGACAATTAATTTCGAAGTTCTTCATCACAAATAATTACATGGGCTAAAGATTCACGCATTTTGAACGTGTCAAAGTTGAATTTTTAATGTTTAGAGCGCACTTAGGATCTTATTAAGGGTCCCCCGCTTAATAATTTTTAATTTTTTGGCTCCCTCCCTTTCAGACCTCCCCATTTATTCGGCACAGAAGAGTATAATCTTGGTCAGCAAAATCAATTTTCCAGAATTTCAGAACCTTGATAGTAGATGTCCAGGATAGTAGGTGGGAGGACAAGGGGGGGGGGGGGGGGGAGAGCTTGAAACGGCGGAAAAGGGGTGGTTCGGAAGTGTAGTTATCCATTATCACCCAAAAGTTTACAGAATTTACCTAAAACTTATTTGCAAAGAAAGGTAAAGACGAATAAAAAGTCACAGTCTCTTCACCTGCATCCCTCCACCTGCAGACACAAATACAAACAGAGTAGCCTTACCTGCCCATCGCCAAATTGATAATAGTACCTCGTGTTGGTTAGAAGTGGTTGCAACAAAACATCATGTATGTAGCCAGGATCACGAAATCCCACTGAAGAAGCGGGAAAAGCACACATCTGTGACGCATTGTACGTTCTCGTTGTTCCGTGCGATTTCAAAATCATTGCGTGTTCAAACAACCCATAATAAACTACAGGTGTGTCCTCTATAAGAAACGTTCAATGATTATTGGGTTTTCAAAAGTATGCGTGTTCAAACAACCCATAATAAACTACAGGTGTGTCCTCTATAAAAAACGTTCAATGATTATTGGGTTTTACCATAATAAACTACAGGTGTGTCCTCTATAAAAAACGTTTAATGATTATTGGGTTTTCAAAAGTATGCGTGTTCAAACAACCCATAATAAACTACAGGTGTGTCCTCTATAAAAAACGTTCAATGATTATTGGGTTTTTAAAAGTATGCGTGTTCAAACAACCCATAATAAACTACAGGTGTGTCCTCTATAAAAAACGTTCAATGATTATTGGGTTTTTAAAAGTATGCGTGTTCAAACAAACCATAATAAACTACAGGTGTGTCCTCTATAAAAAACGTTTAATGATTATTGGGTTTTCAAAAGTATGCGTGTTCAAACAACTCATAATAAACTACAGGTGTGTCCTCTATAAAAAACGTTCAATGATTATTGGGTTTTTAAAAGTATGCGTGTTCAAACAACCCATAATAAACTACAGGTGTGTCCTCTATAAAAAACGTTCAATGATTATTGGGTTTTTAAAAGTATGCGTGTTCAAACAAACCATAATAAACTACAGGTGTGTATTCTAAACACATATTTCATGATCGATGGTCCAAAATTTGGCACTAGAAACTTTAAGAATATTTCCATACCTGTTCCTGACACCCACATTACTCTCATCTCTCCAGGATTTCGTGTCATTGATACATGACCCTGTAAAGGCTCATTTGCACCATGTTTGAAAGTTATTGTTTCGCTCACCGCTAATAAAGCGCTATCATCAAAATGGTAATATCGAAATTCACACTCTGTTCGGAGGTTATATAGAAAGACTTTAAACTTTCCGTAACCCTCTTTCCATGTTGAAGAGACAGTGATGTGAAAATAATCTAAAACCTCATTTGGTTGGCCAGTTTTTGGACAAAATAAACCAATCCAGTCTTGTTTTGATGGAGGTGAGTTAATTTGCCACGAAACAGTTACTTCTTCTTTGTTTGCCAGGCTTTTGGACGGTACGACGCGAATGGAGACATCTTCGCTCAATCGCGGTTTGTAATCTTTGGTGCACACAGATTGAAACTCGCGTTCGTTCTGACGATCGATAAGCGAGCTGTTTGAGTATCTGCGATGGAAATAAGTTGGAATAGCATGGTGGGCCTTTTTTGAAGCCACACCAATAAAAATTCCAAAAAGGTACGCGAAAATCAATCTCATTTTCTATATGATCTAAGAAAAAAGAAACTAACTGTTAGTCATCTGTATTTCAAAATACTTTCGCGCTGTTAAAACTTTGAAAATTCGAAATAGGACTGTTAAGGCTACTCACATACTTTGAACTTTCGGAGTATACCTGTATGGTAGTGAAATGTTTGCAGGGCCGAAAAAGCTTCTCCCTTTAATAAAAAAACAAAAAAACCCAGGCTTTTTCGACATCTCTAATTTCTTCACAAATTTTTGTTGGCTTCCGCACACCATGATCACGTACAAAGTGTTTTTTAAAAAAGTGCATATCAATTTGTATAAAAATTCAAATCACGAACAAAAAAAATTCATGATCAAATTTTACCAGTTAACAGTTAATAGTCTTCATTATCTGTTTCCTGTTTCATAGATATGAATGTAATTCTGATTAACTATGATTTAACTTAAACTTGAGGGAGAGCCTACTCATTAAACCGAGATAAACTCCTATTTGTTTTTTTATATAAATACATATGTTAATTTTAAAAAAAACTTGTACGTGATCATGGTGTGGTGAAGCCACCGAAAATTTGTGAAAAAATTAGACGTCTTGTTTTTGTGCTCTTCCCTTGTTATTTTCAAACCTAAGATATCTTAAAATTCCTAAAGATATCAGAAAAATATATCGTTGACAGAAATTTTAGAATAATTTTCGCATGTATTAACTTTTTTAACTTTTTTTTATTTGGAAAAATTGACATCTAGGAAATTTGACTTAAAATTATGGTTTGCAAAAAGTGAAAATTATATACTTCGCTTTTTTCAAATAATCAAGTAAATCGTCGAATTCCAACCTTTCGATTTTTCTTTTCAATTATGACAACTCACGCAAATATATTTTTTATCTCCTTACAATTTTTATCATTCGCGAAAATTATTGCACTTAAAAATTTCAGAAACTCGACTTTCGCGAAAAGAAGTACACGCAAAATGCGAAATTTTGGGCTGCTCCAACATATTGCAAAACATTTAAACACTGCGCTTCAAAGTGTTACAAGTTTTATTGTGCATTTTTATTTCAGATATGAAAATAAAATCCAATCATTAAAATACCTAAAACAGTATAAACATTTTTACGTGTCACATACTGAATTTTTTTTGCAATAACGTCGGACCAAAAATGTGAGACAAAATTTTCGTCGCAAAAATTATTTGTCACCAGATTTTGTTACTGTCATCCATTTTGTTCTTGTAGTTTAGATTTTTTTTGATGAGACGGTACAAAACATTTAAAACAACGCTGGTGAGTATGACAAAATTTCGTCACTTTTGTCCAACATTTTTTTGTCCGATATTATAAATTGACAGCAACAATAAGAAATTTTTCCTAGTGAGATATTATCAGTTTAAACATTATAAAATTTGTATATCTATAGTTTAAAATATTTATTCCACTGAACAGCCAACAATAAGAAACAATATTACGTTTATATTTTACACAAAAAAATAAGTTTATAATTAATCCCTATTTATACGCTAAAAATTGTCCGGGTCAACTGGTGGGTATTCCTGCGTGGCAATTAATGCTTGTCATAGCAAAAATAGTTGCAAAGTTGAAAATTTAAAAATGTTTTGTCTTGAAAAACTTTTCTTTATTCCTTTCACTTTATAGAAATTCTACCCGTCAAAAATTATTACTTACTGTTGTTCTGAAATTCTTTAAAAGAAAAAATCTTTCTTAAATCATTAAAAATAAAAATATATAAAAACAAGACAAGAATAAGAAATATGAATATAATAATATTAACATAAATGTGTATATACTGAAAACTAGTTAAAGTAATTCCAACTAGAATAATCTTTTCGAATAAACAGTTTTTGGTTATTATTCTTACAACATTTTTATACTTTTGCACAACTGAAAAGAAATAAGTTTAAAATATTTATATTACAAAACAGTAAGAAATACAGATATATACGTTTAAATATTCTATTAATTCATTTTTAACTAAAGTATGAAATAAAGGTGCACTTACCATCTCACTAGTACAATATACACAAATTGGCAGAAAATCTCATTGGATGATGCATGGGTCATAATTTCTCCGTGGCAGAAATTATTCAGGGAAAAATATTAAAATATAAAAGAATTATATTAATAGAAAATATATCAACACGGTTCTTATTTGATGATCCAGACAGAATCCATCGATTTCTTTTTATTGTTTTGAATCCACTCCCATTTCATAGCTGTCGCATTGGCAACAGTGACAACCCCGTACCCATACTCATTCTGATGAAACATAGACCATGGCTTGTCAAACCAAATATCTAAATCTATTTTTTTTCCAGCAGATCCCACAACGATGTGAATAATACCATCATCACGACATTGGTTTTTGTATACCTTGCACGTTCTCTCGTAAGAATGGTAATGTGACCATAAAGCAAGATCGACTTTATATTTGTGCAAAAGATCTTCGAACAAGCGCTGCATGTTCAGTGCGATCACATAGTTGTCTAAAACAACAACAAAATAAGATCAAATAAGATGAGAATCTGCAAGAAAGTATACAGATGCAGTATAATTCCAATGTCTTTCCAAAATCTCAGCACCTCACCGTTAAAAAGGATTTTTGCTCAGTGACTTATTTTTTAACCAACCCAAATTTTTACCGATTTTATTTTTTCATTTTTTTGCTTTTCCTTTGTATATATATTGTATAAAGAACCAGAATGCCTTAAAAATAAAAGATACAAGGTTTGGATATTTTTTTCGTTTATATTTTGAGTTAAAATATAAAAGAGTAATTTTACTAAATTCTTTTGCACACAAGTATAAAACTTCATAACCTTTTTATTTTAAAAGTTAATCGGTAAAAGCGACTAAAATTGTGCTCAAGTGACTATTTTTACCGGCCTTAGTAAAAAAAAAGTTACCGACCTTTTTTGTTGACTTTTTTTACCAATAATGTAACTTGTGATATTTTTTAATTTCTCTTGAACTGATCACTCGATAACTTCAACCCCTAATAGCGCAAGCAATCACCAATGCAAACTAATTTATCGGTATCAGAGATTGAAATATTCTCTTAATACGAAATTGCCTTGTTAAAATCGATTAAAATTTTGTCTGACCAATACATTTCGAAATTTTTTTGCATGCTGTTATAGGCATGTCATTTTTATATCATTTTCTTAATAGGTAAAATAAATTTTTGACACAAACTTTACTATTGGCAATCCATGAAGGTACGATCCATCACATTAAACTATTTGCTTAGAACTATTCTATTTCGACTATTTTTCTTAATCTCTTCAACTTTTATCAAACCAAAACAGCTATTCGATATCTTAAATAATTTTTAATCTCCTTAAAAGTCTGTATATAATTGACTACAGATGAATCAAAAGACGAAAACCATTCCACCCACACATTCAAAATTTCATTTAAACTTCATAACATAATGCTTACAAACCTATATAAAGAGAGCTACAATACATTGCTCTGTGTCCTGAGAAAATCAGCCATGGAGTCTTTTCGCGATCAACACTTTTCAAATCATTTTCCAGCCATGTATATTGTCTTGAACCTGGTGTAAAATCATGTTCTGTACTCATCATAATGTAATGAACTAAACCATAATCGAAACTGTACCTAAAATATAAGCAGAATTCACTTGCAGCTTGCTATTTAGTGAATTCAATAGACTGCCGACAAGCTCCACCACCATTACCACCTTTTGATGTCCTTCTCCTTGTAGATTGACAAATCTGATGATAGTGAAATTATGTGTATCATACACTACATCTGTTGATATAACAGTAAAAAACTGTTTGACATTACAGAAAATGAGCGATTCATGAAAGAAGTCAAACTTCTAACTTTGGATAAGGATCATGAAACAGAAGAAGATGAAGAAGTTAATGTTATGTATTAATCCTCCCGCTCTATACTTAGTCCCCCTACCACTAAGCCCCTGTCTAAGACCACTAAAATTTTACAAGCCCCAAGTACAGTCATGTTGATGCAAGTAAATACCCACCACCACACTGCATTACCATTATCTGGCATATGGAAACGTTTGAACATCGGCACTCCACACTCACCACCAGAATCCTGTCCATTGTTACCCCACCTTGGTCGAAATCCTCCATCACCTTTCGCCCCACTTGGGTCATGTTTGATACCGCCAGTAACGTGATCTTGCTCGTGGTTACCAATACCAATCATATAAGGAAGAAGCGTAGCATAGGGTTCAATCAATGTCATCCATTGATCCCAAATGTAAGCCTACAAAATAAATTTTAATATTATTATTATATGAATTGCCATCATGAAACCAACAAGGAATTAAACAATTTCCAATATGAATTGCCATTTGCTTCCTTCACATTGGCAAATTTGTGTTTCATGTTGGCAATTTAGTTTTAGTTTTTTGATAGGACCGTCGTCCCATGTATGAGTAAAATTTAACGAGAAAGCGATTGCAAAATTTAAAGAAATTTACCAATGTGGAAATTAGAATTTGTCAGCAATTGCCAGGTGCCCACGTAAAAAAGCAAGACTGTTATACTGTACTATACACTTACATGACCTTCAGCATAAGATATGTCACCATTATGAAGGACAAACCGTAAACTTTCATCTTGCTTTACTTGACTTTGGATAAGCTCTGAGGTTGGAACAGCTGAGTATGGTGCAATCCCCATATCTCCATAAGCAATAAACTTGTATGATGTTGGATCACCAGCAGGGAGCGCAGTTTGAAAGTAAAACATTGCGCTCATATGCTGTAAATAAAACAAATAAAACAATAAAGCATTCTGTATTATTCTTTTGGTAAATGCGAAGATAAAATATCTGACATACATCTTTTGTCCCAAAAGAGTAATAATACTTCATGTTCGGTCTCAAATCAGAGAGTAGTACATCATAAATAAAACCAGGATTCCAAAATCCTGAGGAATTTGCAGGTGATTCACACATATCACTGGCACTATATGTTTTGATGTCAACTTTATACACTGATTGGCTCATGCTTGTTGACAGTCCATACCTCACCACAGCCGCCTCGTTTCCTACAAAACCAACATAGAGGTAAGCTTTAAGTTTCACTTAGATCCGTGCACCCAAAATCTGAAAATTCTAACAAAGTTTTTCTGCTAAAATTTTAGCTCAAGAATAATATGGGTTTAATGTTTAAAGTTTATTAAAAGTATTCCCGAAAAAATTGCATTAGAATATTTCCTGCTATTAAAATAAAAAGTTAATTAAGAGCAAAGTAGTTCCAAGATTACGAATTATGCTGATTGTAAATCTTAAATATATACAAGCAAAATCATCACCTTTACCAGATGTCCACATAACTCTAATTTCTGATGGATTACCAGTCAAAGCAATATGGCCTTGCAATGGGGCTATTGCTGCACCGGTAAATGACAATTCATTACTCACAGTGACAAGTTGCGAATAACCAATGCTTCGAAAATATTTAAAGACACAGTTTGTTCTCATATTGTATACAGTAACCTGTTTACCACCATAGCCAAGTGACCAAGTTTTACTAACTGTTACAAAAAAATAATCCAGATAATGAGTTGGGCTGTCATCCACTGGACAATAAAAAGCAATAAAATCTTTTTCTTGTGGGTTTATAATATTCTGCCATGTCACATTAACAATGCCACCATTTTCTACAGTTATTGGCGAGGCTTTCAAAATTGAACCAGAGTCTTCACGTGAGATGTGAGTGACAAAAGGTTTGGGCAAAACAGCATCATAAGATTCTTTTTCTCTGTGTAACAAATTTCCATCTGCATCTGTGTTCCTAAAAGACACATAAATGGTGCACAGAACTTCTGTTATTCTGTTTTAAGAAACTTGGCCTGTGGATGACTGAAAATAACAAACTGGTTCCGCAACTTTCAATTTATATAGCCAATACATTGACATCAATATGCATTCTTACATAAAAATACGGTAGGAGTGTGATAGGCACAGTGAATGTGTTCCATTTTTCTTTGAATTTGGTGAAAATGCATGCCTCAAATGCTAATCAACAAATAGACATCACAACGTCAATAACATTACAATGCTCTTATAACTTTTTTGGAAAAATATTTTTGTGTATTGATGCATCAAATTGCTGATGTCATCAAACTCGAATGACAGACCTTCTCCATTGGTCTCCTGCCAAAGTGATTTTTTCACAGGCTTATTGACTAGTTAAATATAATATAAATCATACTACAATTTCAGAATTATATAATGGATTTAATAATGTCTAATTGTTTGATTCTTTAATAAAAAGGATTTTTCCTCTAGCCATATACAACTAATACAGTTTAAAAATTAAAATACCCAGATGTTCAAATTTCTATCACATGGAAAAAATATTTTTATCTACTAACCGTATTAATTCTGCATGAATAATACGATTAGTATATTACCAATATTAATAAGAAATATCCCTTTTAAACTATGACCATTTAAGATTCAATGTTGCCTCAGTAAATGCCAAGCTTATAAAGAGCATATATAGACATACCGAATGCATTTTTTTTTTAAAAAGGGTGGTCTCAAACACAATATGTGATTAAACATACCGAAAATAGCTAGGTACTGGATGGTCCTTTCCAGCACTATGACATATTGGTAATGAACAAAGAAAAACTACTAATGCGTACAGCCTTGTTATATCCATTATTCGAGAGTTAAATATTTCATAAAACTATAAATGAAAAAACAACAACAATGTATTAAGTTCCTTATAAATATAGACATGAATGACATCTGCTTGGACAGGTCAGATTAAGGCGAATTTTCAATATTTAAACAGAGAAAAATTTATATATAATATTCTAATTTTGAAAAATCAATCTTACAAAGCAAACTTGTGAGTCCTTAATTTGATTAGCACAGGGCGTGATTATGTCATGCACCAAGCAGGTTTAAAAGTGTGGTGTATCACTTGTATAGCTAACTAAAGTAGCAGACTTCAACACTATGTTACCTTCTCATGGAAACAAAACAATTGATTCCACAAATATTTCAAGGCACAGCAGTAAAAAAACACATAAAAATCTCCCGTTTGCAGCTACTATCGATTCTATCATCTTACCTTGGATATACAGAGAAATTTTTTTTTTTGGTCTAAAGTTGTGTTCCATTTCTTAGAATTTTTTTTAAGGAAATCTGGTAAAAAATTAACCAACACCGAGGTATAGCGAACTACGCATTTGCAAAGATTTAAAAGTAGAAAATAAAGAGAAAATGGACAATGTTTCTAAAATCTACACCAAATACTATGCAGAACTACTTTTTAATTTTGAATAACTTATCCCAAAGATATACTGAATCTCATAACAGGGGTGGAATCCAGGGCGTAGTGCATTTTTTTCTTAAAAATGCCCCCCAAAAACATTAATAGATTGAAAACTCTTTGTGAAAAATTAACAACCTTTAATTTCAACATGCTATTTTTAATGCGCCCTTGTACCCTTTTAATAAGCAAAAAGTGAATTCCTGGGGTAAAATTCAAGGCATTTTGTAAATATTGGCGCATGGGCGTAAAAAAGTACCATTTTGTAAAGACAAAATTGCTGAAATCATGTAACCAACAATTTGACCAAGTTTGAAGAATATCCAACGTAGTGTAATATGATTGTAAATACCCTCATATTTTTAAGAAACAATAGTAAGTTTTGAATCTCCAGTCAAATTCTTATAAAATAATTTATTTCAAGGTGAATAAATACAAACAAAGGTCATACTGTAAGTATTTGTTAATATACTGTGGAAATAAACAGATAATGCATTCTGAAGGCATAAAAAATGAATTTGGCTAAATTTTGGAAAGAGGAAATTCCAGGTACTTTTCACGCCATCCAGAAACGCCCATGATCTTTTGAAGGATGATATATCTTTGGCATTACTAATCTAAAATTTTAAAATTACACCTCCTTCCCACCTGAAATTTCTTATAGAATTCAAAAATCATGTAAATCATTAATTTTTTAAGCAACCATGTGACCTAAATTGAAAAATTGAAAAATTAAAAATGGCAAAAGTTTAAATATAATTTCTTCTGTTTGTAAAAATTGAAATAATATGGCAAAATAAACAAAAAAAACATACTTTGATACCAAATAGGAGATTTTACATGACTTTTTTATTGCTGTGGTATGGTATATAAGTTAAATTTATTAGGATTCTTTTCTCCAAGACCCTTAGATGTTATTACATAAAAATAATGCAAAGTATAATGAATTTCGTTTGCATTTTTTTCATTAGTTAACAGGACGGTCCTATAGAGTTACTTTTCAGAGATTCCTGTATATACAGTCTGCTATTACTCTGGCTCCTCAACAGAATTGATCAGATTCCACCACGAGGAATTTGTTATAAATAACTTTAATTTCTAATGAAAATTATATTCCTTGAAATTTTAAAAAGTGTTGCTACACAAAACGATGGTACCGAATTAACTCACCCAAAAGAAATTTTAAACAAATATATATAATAGATACCGTCAATCTTATGATTAGACTCCCTAAGGAAAAGTTTAATGACCTTATGTCTACCTTGCTGAAATGGCAATCCCGGAAAAAGTGCACCAAACGTGATTTGTTGTCCTTAATTGGGTCCCTTTCCTTTGCTTGCAAAGTGGTAAAATGCGGTCGGATTTTTCTGCGCCGCTTGATTGACTTGTCCACCACGGTGCATCAATTGCATCATCACATTTCTCTATCGTCTGAGGCACGGAAGGACATTGACTGGTGGCTGGAATTTTTGCCATCCTGGAATGGGGTTGCCTTATTCCAGTTGGATACCATTTCATATCATAGGACTGACCTCTATACAGACGCGTCAGGATTAGGTCTTGGAGGATATTATGATGGTCGGTGGTTTTCGTTACCCATTCATTTTCAGCAAGACTATAGTATCAGTTTTTGCGAGCTATTAGCCATTGTGGTTGCCACATTTTGCTGGGGTGAAAGTTGGGGTAACAAGGAAGTTGTTTTACGTACAGATAATGAAGCGATTGTTCACATCTGGCAAACAGGGTCGTGTAAATGCCAGTACATCATGTCATTGATTAGAAAATTGTTTTTCTTTACTGCCCAGCGGAATATCAATCTCCTGTTGTGTCACATAGCTGGCAGTTCCAACACTTATGCTGATCTCCTTTCTCGATTACAGGTTCCAAAGTTCAAAGCCATATGCTCAGAGGCAGAAGTTTCTCCTACAATTGTCCCCAAGTCGATCTCGGAGTTCTTGGACACGTTATGAATGGCTACTTGATTTCAGCACTTTCACCTAATACTAGGTCTACATACCTATCTGGAATTCGCAGCTTTCAACGGTTTTGCAACCAAATTTCTGCACCAATGTTTCCACTTAAAGAGCTTACTCTGCAACTTTTTGTTACGTTTCTTGCTGGACGAGTCAAATTTTCCACAATCAAAGTGTATTTGTGCGGTATCCAATACCAAAGCAATATTTGTGGTTACAATGAAAAACTAGTCTCCATGCACAAATTGTTCTATGTCTTACGAGGTATTAGACGTTGTCACCCTCAAGTAGTCAGTCGTCGGTCACCCATCACTCCTGCTCATCTACATGAAATGTTGACATTTATTGACCACACCCAGTTTTCTCCTCATGACAAAGCCTTGTGGAAATGTATTATTCTTGTTGCTTTTTTTGGGTTTTTACGTGTTTCGGAATATGTTTGTCCCTCCAATTCCTCGTTTGACCCAGCCATCAATCTGGCACCTTCTGATTTTACTTTTTCTCCATGTGGCAAAGTTATATTTTTACATATTAAAGCATCCAAAACAGATCCCTTTAGGCAAGGAATCAAAATCCGCCTGGCCAACATTGGAGGAAAATTATGTCCCGTTAATGCAATTAGACAATACCTACTGTTTCGGGGGTGGCACACATGGTCCTTTGTTCATCCTTTCCAGTGGCGATTTTGTGACAAGGAAATATGTTTCAGCCTTTTTAAGTATTAGCCTTAAAAACAATTTAGACCTGAATACACATAGTTTTCGGATCGGTGGTGCCTCTGCAGCGGCCTCTTGTGGTTTATCAGAATCCGTCATTAAAATTCTTGGTAGGTGGTCTAGTGACTGTTATCGGCGATACGTGCATGTCTCGAACAACGCTTTGCTAGAATGGAGCAGTAGTATGGCATGCCTTAGTGGCGTTACTAAATTATGGGACACACAATTCCTGTAACATTGGGATATATATTTGTTTTTGTGTGGCATTTCCCTGATGCTGTTGTAGTTATATTTAGACGTTATGGGTGTCATTGTTATGATAATATACCTGTAAGGAAGTTGTACATATATTTAGGACAGGGTTCTATTTGTGCCCTGGTTGATGTTTGTGAAAACTGTTATCTTCACTCCCATATACGAATTTTTATTTTTTTTATTTCACTATAAATAATGTTCTTTAGAACATTGTAAACATAAGCAATGTCATGTGGTAGGACTTAAGAATTTGGGGAAATTTGGGGATGCTGGGCTGCCTTCGTCAGCCTTCGTTTTGTGGTGTGTGCGTACTCATGAGATAAGGGCAATTTTACACGAATAGTTTTAAAAAGAGAGAAATGAAACAATGAGAAGTTGTAAAAAGAGAGATAAAGGAAAATACAAAAGTGGCAAAAAAGAGAGATAAAGGAAACAACAAAAGTTGTAATAAAAAAGAGAGAAAGGAAACAAAAGAGAGAGAAAAGAAAACAACGAAGGACTGTTGTAAAAAGAGAGAGAAAAGAAAACAACGAAGGACTGTTGTAAAAAAGAGAGAGAAAAGAAAACAACGAAGGACTGTTGTAAAAAAGAGAGAGAAAAGAAAACAACGAAGGACTGTTGTAAAAAAGAGAGAGAAAAGAAAACAACGAAGGACAGTTGTAAAAAATTGTGAGAAGGGAACAACGAAGGACAGTTGTTGAAAACAAATACGCTTTATGAGATTAGGATAGGTGTCACGGAGAGTGTTATTAAATTGGGTACACGCGCAGGAGAGTTTTGTGTCATTTTGCTTGCCCAGCATCCTCACCCCTTTTCGCCAAATATCGCTTTATATTAACATCACAAAGTCGCTAAATGAAATACATTTGTCTTTCTAATATTGTGTTTTTTCTGGAAACATTAGCAATTAAATGGAGCTAAACACAGTTTAGCTCATGTTAATTGCAGTTTCCAGTTGGGTTGCTAGCTGGTTGGGTGAACTAAAATATAAAAACACTACATTGAGCTTCAAAATTGGTGCATGATGTTTTGTTTACCCACATTGGGTATTGTCTCAATTAACCAGGCCAATGAGCCTAGCCTCTGTTACCAATGGCCTATAAATTAAGAATTTCACATCACATGGGCCTCTGACCTAAGCTGACAACATTGTCTTCAAAAAACAACGAAAGATTTCCCCACCCACCCACCCAATGCATTTTTAACACTATTTTCTTTTCTTTTTTATGTTCAACCTTATCACTACTGGATCTTGGTCACTTCATCGAGTGGGTCAGCATGGACATGAATCTTCACCGGCCGTCCTGTCCAATTGCTTTAGCTACACGGTTTCCTTGCATTGATTCGATTTGGCTTTATGAATCACCAAGGTTTTTGTCCAGTGGTGGAAGCAATTGGCCTACCTCAAGCTCTAATGTTTTTTTTTTGTTTTTTTTTGGTGTTCATGTTGGGCAGCATTTGTGAGTGTACTGTTTATGGTGTGTCATCGTGCGTGTACCCCAGCAAGGATACGGTGTGTTAAGCTCAGGTGTATGTTATAACATAGCGTAATAAACAATGAGACGGTTAAAGGAAAGGAAGGTACAACAGGTAGTTGTTACCTCGGAGAGTGAATACTTCGTCAGCCTTTGTTTTGTGGTGTGTGCGTACTCATGAGATAAGGGCAATTTTACACGAATAGTTTTAAAAAAGAGAGAAATGAAACAATGAGAAGTTGTAAAAAAGAGAGATAAAGGAAAATACAAAAGTGGCAAAAAAGAGAGATAAAGGAAACAACAAAAGTTGTAATAAAAAAGAGAGAAAGGAAACAAAAGAGAGAGAAAAGAAAACAACGAAGGACTGTTGTAAAAAAGAGAGAGAAAAGAAAACAACGAAGGACTGTTGTAAAAAAGAGAGAGAAAAGAAAACAACGAAGGACTGTTGTAAAAAAGAGAGAGAAAAGAAAACAACGAAGGACTGTTGTAAAAAAGAGAGAGAAAAGAAAACAACGAAGGACAGTTGTAAAAAATTGTGAGAAGGGAACAACGAAGGACAGTTGTTGAAAACAAATACGCTTTATGAGATTAGGATAGGTGTCACGGAGAGTGTTATTAAATTGGGTACACGCGCAGGAGAGTTTTGTGTCATTTTGCTTGCCCAGCATCCTCACCCCTTTTCGCCAAATATCGCTTTATATTAACATCACAAAGTCGCTAAATGAAATACATTTGTCTTTCTAATATTGTGTTTTTTCTGGAAACATTAGCAATTAATTTACTATAATATGTACCCAGATGGTGGAAGACTAGGAGGGTCTTGCCTATTTTAAAAAGTAGCAATAAAATAAATCCTACAAATTATCAGCCTACCGATCTGCTTATTCCTTAAAAGATTTTGAAAAATTATTGCATGAGGAAATTTCTTTTTTTATGTCTGAACACAATTTCTTATATGACAAATGTGGATTTCAAAAACTCTTTTTCACAGACACTGGAGTATATATAGTCGATGTCTCTGATTTTATTTTTCAAGCTTGACCAACAAAACTTTGTTTCTACTATGCTCATTTACCTTAAAAAAGCTTTTGATACTGTTGATAAAATTTTGTTAAAAACTCTATTAGTTCAAGTCCTACTTATTAAAGAGTTGAATAAAGCTCTTGCATACGACACAAGATCAGATCTGTTTCACAAATATGCTTTTGGGGTGTAAAAGGGATCTGTGTTGCGCCCCTCCTTTTTCTTACACCACCCTTCTTTTTATACTGCATATACGTGCATCTCGCTACTTGTAGTACCATTTTGCGTGACAAACAGATGTATACAGGCATTATAATATAGATTGACGACCAAAAATCTGCCATTAACCAATGCAGCTAGATGATTTTCACAATAGCCTTCTGAAAAAAACAATGTTTATAGGTTGCAAATTCAATACAGCTTGGTTTGAAATAAACAAGAAGACTGACCTAAGTGAATAAGTAGGTAGGTTTGTTTCCATTTGCCCTAATGATAAGTTAAAGTTGTCAATCAAGTAAAAATCTTTGTTTTTTAGGTTTCACTCTTGATTCTTTTAAAACTGAATTTTTGTTAACATCATATAATCTGAATAACATCAGAAGATTATGTTTCATTCAATCCTTCTTCAACATGGTTAAAATTCAACTGTAAAAACATTCTTCTTAAAATTAAGCTCAATCTCATCAATCTTTTCTAATACCCTGTACACAAATGAAAGCACTAGGTGCATTAGTTGAAAAAAATGTTAGACCTCATCATGGGTATTGTGTCTCTTCTAAATCTCTGAAGAGTGGCTTTTGTAATTGTTGAAATTATATACATACACTTAAAAGAATACAATTATCATAATTTATTTTTCCAGGTTCTCTTTCTATAAGTTTAGTCTGAATTGTCATCCTTTTTCAGGTTTTCCAGGCACCTCCCTTTCTTAATTCTAGGCTATTCACAAGGTTTCCCAGCCAGCAGGCTCAGTGGCATCCTGTTTAACCGTAATTCAACTGCAGTGATATTTTCACTGCAGTTGTGATTTACGAGGCAGTTGTAAATAGTGTATAAACTTAAAAATTTGCATGTTTTCATATAAATTTTGATGCTGAACTCAAATATGTTTGTTATTTTTGTTAAAAATGATATCACCTCCCCTCCTCTAACTGATAGCTAGGTAAAAATTAAAAGCTTTTCTAAATGTAACTTTAAGGAAAGACATTATTTAAGAAATAAAACGCAAAAGAAAACACATATGCTGCCATTTACTTATGTCCAAAAACACAGTAAAACAAAACCAGCTCTACTCTGCTGCACGATCGGATAGATTCTTTCGATTTTGTATTTGTTTTGTTTTTCCGCGTAATCATGTGACAGTTAGAGCATAATTCAGGGACCGTGGACCACTGCTTTTTCATCTCTGATTTCGTACGATACGCGACTCAACATCATCAATACATACATACATTGTCAAATTCCTTCTATCCCTTACTTACTTGTGTCTGCAGCGGTTTTACTTGTGATTACTTTTTTTATTTTAACGTATTCATTAAAATTTTTTACAGATTGCTTATTTTATTTTTATTTTTATATACATTTTTAGTTTAGGCATTTATATCTACTGGCCGAATAAATGATAAATAAATAAATAAATAAAATAAATAAATAGAAGTAAGTAGGGTGCTTTTCCGCGTATCTATCATAAGTATATATCTTATTATATGCATATGCGACCTACGTAAGCACTATTCAAAAATCGTCCTAAAGCATCTAACACGTCTAAACCAAAGAAATATATCTAACTTGTCGTGAATAGTAAAAGCATCCACGGAAGTGAATAGTGAAAGCATCCACGAAAATTCATCCAAAATCCTCTAAATCACAGAAGCATATCTGAATGGTCCTAAATAGTCAAAGCATCCAATCACGGAAATTCATCCAAAATCATCTAAATCGCCCTAATGGTAAAATCTTCTAATTAGGGAAAATCATCAAAAATTATCTGAACTGTCCAAATCTGAGAAACACATCTAATCTGAAAACAACTTTTAAAATATTGAAAATATTGACATAGACTGAGCGTCATCCTGCAGTCCATTGGAAGCCAAGCACAAGAATTGGCGAATTTGAACCACAATCAGAATTCTGTACCAAGGATTTTCAGGGTTTCATATTCGCCTCACGCCTGCCCTGGGAGAGATTGCATACTGTGCGTTTGTGACAGGTCTCAGAACTAAATTTCCAACACGTCTTTGAAGTTCGTAAATTGTAATTTTTTTTCTGAAGACTCATATATTGAATCTAAAAATTTTAAGACTTCTTGATTCAATTAATGCACAAAATGTTTACTGTTGTTTATGATATCAGGGAAGAAAAACAAAGTAAGGGTGGCATGGAGGAAAAATAAACGAAAAGAAAAAACTTGAAAACTGCAGGAAGAATTTGCTTCGCTTTGTTGAAATGATGTATTGAGTGGTTCAAGGTGATTCAGGTGAGAATGTGACAGTATATCAACCTCGTTCTCAAGGCATTTTGCCTTTTTAATGAATCTCCGTAATAACGGCTCAGGGGCCACAAGACCCTGGGGACGAGATTGATGGTGGGTTAAAAAATTTAAGTCTAAGTTAAATTGTTAAGACAATAGTAGCGCTGTATGCTTGGAAAATAGAAACTGGACATATCTGCGATGGTATGCTTTTACCCCATTTCACCTTACCGGAAAATCTTTTTGGAAATTTTATTCAGGTTGTGAAAAATGTTACTAGTCACCCAACTTGGTAAACCCAGTGTATCATCAGTTTTTTGCTTGCTTTTTTTTGTTTATTTGTTTAAGGTTTTACGCCCTTGACCACACGCGGAGATAATGGAAGAAAAGACTTTCTTCTCTTCATTCTTTTCTTTTAGATAGGGTAAAAAACTTAACGTTCTCTTTTAGCAATACTTTTTACTTAACATTTTTCCTTGAATTTCTTGAAAACGATATATGTTTTTACACTTTTCGTGAAACCATTTTTCGCATTTTCTCACACTGAACCATTTTTTCTTCAAATATATACCACGACATATGTAATAAAGTTCTAAAACCAAACATTTATGTTTACAATACAACATCCGTTTTGATGATGTTAGAAAGGGTGACATTGAATGAACGTTAAGGTACTCTAAAAAGTTTTTTCTTACGAATGAATCGTCGTATGTTACCCCTTCCGGTTTTTCTCCAATTGCTAGTGACTTTGCCTTTGGATGGGGTGTCCCTGCTCTCCGGTTGAGGATTCAGAGTGTCGCATAAAGAGAAAGTATGTTGTGTGTGTACAATTGTGATAAAAATGTAGAACTTCATCACAACGCACAAGCCTTGTTTCTTTTACCGCTTTTCGTTCGGGTGGTTACATTGATCTAACAAACACTACACGACTTGGCGTTGGCGGTTGGTCCCTGTTATAGACATGGTTAGAACAGACAGATTACGTTTGAATATTTCTTTTTCCAATCGTTTTCTGGCAACCTAGTCCCCAGGGCTCTTCTACGCTTCTAATATTCTGACGGGACGGACGGAGCCGTCCCGTTAGAATTTATAGTCGCAGAAGAGCCCTTGGGACGAGTTTGGTTTTCTGGTACTTTTAACGGATTTGGTTTTAATAGCATTAACGTGCGTTCAGTAGCGAAGTTTATCCAGAAAGGAAAGAAATGTGACTTGTAAAGGAAATTATAATTGGTAGATGAATTACACCAGAAAATAATAAGATGCGCTGATTGGTTGAAAGAAACAACTCTGGTTGCCGTCAAGAAAGAAGCTTAAACTACTGGTTTCCTTGATGAGGGCGATCACTAAAAAATAAAGTATCGCTATATGTGGTACGCAGAGCTTTGTTGGCGCATGTGCAGTAAATGCTACAGTTGTAGGTAACTTGAATAAAGCGGAATCTTTCTCCGACAATAAAAGGATGCCAGGGAGCTAAGGTGACCTAAGCAAGCGGCCCAGATAAAAGCACGGTGCGAAGAAATTAGATGGTGGTGAGTAATGTACAAGTACAAGGAATACAAGTTAGATTAACAAAAAAAATGTCTGCATGAGATCATCGGGTGAAAAACGATTAGTTTTTATTGTAATCGCTTTCTACAACAGGATAAAAACCACTATATTCTATAACTGCTGAAATAGTAGTTCTTATGCTTTTCTCTTAGTTGGGAAAATTTTTAAGATTGCTACTCAATGACGACGCAAGCATATGTCTATCATAATACCCGTACTTGGTTGCGCCGTAGTTTTATTTAGGCAACCTCGTTACCAGGGCATTTTCACTCCGTAATAACGGCTCAGGGGTCACAAGACCCTGGGGACAGAGTCGTTTTATTACTTCATGCTAACAGGCAAACAAGGATGCATAAAAGGACTGTTCAATAATTATGTCACGCCGCGAAATCGAGTACTCCCCCCCCCCCACCCCTTCTTTTACTGTCACGCTGCATCACGAAAAACGGAAGGACTACGCAATCCCTCAGCGTTACGTAATTATTGAATGTTCCCAAATACCGATGCGGGAAATATATTTAAGCCAGGCGAATTAACGTGGATTTTTCACAATCCCAATATACATTACATAGGATTTTTTTTACTTTTTGTAACTATTGTCGATATAAATCAATATTTTTTTTAGTGCCTCCAGCTTAAAATTTTTTTATATTCGTGGCAATGCAACAGAAGATTTTTTATTTTTTGACTTTTATTCTAATTGTATTGTCCGAAGGGACATGCGTGACGAATTGTTATCGCACGATAACAAGCCTATCACCCACATTAAAAGATTGACGTGGACTCTCAACCCTTACTCGTATGATAATACTCTTGAGATCTCGCGTATGTTTTGTTGCTATAAAATACAATTCCCTGTAGCACGCTTCAATGACGTGAATTACTTTATTTATTTCATATAGGTTAATGAACCATAAAACTGGAACTAATTGTTATTAACTTTTTTCACCTATTTATACGTCTTTTCTTGAGAATTCAATACATTTTTGCGTAAGAACGCTGAAAGAAAAGGAGAAATGATTATAATAGAGGAGAGTATGAGAAAGATCGGAACAAAATATCTGATACTTCTAGTTACATGCATTTACGTTGTGAGTTCACTCAATCTAGGTCACCCTGGACCACCTGGACCACCTGGAGATAGTAGACCAGATTATGACCAACTAGCGAAAAAAGATTACGAAATGTTAGATCAAAGACTTTACAAAGATAAAGATGGACGAAATCAAATGTTATATCCAAGGCAACTGGATGCCAGTGATCAAGCTCTTCAGGCCATGTTTGGCACAAAGTCTAACACAAGAGAACAACAGGATGAAATATCAAGTCGTAGATATAATATGTTGAACGATGATGTTTATGTGGCGCAAGATCAACGGGATAAAGGAATGTTAAATCAAGGATTCCTGCCACCACGTGATCAAGCACAGCGAGCTATGTCACGTGACAAATTATTCCAGGAAAGGGACCAACGCGAGAAAGAAATGTTAAACCAAGGATTCCTGCCACAACGTGATCAAGCACAGCGAGCTATGTCACGTGACATATTATTCCAGGAAAGGGACCAACGCAAGAAAGAAATGTTAAACAAGGATTCCTGCCACCACGTGATCAAGCACAGCGAGCTATGTCACGTGACATATTATTCCAGGAAAGGCATCAGCGGGGAGAAAGAAATGTTAAACCAAGGATTCCTGCCACCACGTGATCAAGCACAGCGAGCTATGTCACGTGACAAATTATTCCAGGAAAGGGACCAACGCGAGAAAGAAATGTTAAACCAAGGATTTATGCCGGCTAGCGATTACTGGAATGCCAACGAAAGAGAAAAAGACGATGGAGAAATTTCAAGTCATCGATATAACAGATTAAACCAAAATGACTTCGTGGCAAGGGATCAAAGAGTTCTAGAAATGATGAGACAAAAATTTCTTACATCACGTGATCAATCACTGCGAGCCATGTTACGTGACAAATTATTCCAGTAAAAGAGATCAACGAGAGAAAGGAATGTTTAACCAAGGATGACAACTTATTCCGTGAAAATAATTCAAACGAAAAAATGCTCGAACGCATGTACAGAAAGCGTGAGTTTCGATAAAGTTTTGGTACGTTTTAACGCTTTTGTTCTCTTTCATCAGGTGTTTTCTGTTTGTGTTTGTGATGCTTGAAACTTTGCTACTCTACTCAGAATTGCTTTGTATGTCTCTCAATGGAGAAATCAACTGCGGTAAACGTCTTTTTTTAGAACCGACTTAAAGATATCTTCAAAATCCTTGTACTTCGTCCCAAGCTACTGGACGTATATATAATTTGTATTTTTAAGAAGTGATGTTATATAAATCAGCATAAAAAACGTAATTAGATTCCTAGTAACCTTACTTTTTTTCTACTTGAGTTTTTCCCAGTAAGTATCGCGACAATAATGTATTGATATCGTCCTCGTGTCGTATGTTATGAAGTCACCTGTAAATAAAGCATGCATGATCTACACTGACCCTGGGATATTTGTTTTGCTAACTGCGGCGTACAAACCGATTAACCAAATTTATAAGAACTAGTCGTTAGCCCGTGGAAAAATCCACGGGTTCGCCCGTCCTTTTTATACCGCATTTCGTGCGTCTCGCTACTTGCGCAGCTAAGTTACCATTTTGCGTGACAGACAGACGATAGACGTATACGGGTATTATAATATAGATACAAGCCTCGATTTTTTCGAAAATTAAGAACACCATTTTTTGAGGTGGTTAAGGTTGGTGCTCAGGGAAAAATTAGGATTTTAACCCGTAACTAAAAACGCATCCCTGTAGAAGTCTCTCACAAATAAACCATGGTCGACAAAAAATTTTCGAGAAGGGGAGCTAGGTTGCTACAGTCCTCTCGTGTGGATTTTTTGCAATTCTCTCTTCGGCTACAGAAAACTCCAAAAGTTTCAAAAAATAATAGCCACCCCCGATAAAATATTACCGTCATATTGAAGAAGAACTACTTTGTTCATCACTAACATGCACTGCCTGGTAGTGAGCCGGATTCGATCCGCGGTCCCCAGAACTGGGAGCCGCAGACGAACCCACAACACTACGTGCGGCAATATGTTAGCGATGAACTCAGATAATTTATCTGGATGGTGTGTATACATGGGTGAATATTTATCATAGCACATCCGTATTTCATTCTCAACAGAGAATGCCTTCACCCTACTGGTTCTTATAAAAACCCGTCCTTTTACAGTGAATGTACTATATTGTCAATAAATAGTGTTTTGTTGGATTATTGTTATAGTCATAGCCTTTTAACATTTGTAATTCGAATAATGAGCCCGATATACTTTGTGTCAACTTGGTCTCACAACGTAAAAAAAGCTTCAATTGTCTGACAAGTTGATATTAACGTATATTAACACTATACTATACGCACTCGTCATCCAACGTGATATCTGTTGTTTAGACAATGTAAAGTCTTGTTCACACAGCTTACTGTTCTTTATCACAGACGACAAACGGAAGAATGCTGTATCAGAATAATACGTTAATGTTTAATAATCATCAAACCAACGGTATGCCAATAAGTTAACAAGGTTTAAGCACGCAGTTTTACTCTACAAGTTTTTATTCTTCTTGGCTTGACGAAGGCCAAACTAACAACAATCTATCCCGGTTAAGCCCCAAATCTCAACTTGGTCTCACAACGTAAAAAAGCTCAATTTACTAACAAGTTAATATTAACGTTTATAATGTCTCGATAAATATAATATTATATAATTCAGCAGTTCTCACAAGAACGGTGTTTGCCTCACGCCTTCGAGAACTCACATATATAAAAAAACGTGGTTTCCCCAAAGCAAGTCGAGCGAAACGACAACCCCGGGACCCCCGACATTTGCTTTTTTTCACGACCTCGCAGCATCTTTCCATACATAAAAGCCTCAGATTATCCTATAAGATTCGTAGTCCTTAATAATGTGGATTTTTGTAGGAAACGCATTGCCCTTTTTTTCCCCAAATTAGTACTGTGGGTTTTTCATAATGTTTGACCTTGATATCTACAAAAGTCTTTAAGATTATTTCATTGAGCACAGAGCGTGTGAGCATATTTCGAAATTGATTTTTCTGTCGGATGGATTTTTGATACTTTAGGGAATAATATCAAAAAGTTGGGCTTTCATGAGATTTGCTGAATACTTTCAAAAGATACAAGGCCATAAGATAATAAGATTCAAGTATGCAAACACGCAATTTTTATTTTCAATTTTCTTTAATCGACCATAAACTACTTCTGTCGGAAGGATTCGATATATTTTCAATTTATGGTGCTAAATACTTAACCTGGATTTTTATCGAATTAGGGACAAAAGACATCACTATTTGAGTTTTCTGTATCATTAATATATATCTAATGAAAACAAAAAGACAAAATATACCATAGAAAAATGTTATGGAACAAATATTCATTACAAGGTTATACAATAAATCTGTCGGAAGGATCTGTCAGATGGACAATTTTGTTTCGAAATTTTAACATTTGAAAAATCGAGTTCTTTATGTCTTTGCGAGTTATTAACTGGATGTCGTTTTCGAATCAGTAAATGATTTGAAGCTAAAAAGTTTTTATTTCTAGAAATCTCAGAAAAGGTAAATTGTCCATCCGACAGATTAATCACTTAAAAATAAAGAATGTTTGCATCGATATGCTGAAATCACATTTATAAAAAGATGTTCACTTTTGCTATATTTTGCAAGGTGTATTTCCATGCTTGAATTATCTGATTTTCATTGATTATAAATCCTTTTTCCCTCAGCAGAAATCTTCACCGAATCTAAGAAAAGTCCATCCGACAGATTTATCATTACAGTTAAAGATTCGTAATAAATGATTTGAAATAACCTAAAAGCAACTTTCATGAAACCATTGAAGGCATATTGAACACTTTAACCAGTCCTCCTTCTCATTTTCATGGTCGTATGACCCAGCACACAGGGCACAAATGCTCCTCATAAGAGATAAACTCTCATATTCTTTTTCTTCATGGCCACATTCTAGCATACGATTATCACTGTACTGTTTGTATTTTGAATGGTTCTTTATCGTTAGACAAATAAAAAAACTTCAACTCACATCCTCCATTCACAACCTCCCGTGACCATTGTGGATTTCAATGTGTCTGAATCTTCGGCGCTTTGTTAATATCTTCCGGTTCTTTAAGTAGATCTGTTTGAAAGAGTGATGTGATTGAAGGAACAAGCCGATTTGCAGCATCACAAAAATTCTTTTGCGGAATTGACAACGACTTTTCCCGATTTAACGTGTCGAAAAACGACGTTCTTAATGGTGCCACGATGCCGTCCATTGGCCCCTTTCCATGGTGGGCCTCGTTGAAATGCCATTCTAGATCTAAATCTGAATCTGTATTGTGAAAGAATTTTAAACACAAATCTAGATCTGAACTTGCGCGGCCGCAGCCATCACTCCATAAAATAATCTTCTTCAGTTGCACAAACTTTTCAATTTCAACTATGATCATGTGTACGCAAGTCATCGATGCGATCCCGTGAATGATCACTACTCTCACTAATGACTGTTACCGGCTTCTTGACCAACTTAGCAGAAGCGTTTGGCTTGAAATATACGCACGCTGTGAATATGCTGAATGAAGATTTGTCCGAAGTATGCAGATTGAATTTCATCCTGCTGTTTATTTTTATAACTCTCGCTGTAGTCGACGTGAATTAATGCCGTCCCCTGGCTCCATATTTTTCTTTTCATTGTTGTACGCAGAATTCTAAACAGGAAAAGGAAATAATTTGAAAAATAAATCATACCTAATTAATACTTGATGACTTCAGAGATACTAAGTTTGAGTGTAATTACTGGCAGCATTATATTCCTCACCTGTTCTCTTTTCGATGGATATGTTTCTTCAGAGTTGAAACAGACAGTTTCCATTCGATATAGAACTCGTCAATGTTTTTTTGGATTGTGGCTTTTTTATATGTTTATCTTCTCTAATCCAGCACTGATAATCTATGGTGTTTGTGGTGTTGTTTGTTTGATGGTGTTTCTTCATCACTTTCAGGGTCGAATGATTCACTGCTTTCATCATTTTTCCAATTGCCTAAAATCTTCATGGTTTCACATTCCTCGCATTTTCCATAGATACAATCTGTGTCAGTTGAGTCGCAGCAGTATTGTTCCATAATTTTGTGAGGATCTGTAGGATGTCCAGGTTTTGAATCTTTTTAAAGACTGTGCCATCAAGCAAGTGTTTTCACACACCTTACATAAGCAAGATGTGTCTGGAATGTCCTTCTGTAATACGAGTTGCTTTTGTGTTTTGATATTTTGTACATCTGCCTAAATGAAAATTGATGACCGTTTTCTTCCCCCATTCAAAATCTCCAAAAGATCTCTCAATGTCCACAGAAGGTAACGCTTTTGTAGAAACGTTTTCTTTCCGTTAATAATGCCAACATACTTGTTATCCTTTCGACCTGGGTTATATATGTAATATCCGGTCGCTCAAAAAATTCAGTAAGGTGAGAGGTCTGATCTTCAGTTAGGATATTTGCTTTTCTCCCCCTTTTGCTAAACTGAATCCTTAGCTTGTATTTGTGAGCCAAACCTTTGATAACCTCACATTTTTTTCTCGTACTCTTTGGCAAGAGCTTTTCAACTTTGCTGACACTTCGGTGTAACGATTGTTTTGTTGTAAAAGCTGATGTTGGTTCAGTTTCGTTGCTGTTAACAGCTTGGTCTTTGTTGTTTGCTTCTTCATTTTCTTGTTTTTTTCTCTCTCGGGCTTCCCTCTCATATAGAACCAGATTATGACCAACTAGCGAAAAAAGATTACGAAATGTTAGATCAAAGACTTTACAAAGATAAAGATGGACGAAATCAAATGTTAATATCCAAGGCAACTGGATGCCAGTGATCAAGCTCTTCAGGCCATGTTTGGCACAAAGTCTAACACAAGAGAACAACAGGATGAAATATCAAGTCGTAGATATAATATGTTGAACGATGATGTTTATGTGGCGCAAGATCAACGGGAATAAAGAAATGTTAAATCAAAGGATTCCTGCCACCACGTGATCAAGCACAGCGAGCTATGTCACGTGACAAATTATTCCAGGAAAGGGACCAACGCGAGAAAGAAATGTTAAACCAAGGATTCCTGCCACAACGTGATCAAGCACAGCGAGCTATGTCACGTACATATTATTCCAGGAAAGGGACCAACGCAAGAAAGAAATGTTAAACCAAGGATTCCTGCCACCACGTGATCAAGCACAGCGAGCTATGTCACGTGACATATTATTCCAGGAAAGGCATCAGCGGGAGAAAGAAATGTTAAACCAAGGATTCCTGCCACCACGTGATCAAGCACAGCGAGCTATGTCACGTGACAAATTATTCCAGGAAAGGGACCAACGCGAGAAAGAAATGTTAAACCAAGGATTTATGCCGGCTAGCGATTACTGGAATGCCAACGAAAGAGAAAAAGACGATGGAGAAATTTCAAGTCATCGATAACAGATTAAACCAAAATGACTTCGTGGCAAGGGATCAAAGAGTTCTAGAAATGATGAGACAAAAATTTCTTACATCACGTGATCAATCACTGCGAGCCATGTTACGTGACAACAATTATCCAGTAAAGAGATCAACGAGAGAAAGGAATGTTTAACCAAGGATGACAACTTATTCCGTGAAATAATTCAACGAAAAAATGCTCGAACGCATGTACAGAAAGCGTGAGTTTCGATAAAGTTTTGGTACGTTTTTAACGCTTTTGTTCTCTTTCATCAGGTGTTTTCTGTTTGTGTTTGTGATGCTTGAAACTTTGCTACTCTACTTCAGAATTGCTTTGTATGTCTCTCAATGGAGAAATCAACTGCGGTAAACGTCTTTTTTTAGAACCGACTTAAAGATATCTTCAAAATCCTTGTACTTCGTCCCAAGCTACTGGACGTATATATAATTTGTATTTTTAAGAAGTGATGTTATATAAATCAGCATAAAAAACGTAATTAGATTCCTAGTAACCTTACTTTTTTTCTACTTGAGTTTTCCCAGTAAGTATCGCGACAATAATGTATTGATATCGTCCCTCGTGTCGTATGTTATGAAGTCACCTGTAAATAAAGCATGCATGATCTACACTGACCCTGGGATATTTGTTTTGCTAACTGCGGCGTACAAACCGATTAACCAAATTTATAAGAACTAGTCGTTAGCCCGTGGAAAAATCCACGGGTTCGCCCGTCCTTTTTATACCGCATTTCGTGCGTCTCGCTACTTGCGCAGCTAAGTTACCATTTTGCGTGACAGACAGACGGATAGACGTATACGGGTATTATAATATAGATACAAGCCTCGATTTTTTCGAAAATTAAGAACACCATTTTTTGAGGTGGTTAAGGTTGGTGCTCAGGGAAAAATTAGGATTTTAACCCGTAACTAAAAACGCATCCCCTGTAGAAGTCTCTCACAAATAAACCATGGTCGACAAAAAATTTTCGAGAAGGGGAGCTAGGTTGCTACAGTCCTCTCGTGTGGATTTTTTGCAATTCTCTCTTCGGCTACAGAAAACTCCAAAAGTTTCAAAAAATAATAGCCACCCCCGATAAAATATTACCGTCATATTGAAGAAGAACTACTTTGTTCATCACTAACATGCACTGCCTGGTAGTGAGCCGGATTCGATCCGCGGTCCCCAGAACTGGAGCCGCAGACGAACCCACAACACTACGTGCGGCAATATGTTAGCGATGAACTCAGATAATTTATCTGGATGGTGTGTATACATGGGTGAATATTTATCATAGCACATCCGTATTTCATTCTCAACAGAGAATGCTTCACCCTACTGGTTCTTATAAAAACCCGTCCTTTTACAGTGAATGTACTATATTGTCAATAAATAGTGTTTTGTTGGATTATTGTTATAGTCATAGCCTTTTAACATTTGTAATTCGAATAATGAGCCCGATATACTTTGTGTCAACTTGGTCTCACAACGTAAAAAAAGCTCAATTGTCTGACAAGTTGATATTAACGTATATTAACACTATACTATACGCACTCGTCATCCAACGTGATATCTGTTGTTTAGACAATGTAAAGTCTTGTTCACACAGCTTACTGTTCTTTATCACAGACGACAAACGGAAGGAATGCTGTATCAGAATAATACGTTAAGTTTTAATAATCATCAAACCAACGGTATGCCAATAAGTTAACAAGGTTTAAGCACGCAGTTTTACTCTACAAGTTTTTATTCTTCTTGGCTTGACGAAGGCCAAACTAACAACAATCTATCCCGGTTAAGCCCCAAATCTCAACTTGGTCTCACAACGTAAAAAAGCTCAATTTACTAACAAGTTAATATTAACGTTTATAATGTCTCGATAAATATAATATTATATAATTCAGCAGTTCTCACAAGAACGGTGTTGCCTCACGCCTTCGAGAACTCACATATATAAAAAAACGTGGTTTCCCCAAAGCAAGTCGAGCGAAACGACAACCCGGGACCCCCGACATTTGCTTTTTTCACGACCTCGCAGCATCTTTCCATACATAAAGCCTCAGATTATCCTATAAGATTCGTAGTCCTTAATAATGTGGATTTTTGTAGGAACGCATTGCCCTTTTTTCCCCAAATTAGTACTGTGGGTTTTTCATAATGTTTGACCTTGATATCTACAAAAGTCTTTAAGATTATTTCATTGAGCACAGAGCGTGTGAGCATATTTCGAAATTGATTTTTCTGTCGGATGGATTTTTGATACTTTAGGGAATAATATCAAAAAGTTGGGCTTTCATGAGATTTGCTGAATACTTTCAAAAGATACAAGGCCATAAGATAATAAGATTCAAGTATGCAAACACGCAATTTTTATTTTCAATTTTCTTTAATCGACCATAAACTACTTCTGTCGGAAGGATTCGATATATTTTCAATTTATCTGCGATGGTATGCTTTTACCCCATTTCACCTTACCGGAAAATCTTTTTGGAAATTTTATTCAGGTTGTGAAAAATGTTACTAGTCACCCAACTTGGTAAACCCAGTGTATCATCAGTTTTTTGCTTGCTTTTTTTTGTTTATTTGTTTAAGGTTTTACGCCCTTGACCACACGCGGAGATAATGGAAGAAAAGACTTTCTTCTCTTCATTCTTTTCTTTTAGATAGGGTAAAAAACTTAACGTTCTCTTTTAGCAATACTTTTTACTTAACATTTTTCCTTGAATTTTTGAAAACGATATATGTTTTTACACTTTTCGTGAAACCATTTTTCGCATTTTCTCACACTGAACCATTTTTTTCTTCAAATATATACCACGACATATGTAATAAAGTTCTAAAACCAAACATTTATGTTTACAATACAACATCCGTTTTGATGATGTTAGAAAGGGTGACATTGAATGAACGTTAAGGTACTCTAAAAAGTTTTTTCTTACGAATGAATCGTCGTATGTTACCCCTTCCGGTTTTTCTCCAATTGCTAGTGACTTTGCCTTTGGATGGGGTGTCCCTGCTCTCCGGTTGAGGATTCAGAGTGTCGCATAAAGAGAAAGTATGTTGTGTGTGTACAATTGTGATAAAAATGTAGAACTTCATCACAACGCACAAGCCTTGTTTCTTTTACCGCTTTTCGTTCGGGTGGTTACATTGATCTAACAAACACTACACGACTTGGCGTTGGCGGTTGGTCCCTGTTATAGACATGGTTAGAACAGACAGATTACGTTTGAATATTTCTTTTTCCAATCGTTTTCTGGCAACCTAGTCCCCAGGGCTCTTCTACGCTTCTAATATTCTGACGGGACGGACGGAGCCGTCCCGTTAGAATTTATAGTCGCAGAAGAGCCCTTGGGACGAGTTTGGTTTTCTGGTACTTTTAACGGATTTGGTTTTAATAGCATTAACGTGCGTTCAGTAGCGAAGTTTATCCAGAAAGGAAAGAAATGTGACTTGTAAAGGAAATTATAATTGGTAGATGAATTACACCAGAAAATAATAAGATGCGCTGATTGGTTGAAAGAAACAACTCTGGTTGCCGTCAAGAAAGAAGCTTAAACTACTGGTTTCCTTGATGAGGGCGATCACTAAAAAATAAAGTATCGCTATATGTGGTACGCAGAGCTTTGTTGGCGCATGTGCAGTAAATGCTACAGTTGTAGGTAACTTGAATAAAGCGGAATCTTTCTCCGACAATAAAAGGATGCCAGGGAGCTAAGGTGACCTAAGCAAGCGGCCCAGATAAAAGCACGGTGCGAAGAAATTAGATGGTGGTGAGTAATGTACAAGTACAAGGAATACAAGTTAGATTAACAAAAAAAATGTCTGCATGAGATCATCGGGTGAAAAACGATTAGTTTTTATTGTAATCGCTTTCTACAACAGGATAAAAACCACTATATTCTATAACTGCTGAAATAGTAGTTCTTATGCTTTTCTCTTAGTTGGGAAAATTTTTAAGATTGCTACTCAATGACGACGCAAGCATATGTCTATCATAATACCCGTACTTGGTTGCGCCGTAGTTTTATTTAGGCAACCTCGTTACCAGGGCATTTTCACTCCGTAATAACGGCTCAGGGGTCACAAGACCCTGGGGACAGAGTCGTTTTATTACTTCATGCTAACAGGCAAACAAGGATGCATAAAAGGACTGTTCAATAATTATGTCACGCCGCGAAATCGAGTACTCCCCCCCCCACCCCTTCTTTTACTGTCACGCTGCATCACGAAAAACGGAAGGACTACGCAATCCCTCAGCGTTACGTAATTATTGAATGTTCCCAAATACCGATGCGGGAAATATATTTAAGCCAGGCGAATTAACGTGGATTTTTCACAATCCCAATATACATTACATAGGATTTTTTTTACTTTTTGTAACTATTGTCGATATAAATCAATATTTTTTTTAGTGCCTCCAGCTTAAAATTTTTTTATATTCGTGGCAATGCAACAGAAGATTTTTATTTTTTGACTTTTATTCTAATTGTATTGTCCGAAGGGACATGCGTGACGAATTGTTATCGCACGATAACAAGCCTATCACCCACATTAAAAGATTGACGTGGACTCTCAACCCTTACTCGTATGATAATACTCTTGAGATCTCGCGTATGTTTTGTTGCTATAAAATACAATTCCCTGTAGCACGCTTCAATGACGTGAATTACTTTATTTATTTCATATAGGTTAATGAACCATAAAACTGGAACTAATTGTTATTAACTTTTTTCACCTATTTATACGTCTTTTCTTGAGAATTCAATACATTTTTGCGTAAGAACGCTGAAAGAAAAGGAGAAATGATTATAATAGAGGAGAGTATGAGAAAGATCGGAACAAAATATCTGATACTTCTAGTTACATGCATTTACGTTGTGAGTTCACTCAATCTAGGTCACCCTGGACCACCTGGACCACCTGGAGATAGTAGACCAGATTATGACCAACTAGCGAAAAAAGATTACGAAATGTTAGATCAAAGACTTTACAAAGATAAAGATGGACGAAATCAAATGTTATATCCAAGGCAACTGGATGCCAGTGATCAAGCTCTTCAGGCCATGTTTGGCACAAAGTCTAACACAAGAGAACAACAGGATGAAATATCAAGTCGTAGATATAATATGTTGAACGATGATGTTTATGTGGCGCAAGATCAACGGGATAAAGAAATGTTAAATCAAGGATTCCTGCCACCACGTGATCAAGCACAGCGAGCTATGTCACGTGACAAATTATTCCAGGAAAGGGACCAACGCGAGAAAGAAATGTTAAACCAAGGATTCCTGCCACAACGTGATCAAGCACAGCGAGCTATGTCACGTGACATATTATTCCAGGAAAGGGACCAACGCAAGAAAGAAATGTTAAACCAAGGATTCCTGCCACCACGTGATCAAGCACAGCGAGCTATGTCACGTGACATATTATTCCAGGAAAGGCATCAGCGGGAGAAAGAAATGTTAAACCAAGGATTCCTGCCACCACGTGATCAAGCACAGCGAGCTATGTCACGTGACAAATTATTCCAGGAAAGGGACCAACGCGAGAAAGAAATGTTAAACCAAGGATTTATGCCGGCTAGCGATTACTGGAATGCCAACGAAAGAGAAAAAGACGATGGAGAAATTTCAAGTCATCGATATAACAGATTAAACCAAAATGACTTCGTGGCAAGGGATCAAAGAGTTCTAGAAATGATGAGACAAAAATTTCTTACATCACGTGATCAATCACTGCGAGCCATGTTACGTGACAAATTATTCCAGTAAAGAGATCAACGAGAGAAAGGAATGTTTAACCAAGGATGACAACTTATTCCGTGAAATAATTCAACGAAAAAATGCTCGAACGCATGTACAGAAAGCGTGAGTTTCGATAAAGTTTTGGTACGTTTTTAACGCTTTTGTTCTCTTTCATCAGGTGTTTTCTGTTTGTGTTTGTGATGCTTGAAACTTTGCTACTCTACTTCAGAATTGCTTTGTATGTCTCTCAATGGAGAAATCAACTGCGGTAAACGTCTTTTTTTAGAACCGACTTAAAGATATCTTCAAAATCCTTGTACTTCGTCCCAAGCTACTGGACGTATATATAATTTGTATTTTTAAGAAGTGATGTTATATAAATCAGCATAAAAAACGTAATTAGATTCCTAGTAACCTTACTTTTTTTCTACTTGAGTTTTCCCAGTAAGTATCGCGACAATAATGTATTGATATCGTCCCTCGTGTCGTATGTTATGAAGTCACCTGTAAATAAAGCATGCATGATCTACACTGACCCTGGGATATTTGTTTTGCTAACTGCGGCGTACAAACCGATTAACCAAATTTATAAGAACTAGTCGTTAGCCCGTGGAAAAATCCACGGGTTCGCCCGTCCTTTTTATACCGCATTTCGTGCGTCTCGCTACTTGCGCAGCTAAGTTACCATTTTGCGTGACAGACAGACGGATAGACGTATACGGGTATTATAATATAGATACAAGCCTCGATTTTTTCGAAAATTAAGAACACCATTTTTTGAGGTGGTTAAGGTTGGTGCTCAGGGAAAAATTAGGATTTTAACCCGTAACTAAAAACGCATCCCCTGTAGAAGTCTCTCACAAATAAACCATGGTCGACAAAAAATTTTCGAGAAGGGGAGCTAGGTTGCTACAGTCCTCTCGTGTGGATTTTTTGCAATTCTCTCTTCGGCTACAGAAAACTCCAAAAGTTTCAAAAAATAATAGCCACCCCCGATAAAATATTACCGTCATATTGAAGAAGAACTACTTTGTTCATCACTAACATGCACTGCCTGGTAGTGAGCCGGATTCGATCCGCGGTCCCCAGAACTGGGAGCCGCAGACGAACCCACAACACTACGTGCGGCAATATGTTAGCGATGAACTCAGATAATTTATCTGGATGGTGTGTATACATGGGTGAATATTTATCATAGCACATCCGTATTTCATTCTCAACAGAGAATGCTTCACCCTACTGGTTCTTATAAAAACCCGTCCTTTTACAGTGAATGTACTATATTGTCAATAAATAGTGTTTTGTTGGATTATTGTTATAGTCATAGCCTTTTAACATTTGTAATTCGAATAATGAGCCCGATATACTTTGTGTCAACTTGGTCTCACAACGTAAAAAAAGCTCAATTGTCTGACAAGTTGATATTAACGTATATTAACACTATACTATACGCACTCGTCATCCAACGTGATATCTGTTGTTTAGACAATGTAAAGTCTTGTTCACACAGCTTACTGTTCTTTATCACAGACGACAAACGGAAGGAATGCTGTATCAGAATAATACGTTAATGTTTAATAATCATCAAACCAACGGTATGCCAATAAGTTAACAAGGTTTAAGCACGCAGTTTTACTCTACAAGTTTTTATTCTTCTTGGCTTGACGAAGGCCAAACTAACAACAATCTATCCCGGTTAAGCCCCCAAATCTCAACTTGGTCTCACAACGTAAAAAAGCTCAATTTACTAACAAGTTAATATTAACGTTTATAATGTCTCGATAAATATAATATTATATAATTCAGCAGTTCTCACAAGAACGGTGTTGCCTCACGCCTTCGAGAACTCACATATATAAAAAAACGTGGTTTCCCCAAAGCAAGTCGAGCGAAACGACAACCCCGGGACCCCCGACATTTGCTTTTTTCACGACCTCGCAGCATCTTTCCATACATAAAGCCTCAGATTATCCTATAAGATTCGTAGTCCTTAATAATGTGGATTTTTGTAGGAAACGCATTGCCCTTTTTTCCCCAAATTAGTACTGTGGGTTTTTCATAATGTTTGACCTTGATATCTACAAAAGTCTTTAAGATTATTTCATTGAGCACAGAGCGTGTGAGCATATTTCGAAATTGATTTTTCTGTCGGATGGATTTTTGATACTTTAGGGAATAATATCAAAAAGTTGGGCTTTCATGAGATTTGCTGAATACTTTCAAAAGATACAAGGCCATAAGATAATAAGATTCAAGTATGCAAACACGCAATTTTTATTTCCAATTTTCTTTAATCGACCATAAACTATTTCTGTCGGAAGGATTCGATATATTTTCAATTTATGGTGCTAAATACTTAACCTGGATTTTTATCGAATTAGGGACAAAAGACATCACTATTTGAAGTTTTCTGGTATCATTAATATATATCTAATGAAAACAAAAAGACAAAATATACCATAGAAAAATGTTTATGGAACAAATATCATTACAAGGTTATACAATAAATCTGTCGGAAGGATCTGTCAGATGGACAATTTTGTTTCGAAATTTTAACATTTGAAAAATCGAGTTCTTTATGTCTTTGCGAGTTATTAACTGGATGTCGTTTTCGAATCAGTAAATGATTTGAAGCTAAAAAGTTTTTATTTCTAGAAATCTCAAGAAAAGGTAAATTGTCCATCCGACAGATTAATCACTTAAAAATAAAGAATGTTTGCATCGATATGCTGAAATCACATTTATAAAAAGATGTTCACTTTTGCTATATTTTGCAAGGTGTATTTCCATGCTTGAATTATCTGATTTTCATTGATTATAAATCCTTTTTCCCTCAGCAGAAATCGTCACCGAATCTAAGAAAAGTCCATCCGACAGATTTATCATTACAGTTAAAGATTCGTAATAAATGATTTGAAATAACCTAAAAGCAACTTTCATGAAACCATTGAAGGCATATTGAACACTTTAACCAGTCCTCCTTCTCATTTTCATGGTCGTATGACCCAGCACACAGGGCACAAATGCTCCTCATAAGAGATAAACTCTCATATTCTTTTTCTTCATGGCCACATTCTAGCATACGATTATCACTGTACTGTTGTATTTTGAATGGTTCTTTATCGTTAGACAAATAAAAAAACTTCAACTCACATCCTCCATTCACAACCTCCCGTGACCATTTGTGGATTTTCAATGTGTCTGGAATCTTCGGCGCTTTGTTAATATCTTCCGGTTCTTTAAGTAGATCTGTTTGAAAGAGTGATGTGATTGAAGGAACAAGCCGATTTGCAGCATCACAAAATTCTTTTGCGGAATTGACAACGACTTTTCCCGATTTAACGTGTCGAAAAACGACGTTCTTAATGGTGCCACCGATGCCGTCCATTGGCCCCTTTCCATGGTGGCCTCGTTGAAATGCCATTCTAGATCTAAATCTGATCTGTATTGTGAAAGAATTTTAAACACAAATCTAGATCTGAACTGCGCGGCGCAGCCATCACTCCATAAAATAATCTTCTTCAGTTTGCACAAACTTTTCAATTTTCAACTATGATCATGTGTACGCAAGTCATCGATGCGATCCGTGAATGATCACTACTCTCACTAATGACTGTTACCGGCTTCTTGACCAACTTTAGCAGAAGCGTTTGGCTTGAAATATACGCACGCTGTGAATATGCTGAATGAAGATTGTCCGAAGTATGCAGATTGGAATTTCCATCCTGCTGTTTATTTTTATAACTCCTCGCTGTAGTCGACGTGAATTAATGCCGTCCCCTGCCTCCATATTTTTCTTTTCATTGTTGTACGCAGAATTCTAAACAGGAAAAGGAAATAAATTTGAAAAATAAATCATACCTAATTAATACTTGATGACTTCAGAGATACTAAGTTTTGAGTGTAATTACTGGCAGCATTAATATCCTCACCTGTTCTCTTTTTCGATGGATATGTTTCTTCAGAGTTGAAACAGACAGTTTCCATTCGATATAGAACTCGTCAATGTTTTTTTGGATTGTGGCTTTTTTATATGTTTATCTTCTCTAATCCAGCCACTGATAATCTATGGTGTTTGTGGTGTTGTTTGTTTGATGGTGTTCTTCATCACTTTCAGGGTCGAATGATTCACTGCTTTCATCATTTTTCCAATTGCCTAAAATCTTCATGGTTTCACATTCCTCGCATTTTCCATAGATACAATCTGTGTCAGTTGAGTCGCAGCAGTATTGTTCCATAATTTTGTGAGGATCTGTAGGATGTCCAGGTTTGAATCTTTTTAAAGACTGTGCCATCAAGCAAGTGTTTTCACACACCTTACATAAGCAAGATGTGTCTGGAATGTCCTTCTGTAATACGAGTTGCTTTTGTGTTTTGATATTTTGTACATCTGCCTAAATGAAAATTGATGACCGTTTTCTTCCCCATTCAAAATCTCCAAAAGATCTCTCAATGTCCACAGAAGGTAACGCTTTTGTAGAAACGTTTCTTTCCGTTAATAATGCCAACATACTTGTTATCCTTTCGACCTGGGTTAGTATATGTAATATCCGGTCGCTCAAAAATTCAGTAAGGTGAGAGGTCTGATCTTCAGTTAGGATATTTGCTTTTCTCCCCCTTTTGCTAAACTGAATCCTTAGCTTGTATTTGTGAGCCAAACCTTTGATAACCTCACATTTTTTCTCGTACTCTTTGGCAAAGAGCTTTTCAACTTTGCTGACACTTCGGTGTAAACGATTGTTTTGTTGTAAAAGCTGATGTTGGTTCAGTTTCGTTGCTGTTACAGCTTGGTCTTTGTGTTTGCTTCTTCATTTTCTTGTTTTTTTCTCTCTCGGGCTTTCCCTCTTTCTCATCCTGTCTTTTTCTAGATGTTCTTCATATTTTTTGGGCTCTACGTATTTCATATATTCAAGTTTATTTCTTTTTCTGTTTCTTGTCTCCTCCTTATATTTTTCTGCATTCTTTTCTCGATACTTCTTTATATATTCTTTGTTGCCTCGCTCTTTGATCTATTTAGTTTTGGTCTTCCCATGATTGATAATTCGTTCGTTTTAAAAAAGAGTACCAAAGGACAAAAACATTCCTTTATACTTTTTTCAACAACATTCGATTCTCAAAAAACATTCGATTCTTAAAAACATTCGATTCCCCTGATCTAAAGCCCGTCCAAACGTTGAAATGTATAAAAAAGGCGTAGCACGGTAGCAAAACATTAGTAAAGAATCATAAGCTTGAGATAACAACCAGGTTGCCCTTTAGTAAGGTATAGTAGGAATAATAGAAAATCTGTCGATGGACATTCTCATTTTCTAAATCATTGATCCAAACTTTAAACTATACTTTTTCTGGTTATTTTCTCGCTTTTTCTTCTGACTTTACCATTTAGTTCTTTGATTCATTGATTAAAATTTGAAAATTACTCTAATATAACGAAGAGTAAAACGTCTTTTAGACCCCTATTTTGATAGGAATTTTGGTATTCATGGAATTTAAAAAACAATGCCATATCAGGAGTTTCCAGATCAGCTCTCTCTGGTTCAAGCAATCCAAGATTTGATACTTTTGAAAATAATAGATTGTAAACACATGGAATATTGATTTTTATGTAACGAAAATCTGTCGGATGGACAAGTTTGAACTGGATACGCTAAATTTTTTAACTATGGTTCTTAATAAAATTTGATTTTTAGTTTGGAAACTTATAACATAAATCAATAGTTAAGAGACAATTCCAAAGCGATCTTATCATGACGCATCCCATCGTTTTAGCGCTGTAATTAGTTGTCCATCCGACAGATTTATTTAGTCACTCGCTCATACGATCAGGACCGTTATAGGACAGAAGTCTTTGTTTGCAAAGAAAACCTTTTAATTTTATCAAAGTTGGGACATTAATTAAACCATTTTTGAAGAAATATCACACAACACTTCAATTTTAAATTTTTCTAGTAGTGTTGACCAATTTCGAAATATGCTCGTGTATAGAGAGTGTAATAAGGCGTTGGTGGGCTTGTCATCAGATTTTTCCGTTACGAGGCCGACTTCTATCCACTCAAAGCTACCCAGGTAAAACCGGTCCGGCAAAAAGACAGGTTATCGGTAGAAAATTGTTCGGAAAAAATTTTTCTTGTTGATGAAAATTTTTTGCCAACGTAACTTTTCACCGACTATATTTTTGCCGAAGAACTTTTTTACCAACGATTAATTTTTACCAACGAATTTAAATGTTTTCTAAATAGCCTGGCAAACACTCCCATCGGTAAAAAACGATGTACTATTTAGCAGGTGACAAATATTTTTAAGAAATTTTTACCGATAAAGTACTTGCAAATGTCCGGACTATAGGGTGACCAAAGTGTACACAATCCTTTCTTAACTTGTTTCATTCTTTTTTTTCCCTGTATAGAATCAATGAAAAGTTCGGCTAAACAAGTCGGGAAATTGACACCTGGTAAAGGGAGAGATAGGGAAATGTTACTTCTGGCACAATAGCGTGCGCGGCCAAGGCAACCCACAGGACCCCCTGACAGGTCACCAACAAGTCATCAACAAGTCACCGACAAGTCCCTAATAAGTACCGTCAAGTCACAACGCACATCTATAGATAAAAAGACCCCCGCATTTCTAGCACAGTCCCTAATAGGCAGCACCATCCGATACCATCCCATATTAATCTACATAGGACTTAATATTCACCACAGATGACGTCACAACAATGTAGAATAAGAGGTCCAATATTTTCTAACACAATTCCCTAATAATCAACGCGCACATCTCAGGGGAATTCCCCTTACTCATTTGCCGTATGATAGAGAAATTCCCTAAATCAACGCATGCGCAATAAAGATGTGTTAGTTTTGAGTAATATTACAGGTCCCTGCCCTTTAGCAGATTGTACAAGATGAATGAAGAAATAAGGCGAATGAAATTAAATAAAATGAGACATGCCGCGAAGAAGAGAGGCTTTCAAAATTATAAATCTTTAAATAGGACCGACTTATTAGATATGATACTTATGGATATGGAATACCATAATCAGTTCAATAAATCAGTTCTTAAAAAACCCCGCTTACTTGTACGTACACCGGACCTTTTTTTAACCTAATACATGTGCAATGAATCCGTCGAGGGAAACCCTTGCATGCTCAGATATGTACTGGATCAATTCAAGACACATGCCATGTGCAATAGGGCCGTTTGGAATAAACCCCATCTGTTCAGGTACGTGCCGGATAAGTTAAAGACGCAGGGCATGGGCTGCAATGCCGTTGGGGGGGATCCCCGCATGCTCAAGCATATCCCGGATCAATTCATGATGTCATATATATACAATAATGTAGTATATAATGATCCTCACATGCTCGGGGATGTGCCCGACAAGTTCAAGACAGAGTACATATGCAATAGGGCTGTTGAAATGGATCCCCGCGCGCTCAAATATGTACCGGATCGGCTCAAAACGCAGGACATGCCGTTGAAAGGTATCCCGGGGTGCTCGAATATGTCCCGGACTGGTTTGTCACCCAGGACATGTGGTCTGAACTACCCCCTGGCTATCACCAGAGGAAAGCCGAAAAGGCCAGAATTAAGGAGGAGCTGGCTCCATTAGCCTGGCATCCAGATAGGGTTATCGATTGGTGTTTTTCCGAGGATGAGAAGGCAGACCTTGAAAAATTATGGGCTTAATGTCAGGGTTATCTTACAGCAAAAGCTGTAAGATAATAAATGTGCGTTAACTGTCAATCAAAATTTAATATATTTGGAAGTGCGGTAGCCATAATACTGGCTGGCGTTGGTATCTCCCTGCCACTGGTAGCGTTGGCACTGGCATTAGAAAAATCAGAGTGTAGGGTGAATGAATGGATGAGACATTCTAGGCTTTTGAGGGAACGTCTTGATGACCTGGAATAATAAGATAAATGGAACAATGTAAGGACTGTGAACGTATGCTGGATGAATATGATAGGTGTAGATGTGGGCGCAGGTTTGAAATAAATGGTAAACTTTTATGCTGGTACTGCTACCAAGAGCACATTACCTATGACGGGGGCGGCTGCGTATGTACGATGAAATGCAATTCTCTGACATCGTTTAAATTACAATAAAACAAAGATGCTACAATTTGAGAAAGAGCTCGTCAGCCCTAAGCTATTCTACTCATTTGCGACTACCTTTGCAGACATCAACGATATCAACGTGGACTGCCTGACAGTGTCAAATCCAGTACCAGCCAATAGTGGTAAGGATCAGAGGTTTATCATAGGCTACCATACACAAGACCTTGTGGTAGCCTTCAGAGTGAAGACACCTAAAATCTGGTCCACGCATGGGGTGACCCGGTACAATGCCAATGCAGTACCAGCAATGAGTCTTGATTTCGAAGAGTACCCCGACTGGGTTGCGAAATATCGTCAGATCTGGTCCAGGATCGAGGAGCTTATCTCCGAGCAATTGACGACGGAGCCGGTCAAAAAGGACCGCTACATCAATGCTAAACTCAAATATTACAAGGACGTGATAACGACCAAATTCCACGGTATGCCAGTACCCTATGATGAGCCCTGCCAAGCCACTACCATCCTGGCACTATCATCAATATATGTGCAAGGCAAAAACTACTACCCCCAGGTACATATTACGGAATGTAGATATAAAGACTTTAAAAAAGAATCACTACTGAATGAGGATTAAAATAATTTATAACCTTATATGGGTTATAAAATATATAAAATTAATTATGGCCTATACTCAGGTGGAGGGTCTACATAGCGCTTGCATACTGCGCAGATTGTACGTTTTTTAAAAACTCTTCCCTACCCTCTTGCCTCCCCCTGGCAACTAGCTTGGCACGCTCCTGTTAATTGATGGATTCAACAATGCGGTTGAACCTCTGCCTCATCTTTTCCTTCAAGACCATGTACTTCTGTTTCTCTTGCAATATATGGCTAAACTCATACTTATCAATCTCCCCATTTTCAACAGCCCTTGATATCAGGTCAACGATCGAGTTCAGCTTTGCTTCGGCGATCAGCCTTATGTTCTCATGCTTTTTTGATTTTACCCCCAACCTTTTTCCGGCAGTCTTAAGGCCTGCCTGCCCCATCCCCACGGCTAATGAAAGACCCCCCATTGCTACTGCTAAGGGTACACCCATTTCGGATAACAGGGTACCAATACCGATCCCCGGGGTGATAACCGAAACCACTAATAATCCATGGTCACAATAGCGCACCCAGGTTCCATGCATCTTGAACTTCTTCGCAAGCTTATCCCTCTCTTTAATTTCAGATCGCAGATACTTCTCAATTTCACCAATCTCATCAAGTCTATATTTCTGACTTTCCTCGGGTATATCGGCATTTTGTGCAGGTGCACTCGGCAAACCAGGGTATAGTTTGCTGATATCGCTCATCTTTTATTCTATCAATAGTTGCATCGTTAGCCCTGTGAATGAAACGTTTTTCTCATGATGATGTTCATCCGTAAGCATGAATTCTAGGCGATCTGTGGACCCTTTTAGGGGTAGGTAGATAGGAGTATCAAAAGTCCATGTAAGCATATCCCCCCAAGCGCTTAATTCCTTGGTGGGTAACAAAGCGAGAATTTTAGATTTTTTGCCCTCCAGCAGGCAGTCATCTTCATCCAACTGAGGGCAAACGAGTCTCAATCTGTGGTAAATATCAGTTTTATAGAATGCATCGTAGTCTCCCTTCTGATAGTACTTTTTACTTGGGTCGTAGGATAGGCCCAAGAGCTCCTGCAGCTGTCGATGAATCACCACCGTGTACCCGTCGGCGACACGGAGCCTACAGAGTCCATTTTTCAGAACAAAAAGTTTTATCCTGTCCTGTGCCTGACTGTTCACGATAGCTGCCAGATCTTCTATCCTATACAGACCGTTCATGATCTCAATTCTAATCTCCCTCTGATCGGGGCCTATTTTACGGATGACAAATTCATTATCGCTGTAAAGGTTCAACCATACAGGCCTGATGCTTATAGATTTAAGGGCAATCCTCGAGTCCTGCCCCAGGTAGTCTTCAAAAATGGTAGGCTTGTATATATCGGTGATATACAGTTGTTTCATCTTTGTTTTAAAACAAAGATGAATATCTATTCATGTAATCCCAAGGCAAAGTACCAATCCAACAGGGGTGAATGGCCACTTGGTGTAACCAACTTGGAGCATCAGGACCTGTACGTGTCTACAGAATCACACATTTCTGTATCATTTCCCGAGTTTACCAAATACCCCATCAAAATTACGACAACCTACCTGAATGACCCTGTCATCCAGGGCTGGACAAAAGGACAAGCCCTCGACTACTGGAATACTCAGGTGAACTTTGCAACCCATTGCGCAAGCACGGCTTTGGGTATATCCGCTAAGCACCTAACAGGCTCCGTACCCCTTGTCAACTCCATATTTAAATTCCATATATATTACCACATGCGTCGTATTCTGGCAAGAATGAAAGTACCCATGTCTTTTAATGACGGTTTTTCCCGGTACAAAAATCCCTACTCCACATCTGGGTATGCACAAATATGCCGTGAATATGGTGCCGACCCTAATGGCCTGTACAAGACCAAATCAGTAAGTGCATCACTCACCAACGGTTCATGGTGGCCACAAGTTGAGGGTGATTGGGCCAAATTCATCATGCCAACAAGTCAAGGTCTGACATCGGAAGGTCTCACTAAGCTAAGGATACTAGGATCGCAGGCAGGGGCAAAGGCATCCTTACTCGGCTCAGGTGCGGATAACTACACAGTAAGGCAGATTTTAATGCAAAAATTCGAAGCCATGGTGCAGCGTCAGGAAAATGTAGGACATGATATAACTGAGTTCCAGAAGGTCTTACAATATGCCAGAACTCCGGTAAACTTCGCCGTCATGCCCAGCGTATACATGCTGCCATCCGACATGAATTTGCGAATAGGTAAAATTGTGGGGTATAACAACAACATCCTAATAGCACCTGCCAATGTCAATATTGGTACCCAGGTTGATGTAAATAACAAACCTATTGCTAGGGGTGCGGCAGCCGCACCCCTCAAGCATAGTATCAAAATACCTATACACACCACACCTAGTCATACTATACCTCATATACCTCCTAAGCATGCCACACCACTTGGGCATACCGAGCATACCATCAGACATGTGGTGGCAGATATCAAACTTCCAAGGCAAGAAATTGTAGGACAGAAGGGTGGGGGTGCCGCCCCTATACGTTTTAGAGGGTCAAATCAGCATGAGGATACCAAGGCCGTATTGATCACGATGGGGGTAGGTCTTATTATTGCGTATATATGGCTGAAAAAATAACTAGGCCCCCCTAACATAGAACACGACAAACCCAACGGCGGCCGCGATGGCCATGTACAGATGCTTGGCTGCGTATTCGACAACAGTTGCCGCTACCCTCAAAAAGAATGAGACTATGGTACCCATAATCCCGGCAATGCAACACCTGCCTTACCTGCTAAATACTTCAGGAATTTACCCAATCGTTCAAGCTGCTTCTCTACAAACCCCTTCCCTGCGGCACTTCCTCCTGCAGCACCCGCTGCGGCACCCCCTCCCGTAGCTGCAAGTACGATGGTGTTTATCAGTAGACCAATAGCAGAGACAATGCTAGCTATAGTGATCCCCTGTTCCTTGAACAAGATTTTAAGCTTCTCGAGCAAAGACGTGTCATCTCCGGCAATTTTCATTAACGTTTCCTTGATGGTCCCCAGCTGGCTGTAAATTTCCTTTGAAAGTAATCCATGTACATCTAGCGCGGCCTCTTTTTCATCATTCAATTTTTTAATCTTATCCTCAAGCTCCTTGATTTCCCCCTCGAGTTCTTTCACCCTGCCCTCATTTGCCCCGGCTTTCTGCCTCTCGAGTTCTTTCACATTGCCCTTTGCCGTCTTGATCTCGCTATCGTATGTGATCATCTTAGCCTTCAATAGTTTAATGCTTCCCCTTATAGTTTGGAGCTCACGATTAAGTCCCTTTCTTTCACGTTTAGTGAAACCTTCTTCATCAGTACCACCAAATGAAGTATCTTCTATAAAGCTGTCCGCGGCATCTACAAATTCCTCCATCGATTCTATAGATTGCATCGAAATGCTATCGGCAGCCCTGCCCTTCACCTCAATGTCATCAATCCGTTGCCCAAGTGCCTGGGCCGCTGTCTTACCTCTGTTTGGTGTGGTGACAAAGTCCGGGAAACCCATAGCCCGCACAAGGTCTACCTTCAATTTTGAAACTATAGCTCCAGGAGATCGGAGCCCAGCACCCTTTTCCTTGTAAATAAACTCTGTAATATCTATACCCCTGAAATAAAGATGTTCCCCCTCCACCCTAAAATCATCGTAGGGTATCATAATAAGCTTGCCCATCAGCCTCGTATCCTTACTTAAATGAGCGTAGAGGCTATTAACTTTTGATTTTACTATTTCTTTCCTCTGCTCTTCAAGTATAGACCCCGGAGCACCTTGTTGTTCTCCTTGGGTTGAAGGCCCTGGCGTTGATGGAAGTTTTGGCGTTGATGGAAGTTTTGACCTAGTATCGGGCTTATCATCTTTCCCGCCCCCCCTCATCCGGAAGATCATGATCAAATACTGGATTAGTTGGCATTTATTGTAGCAAAATCCCTCCATAATAAATGAGTGCATTTGGAACTACATTGGACCCCTACGCAGAAACGAAACAGCTTTTTGCCATTAAGGGAAAGCGGCAGCGCGTCAAGGTGAGTCACATGCCCTCTACAATCAGCCAGAATGAGGACCTGTACGTGGATATCCCTAATATGGGACAGAATGATGTCATATTTCCGGGGAGCATCAGGCTACTATTTGACCTGGTACTGACGGGGACCAACACGAAGCGTACCATCGTCTCGAATATCGGCAAAAGCCTAGTGCGAAATCTACGCATCACCCTAAATGGCAACGAGGTACAGAATATATCTGATTATAATATCCTAGCAGTGTACCGGGACCTCTGGCTGCCAAAATTCGATCTGGAAAACAACTTAATTCTAGAGGGTATTAACCCTAATGACGGTACCATCAGGGCCCTGCCGGTAAAGGCTACTGAGTATGTTGGGACAGATGAAGAGAAAGCCATCGCCGCGGCGTATGGTAATACATTTTGCGTCCCCCTCGGCAAGATGTTTGAATTGACGAGAGACCTGCCGTTTTACCAGGCAAGGCTCCATGACAGATTGCAGTTTGTCCTACATTTCGCATCATACAGCGACGTGATCAAAGATGTAGGTACGGCAGCCGTGGGAAGTACGGCAGCCAAGGCAGCGGATACTACCTATAGGATAACCAATATTGCCCTAGAGTTTGACAAGGTAAACCATGAGGGTCTCGCGAGTGCTATGATGTCAAGGTATAGTAGTCTCGCGTTACCCTATGAACGGATACTTCGAAGCAAGGTGGTGACCCTTAAAAAATCTGATACCAGCTATAACTTTCAAATTGGTACACCCGCAAAGAGTCTCAAAGGTGTCTTGCTACTCTTTATAGACCCCGGGAAAGTGAAGGCTTACGCTGGTGTCAATGAGGTCTTTTACAACCCCAAAATCGAGAAGATATCGATCACGGTGGAAGGTGAGCCTAACGAACTGTATTCACATGCGATGCTTGGTAAGGATCATTTTGAGGGGGTTGCGAACCTCCTCGGGGGCCACGACTCGGAGGTAACGATTGGGCAATTCTTCAACGAACGGTATGCGCTCTTCGTCGATTTCAGAGCATCTCCCGATCATACCCTACATGGTTCCGGAAGACCTCTACAACGTTTGAGACGGGATAACGTTGCATATGACAAGAAAGCCGACGGGACTGGGGATTTCAGATGCTATGTCTACTTACTGATGGATGCTCAATTAAACATTCTAGGCGGGCGTTATCATTCTGTGGAGTACTAATAAATGGCGACAATAGCTGTACTGGTGGCCGGGGCGGCGATCAACGCCCTTGCATTTTCAGGATCAAATTATCTATTTAGCAAGCTCTCGGGGCACGGCGATGCGGAGAGAAAACGGCATGATGAAGCCGTTGAAAAATTGAATGATGCGCAGGCGGAGTGGATACGTAAAAGGCAGGCCAAATTGGACTAGTTTTCCAAGCAACGTGAGATGCAAATTAAAGCTGGTAAAAGCCTTCGTGAACTCGACAACGACATGTATCAGTATTACATTGCCTCTGAAAAGAGTGCGCCGCAATTATCTGATTATTATACACCCTCCAAGCCCCAACAAGACGGCGAGCTCGCATTCATCCTTGGCTCCCTATCACTGCTAGGCTTTGCGGCATATAAGTATTTGTAACAACGTTTTCTGACATATAATAAAGACATGTCAGAAAAATCACCATATAGTATTACCGAGAATGAGGCTGAAAAACTAGGCCAAATATATTATACCCCAGAACATTTGTGGACCGCAAAGCCATCAGACTGCTTGCGAAAGAGAGTGGTCTATCGAAAAAGAGGGTTACCCACTGGCTATCCAGGCAGCTGCTCTGGCTCCGACACATCAAGGGCCCGAAGCGTATTGACTATCCTCATTTCACCATTACAACACCCAACGAAATGCATCAATTCGATCTACTGTATATGCCACATGACAAACTATATGGTAATACGTACAAATACATTCTGACAGGTATTGACGTAGCCTCAAGGTACAAAGTAGCGAGACCTCTACGAACAAAAAAAGCTAGCGAGGTTGCCGAGATGATCAAGGACATCTACAAGGCAGGACCTTTGCGATACCCAAAAATTCTTCAATGTGACAATGGTTCCGAGTTTAAATCGGATGTAACGAAACTGCTAGGGGGTAAAGATGTGGAAATTAAGCGGGCCACCACCAAATATCACCATACCTTCACGGCCTTTGTAGAGTCCTACAACAAGGTACTTGCCGAAAGGCTCTTTAAGCCTCAGGATGCTCAGGAGCTGGTCTCCGGGGAGCCTAGTAGCATATGGGTCAAGCACCTGTACACTATCGTCAAAAATCTCAATAATACCAAAACAGCCATGATTGGCTTAAAACCTAACAAGGCTATTAAACTCGAAGATGTACCACTTGCAAAAAGTCAAGAATACCCCGAAGAAAAACCCCTACCCGAGGATGGTCTTTATCTCTATCTGCTACAACCAGGAGAGGAGCATAATGACTCTAAAAGACGCGCCACCGACGCCTTTTACAGCAAACATACTTACAGGTTGGATAAAATAGTAGCAGGTAGTCGTATTTTGTACTATTTGAAGGATGGCCCTGATCGTAGCTTCGTGTCGGAGGAATTGATGCTTATTCCAGAAGATGTTCGGGTACCCCCGGAACATATCAAGGATTGGTAAAGAGTAATTTCAGGAGTACCTCCAAAGGTTCATCCTCCAACTCTTTACTCGGATCTCTTATATATAATAAAGGAAGAAGGGTATAGAAGGGGTACCCATAAACGATACCTTTGATGACATCAGGCTCAATATCCAGATCAATATCGACCAGGCGCCTATCAGTTATATGAAAATTAAGTATATTGCCTATTGTTTCTATATCAGCCAAATCTGATAGCCTTAAACCCTGATCTTTGATAACCTCGTAGCATATTGCCCCATACTTGTTCTCCTTAACCGAGACAACCATATCCTGTTTAAAAGGTCTAGGTCGTTTGGGTATTCAAAACCTTCATAATATTCACCATTACGGTACCTAAAATTTTCAAGACAGGCAGGGCAATAACCTGTCACCGATCCTGCCTTTATGCAGCATCGTAGTACAGGTATGCTGGTATCATAATTCTTTTGCATGCTTTGTACATAGGCTTCCATCTTTTTATATTTCAGTATCTTATAACATACAGCTGAAAGGGTCAAAAATTATAATTTTAATTGGGAGGGGTTGGTAACCCACCACTAAATGAGGCTTCTTTCCCTCTTCCAAGGGGGAGGGTGGCACCCACCCCACTTTTGCATATAATTTTCACTACCCACAAGAGTAGTGAAAATTGTGCCTGCTTACGACATATCAATATCGAACATACCTTCGAATAGCTCCCGCGTATCATTGTCAGGCAATGTGAAATGGCTAAGATAACAATTATCGGTACCAAGACAATCGTCTCTGAATCGACACCAAGCATGTACGGCATTGGGATCGTCGCATTCAGGTTTTCTCGCGGTCATCTCGTGGTACATTGCCTTTAATATATTTATTCTTGTGCCGAGTTTCCTACGTTGGCATCGGATCATATAATGCCTATGTATACCCTTTTTTCCATGTTCGTGGGGATCGTTTTTATCGGCTACACATAGCACGGTGTCATATTGGGGTCGACGTGGGACATGTCTCTGCCATAGTTCCTTGTTATCCTGCTTAAGAGCATCAAGTTGTTCATCCCTATCCTCGAGCTCATCACCGAATAGGGCCAGGGCCGCATCCCTGTCCTCCAGGGCCTGGCGATGCTCCTTAATTACATCTTGTAATTTTTGGACACCTGCCCGGGCTAACCATTTGATTACCCCTACAGCTTTGGGCTTTCTAGAACGGCGAACGATCTCCAGGGCGCCATCTAGCGTCACGAAGACGTCATGCGGATTTTTCGACTTACCAAGGGGGCCCGGCTGCGATGCCGCACTGGACCCCATAATTTCGGACCTGGTGGATAGGAATGTTGACGATATTGGCATATTTTTAACTTTTTCAAGACCCAGAAAACGCCCCAAATCGGCGCGTTTAAAATACGGTTGATCCTGGTTGCCGGATAGGGTCTCGATTGCTTTTGTGTTGAACATAACTTGCGATGACATCTTTTCTAATATATCGACGCAAGCCAGAAGATTTCACCATGCTCAAGACAAAATCTCCCAAGTTCGAGGGTGTTCCAATCTTACAAACAGGCAAGCATGTTTAGATTTTTTCAATTCGGCCTTAATATCATCCCAATCGGGGATCAAATTCGTCTCTTTGTCTATCATTTTCATATCTGATTTTTCGTGTGGGTACCAGAGGAAGAGCTGTTTCTTCTGCCTTCTCAAATTTTTTGGCAGGGCTGTATATGATTGCGTTAAGAGCCACAGGCTATGCTTGCGATGCCTTCCCGAAATAGCCAGCTCAAGCAAGGGCTGCCTTTTCTTGTCGAGACTCTCGTCTGAGATGGTATCGTCAACCACAAACAACGTTTCCTCGCATGCCAGCAGCGATGACAATTTTTGAATCCATTCAAACAACTGGTCCTTAGGATCTATTAAAAAGACATATGGGTCCTTCCAGAGCGAGGCGCTCTCCAGGTATGTCTTATTCCACCGCAATGTGGGGCAAAGTATCACTATATTATGATACCTTGCCCTATACTCCCTTTCGAGTAAGTCCAGTACGCGTTGTGTTTTACCACAAGATGTCGGACCTGTAAAAATAGCCGTATGGGGACTTGTAATAATATCTATCGTCATTTAGTAATACAGCCATTTTTGATTGTGTACTTTCGAATATACTCCCGCGCAGTCCAGGCAAATCAACACACCACCGTGATTGTTCACCAAAGACCCCCGACAGGCAGGGTAGAGCTTGGCATTCCGGGCCTTATATTCAAGTGGTAATGGAGTATATGTTAATTTTCCCTGTAGGCATCTCAGTTCCTTGCGATATTTTTCAATGAGTAGTTCCCTTTCCTGGCTCTCGGGGGGTGCTTCGATGAGCTCGATGTACCGGGGTATGATGTTGTAGGTGAATAGGGTATACAGAAGTAGATAATTTTCATCCTGCTGGATATCTCTAATTTCGCTATCGGTGGTAAGAATGTCTACCTTGTATTCTATAACAGGGTCCCTACATTTGGTACGCCGCCTAGCCTTAGCTTCATCGAGACAAACTATGCAGCTTTTTGTTCGGCTATTCCCTCTAAGCTTGAAACTGTCCAGGGTTAACAGTTTTTTACATTTTATGCATATATTCATTTACTTGAAGGCACTCGCCCTGTGTAATGCTTTGGAAACATCGGCAAGCGTTGGGGACTTACCGGTTTCAACATACCTAAAAGGTATCTTGTTATCTATATGTAAATATTCGTAAAGCTCCCAGGTATAGCCCTCGGAAAATTGGGCCTCCATATGGGCCCTACAAATATTCATTAACTCATATAGGGGCTGGGTCCCTATATGTTCATTTGTACGATGTTTGTTGCGTGATGTCTTGCTAATATTGAGGCAACCTATGCACTGCTGATTTAGCTGACCACAAGGCTTGATCCTGAAATTATCCAGGGCTAAGACTTTTTTGCATTTTGAGCATTTTTTACCCTCATCCATTTTCTATTTGCCTCTTAAGGCAAATAGAAATTTTATCAGACGCTCATTTTGGTTTCGGGACAATAGATCCTGGAATCCAGCCTTTCTTGACGGCCATCTCACGAGAAGCTCGGCCTGCCGCGAAGTAGGCAGTCATTTTAAGGACGTCATTCATATCCATTTTGGCCGAAGTCCACGACTGTTTCGTACAGCATGTCCAAAATCTCCTTTTCCTTCGGGGTTCCATTGCTTGTCATTTATATTACATCATTTTAAAAAAATCAGGATGAGCCTTACCCTTTTGTTGAGGTTCGGGGGTTGATTTGTGGGCTTCTCCACCATTTTTGGCAGGGCTGGCAAACTCATACCAAACGCCAACGGCTATCGCAAGCACGGCAAGCGTACCTACGCCATAAATGTATACATCCGTTGACTGTACGGAACTGGCCCCAGAAGAGGTTTTGACTGCAGGCTCTACGGTGGCCTCTTGTTGCTTCATTTCTTCCTTTCTTTTCTTCATCAGTGCCGCCAACTTGTGACCCTGGGCCACACGCCCCGGATGCTTTACAGCCTTTGTAATGACTCGCTCTTCTTGTTTCTCTTCCTCACTCATTTATTATAGTACCGTATTAGGCTCTTCCCTATTCTCCGCCTCCGCCTCATCCTGTTTATTCCTGCTCATATGCCTCGCGGTATGTCCCGCTACAAGGAGTGAAGCTAAACATCTTCCAATAGTACAGTATACAAGGATACCTAGATCTGTCATACTATCTCTGATTATGGGGTCTTCTTCGATATCTCGACGTAATTCATCTACATTGTCGATGTCGACAAAATTCCCAATCATGCTGGCATATAGATTTATAACATGGGTAGACAGTGCCCTGGCCGTCTTTTCCCCCTTTTCGTGGAGTTCTCGTTGAAGGTACTCGGTATGTACCTTGTCAATAGCCTCTTCTGGGGCTTTGTCGACAAACCCTTCCGTGCACTTCTTAGGCAAAAGGTGTCCCTTGCCCTTTCGTAGGGCCTCCTTCAAAGCCTGGCGTTTATCAATAGGCTTCTCAACGTGTTCACATTCTGCAGAGGCCGTGTCGAATACTTGTGCGATATCAGACATTCTCTTTATTAGTAGTCGATGTCGACATAGAACATAGGCAATCAGGGCATACGGTGGGATTATAGCGATATACAAACACACCTCCATTTTATTCCCCTGTAGACGCCAGGCGGTAATGGCGTCTGGCAAGTGTTGTCATCTGGTCCGGTTGTACGATACGTTTATCGTCTGCCCTGTTGAGTGCCAACTTCAATACTTCTTGGGTATATACCTTATGGCCTTTATTTTGGATCAAGATCTGGCTTTTGTATATGTCAACGCCCTCCTCCAGACATCGTTGATAGTCATCGAAGGTTATCGACTTCTTGGTGACACACCTCTTGACGCCTTTCGCTTTTCGATCACCGCCTTCCTTGGTAAGGCTCCTATAGGCGTATGCCTTGGCCCTCAACGTAATGAACTCGGTCATTATTTTACCACATCAAGCCCACCACCTTCTTGTTTTTCCCTATAGGAAGAGGCCTTCCATCATCAGGATTATATGCACTTGTATCGAAGCGTGCTTCAACGTCGTTGGCTATATCCTTGTAAAAGTCGTGGGTTCGAATGTGGTATACGAACGAGTCCGTGTCCATGCAACAGAGTTGGAGCTTGCTACCGTATTTGGGCTGTATGTAATTGTAATGGAATTCATACATCACCATTTTTGACATATCCAAGATGGCCTGACCGATGTAGACGGGCTTGTTCATTTTGACCTCGGTCTTGCCCATCTCTACACCTAGGAGGTGCTTGCTAAACCGATTTACACCCTTGAAATTCGGCTTCATTACAAGCTTCGTGAACTTCTCCTCATTGGTGACCAGCTGGATGTTGCGGTGATTTCTGATATTCTCCATAGTCTTTCCAAATACCGAGAGGTTCATCAGCTTGTAAAAGTCCTTCTCGAACTCGTTCCTCGCGTTTGTTCTCAACCTCGTGTTGTGATCTATATATCCCTTTAGCCATGCCTTCTGGTTAAACCGGATCACCCTATGCACCTTCTTGAGCTCAAGTCCATGTTTTATAGCCTCATGAAGGGCTCTGATATGCACCACATATCGACGTTAATCACCCAGATTCGGGATCAGCTTCTCAACTTTATGCACCATCTTGCGTTCGGGTAGGAACGGCAACTCGTTGTGTTTATCATGTAGCTCCCTTGGGTAGTCGATATCTACCTCTAAGATGTACCCATGCCTATTATCCTCAACGAGCTTCCCGATCCGCCTTTCGGTGAATGCCTCAACATTCCGAACCCATTTGAACCCGTCCGTTGGTAGATCCTGCCTCATTGCCCAGCCATACAAATTGTTGGCATCGAGGTATTGGATGTAGGAGGACTCCTCATTGGGGTTATACTGATCCCCCATATACTTATTATTTGCTTTGGCATATCGATGTACGGCCTGGACCATACCTCCTCTTATACCCTTCTCGAACATGAGGAGCATGTCGGGGTCTGTGAGAAGCTCTAGCTTTATACCCGTAAATTTCAGTGCTGCTTTCCAGGCTAACCCGGGTGCGCTGTAAAAATGGGCGGGATCAAGGCTGTAGTTGTCCAGGCAGACGCCCCGAAATGTCTCGAAGACGTCGGCCAATAGCAGGACGTCTATGGTCAGATAGATATCGTGATAGTCTCCCATGGTAACATCATCGCCACCTGGAGTAATAACATTCCATACCTTTTTAGCGTATGCATAGTCATTGTCGCTGATACCCAGCATATTCAGCTTGCTGTAGAACGCCTGCTTTGGAGGTAGCTCTAATTCTTCAAATTTTTGCCAATCGTCCATATACTCATACGGGTATACGCCTTTTCTCAGCATTAGCCTGAAGGTATCATCTTTGTCGATGAACTTTGCCATGGATGGTACGCTTGCCTTTACCCGGTCCATGCCTAACTGCTTCGTGGTATTCGAGTTGCAAGCCCTACACCAGAATTTTGCCACATACTCAGCGTCTATTTCCTGGAATTCAAGACCAGTATCTGCACACTGTTGACATTTCATACCTGTGGCGTTTGTACCAATGAGGTTGCTTGCCAATTTGTCCAGTGATGATGCCATAAATCGACAGCTATCGATGAATCTGATTTCGATTGTCTTGTACTTCTCACCATCGCCATATCCCATACCTCCAAGGGGTACCTTAATTTTCACGTTGAAGCTGATATATTTCTCCGTGTTTTCGGCAATACAACCAATGTCCTGGGTATCATATTTTTCACCCAGTTCCCGGATAAACAGGTGAGCATCATACCCCGATAAGTTGTGGAAGATGACGGGGATGTGGCCGGGTATCTTGTATTTGAGGTTGCATATTGCATGCGCCGCGCCTCTATATAGACCTGTATAGTGGCAGTGGTCCCTGACCTTACGGTTATTATCATAGTTATCAAAGGGTTTTAGGCATATATGACAGTGCGTGGCCTCGTTATGTTCCCTTTTTAGGACCTCTGTTAGTTTGGTCATGGGTTGCTGAGGGTATGTATTATATAGTCTTTTCACCTCATCCTCCAGGTGGTTCACGAACTTCGTCACACAGTCCTCACCCCTATAGACTGTTAGTGGATCCGGTACATCTCCATAAGCAAAGGTACTATACGTGCACCAACCGGATGGTACATGCTTGCTTAGCCTTTTAGTCTTGGTGTCCCTTGCATCTTCTACCGGGACTAGCAGACTCTCGAAATCTGCATAGATGGCAAAGGGTACCTTGAATTGCTGCTGGCCATCTCTATAGTATAGCCATTTTTCGGCCTCTGTTGGCATTGTGATCTTGACTGCCTCGTGATCGATGCAGTACCTATAATGCTTATCCCTTGATTCAATTGTAGGAAAACCCTGTAGACAATTCAGGCAAAAGTGCATTGGGTTCCTATTCTTTGAGATCTCGTTGCCCAGGAGCCTCGATAGACTTTTGACCGCCGTATAGTGGGTCTTTTTATCATCGGTGATAAGCAATAGGGTCACCACCTTGGTACGTCCGTTGTGCACTGATCGACGTAGGATGTTGATCCTCTTTCCCGTTATATACAGGACATTCACCGCAATGTCGGGATTAATTGCCTCAAATTTGTAGATGGATTTGATACTTGTTGGGTACTCTATGCCATCCCAGTTATAAAGACCTACGTAGGGTTTCATCTGGGATATTCTGTTTGGGTTCTTCCCTATCTCCTCATGATGGAGTGATGCTATAATGGTCCATTTGAAACACTCCTCATCCTTATTCATCGGATTAATGATGGCCTTTTTAGAGGATACCCATTTGGGTAGTTCGATATACGATGAACCCCTTGTCAGTCGTAGCCTGTGAAAGTCTACGTCAAGGTATACTATTCGACTAATTGTAAAGCCAATTTGGGGTAATGCAGGATTTTCTACATGTGTTTTAATCTGAGCAAACATCCTATCCAGCACGTCATCTACGTCGTTACCCTGAAATACTGAGGCCATATTGCTATGGAAGACCTTTTTCACCTCGATGTACTCATCACCATTAGCCCCCTCTATATTTGTTGGTTTTTTCCACATTATCCATAGCGACAGCTGTACCGTCGCTGATCCCATATCTTCTACCTGCCCCTCAACTAAGGTTTTCACGTTTGGCCGCACCATCCCGATATACCCATCAACATTGGCATTTCCTATACCGGTAATTCGGAAACTCCTAAAAGTTCTGTGAAGAGCATGCTTATGCTCCTGTGGTGTAAAATCTTTACCCGACTGTTCATATAGATATCCCTCGTTAGCCTCCTGTTCGACTTCATCATAGAGCGTAGGTCTTGTGTTTGCTACCCTGTTATAGAGCTCCATCACCCTGCGTTTGAATGCTGCATAAGTACTCTTGACCCCTTTTTTATGGGATTTGGGACGGCATCAACTATCCAGTTGTACCATTCCTGCATCTTGGATTTCACGATCGATCGATTTTTCGACATTTCCTGTTTCTCGAAGACATCCATGGCCTCCGGCGATGGTAGTATGGTTACAGGCCTTATGGGCTTTCGTTGTCCAACCCTTCTTGGTGGCCTCTGTGGCACATCCTCTAATAAACTAATTAATTCGGCCTTACGTAACTTATAATACCCTGTTAATCCACGACCTTTTGCAATATCACGTAATTGTTTTACGGTGTGTGTATTCATCTCTCTTTATTATATAGAATTTTTTTGTTTGTCGGAGGATTTCATTCATGCTCGACTAACACAGTTATTTCCCTTGGGGTATTTCCCTAGCATACGGCAAATAAGTAAGGGGAATTCCCCTGTGCGCGTTGATTATTAGGGAATTGTGTTAGAAAATATTGGACCTCTTATTCTACATTGTTGTGACGTCATCTGTGGTGAATATTAAGTCCTATGTAGATTAATATGGGATGGTATCGGATGGTGCTGCCTATTAGGGACTGTGCTAGAAATGCGGGGGTCTTTTTATCTACAGATGTGCGTTATGACTTGACGGTACTTATTAGGGACTTGTTGATGACTTGTTAGTGACCTGTCAGGGGGTCCTGTGGGTTGCCTTGGCCGCGCACGCTATTGTGCCAGAAGTAACATTTCCCTATCTCTAAGGGAGGCAACATATACATTCCTACCCAAATCGTTAAGAAGCTGAAAGCAATAGTTTAATTTCACGAAAATAAATTGTTAGAAAAACAAAGCTCTCTTTAAGCTAAGTTTGCGCTAAACGTGAATTTGTTATTTTATGCAACCATGTGCAGTCATATGGATCCAAATTCAACAAAGACAGTTTCCTGTCTTGATTTGTTTGCAAAATTGGTTCCAACCGCAGCACTTATTTGGTTTTAACTTGTTAAAATATAAGAAATGAGGCAATTTACCTATATCGACATTTTTTTTCAGGAGATCGCTCAGTTGTGAAAGTGCTGGCCAGTCATTTTTCTTAAGTTTTGGTTATCCGAGAAAGAAGAGAGGTGAATTAACTAGACATTTTATCAGGAAATATTAGCTAAAGTTTACGAGTGTAAAGGAAACATGATAATAAAGCAAAGTGTTATCTGGTGTTGAAGTTACCTGGAATTTACTGAAATTTGTTCTTTAAGGGTAGAAATATAAAAAAGATGTTTGAGCTATGAAGGTTCGAATTAAGAAAAGTAATTGCCGACAAGTTGCCAGGGGTTGTATAGGCTTATAGAGAGGATTTATTGAAGTGGGAAGACAAAAAGTCTACCCGCATTTCATTTTTGAAGCCGCCCGCTCTTTAACTTTTTTGCCCCACGGACGTGAAAAAAGTGTTGCTTAGCCCTAAAAATGGTAAGCAGGGAAATAAACAAAACAGAAAATTTGACTCGATTTTAAAATCTCTTGCATCTTATGATGACAGTAACAGAAATTGTTGTACGAAACTGTTATTATTGAGATATTTCTCCCTTATAATTAACTACAATTTTTACCATCACACTCAAATATCACACCGTGATTTTTTGTTTCTTAAACTGTTTTCTCTGTTAACCCAACTTTCGTAAATGCAAAATGTCAGTGTTTCAAGTTTCAAACTGTTATGTAGCTACGATAAATAAGTAAGAGAGCTCTCTGCGCTCGATTCCACACTTTTATAGTGGTAATAAGTAGGTGAGACGCATCTACATCTAAAACGAAAAAAAATCTTAATCAATAATCGGTAAGTGCTCGTTTATTCTCTGTATTTTTCCCATCCCGGTTTCCGGTTTTCTCGATGAAAATCGTATTTTAACTATACTATGTAATTTTTCATATTAGGATATCTTCGGAAAACGTTATTACGCTTTTTTCTAGTATAATATCTATCCGACTCTTTTTAAACATGTTTCTATCATTTGATTTTCCATTTGTTCTAGCCGTCACCGGTTTTATGGCGCTGCATCTGTAAAATGGAACGATAAGGTGAAAACGTTTAAAGACTTGCCTGCTACAAAGATAGGAGAAAAATCGATATGTATCAATCCCACAATACTGTTTAGTCGATTAACTCAAGGAGGTAATGAATTTCAATGAAGATATTACTAATTTCGCTACCGAGTCGATTCCTGAGTCGACGTCCTTATTTAATCAAAGAATGATGAGGAAACCAATGAAATAAAAATTGGGGAATCACTTAATGGATGTGCAAGATTTAATAGTTCCTGTTGAAAATGATGTATGTCTAATTGATGCTGCTTCACAAAGTCCACGGGCCAAAAGTGATGTCTTGGATCAACATCTTTCGTAAGTTAAAAACAGATATGGGATGTTCAAGACTGTAGAAGATGTTTTCCGTCGTGCAGGAAAATCATCATAGTCTTTTAATTCAACTAAAGTAATTCTGCCTAGTTTGGCATATGCCAGAGCTTCTGTAATGATCAATCAAGGAGTCTCCTTGGATCAATACATCACCATCTCCATGCCTTGTCGAGTACAAAATCCAGCATCATTCGTTAAATAGAATTGGTTGCATCTTGTAACACCTTGGAACCTGAAAATTTGTCTCTAACCGAACGAGCTATGCATTACGTGTGCATCTACAAGATGGAAGAGAATGACGTGGTTGAAGAACAAACATTTTTAATTTGATAAAAACGTTTTTCTGAAGCTCTGTTCGATTTATCATTTTACATCATCTTCATGCTGCCACGAATTACGAATTACACAGAGTCTATTGTAAAAAAGGTTTTGACGTAATTTTTTGTGAAATGTTGGAGCGGAATAACGAAAAAAATAATGAAAACTTGGGAAGACGGCTTTCCGAAATTACTAATTGTCCGAATTGTTTAAAATTACTAATTTACTAGCTGTTCGAAGTTACTAGCTCTTCTAATGCCCCAATTTCTGTATGAAAACGTGTCCATCCACGAACCTTATCAGCAGGGCTCATTATTATTTTTCTATATCGAGTTGACTCAGCAGAAATCCATTCTTCCGCAAATACGTATAGTTTTTTTAATCAGTGACAACTTTTATTGTCTATTTGCTCAATCACACCCAACGGCTTGATAATGCTAAGTTTTATTGACTAAGCCTGGGTGGTGCTTAAATTACCCTATTTAAGCCTCAGATTATCCTGAAGTAACTAACACTTTAGCCAAAAGCATTCATGCATCTGCGGTTTGGTGCAGCAACGATACAATGCTTAAAATATACCTTTCTTTGTCAATTCTGAGCCTGGTGATAACAATAATGTGTGTAAAAAAAATTATCAAGGTGAACTTTTTTTTAATTTCTTTAGATAAGTCTCTTGATATTTCCTGCATGACTTGATTTTTAAAATATAAACTGTCCCATCGCACGTTTGAATAAAGCAAACACATTTTTTCACATCCTGGTTATTGCCTACCTCGTCCCAAGGGCTTTTTGCCTTTTGCCAGCAGCTATGTCAATAGGCGTAGGCAAAATCCCTGGGAACAAGATTGCATTAATGAAGCATGTAACTGTAATTAATTATACTTATGTATGCACTTCCTTTAAATTTGAAAACATTTGAAAACTAGAAGGCTAAAAAGAAGGTAGAAAGTCAGCGCAGGGAATGCAAAAATGGTTGGTTTAAAATGCGTGATTTCGTTTGCTCTGTTTGCTTGTGTTGGCAGCGTCGTCTCTCCCATCCCCCCTCTTCGTGATGGTTGTGTAAAATATGATCAGCTAATACAAAAAGATCGTAAAAGGTGGAATGGTTTTATTAAAGCCCGTGATCAAGCTCTTCAGGCCATGTTGGACGCAAAGTTTTTTAACACAGGAGAGCAACAGATTGAAATAGCGGATCGTAGATATAATATGTTAAACGATAACGTTTTTGTAGCACAAGATCAACGGGAGAAAGAAATGTTAAACCAAGGATTCCTGCCAGCACGTGATCAAACACAGCGAGCTATGTCACGTGGCAAATTATTCCAGGAAAGAGATCAACGGGAGAAAGAAATGTTAAACCAAGGATTCATGCCAGCACGTGATCAAACACAGCGAGCTATGTCACGTGGCAAATTATTCCAGGAAAGAGATCAACGGGAGAAAGAAATGTTAAACCAAGGATTCATGCCAGCACGTGATGAAACACAGCGAGCTATGTCACATGAAAAAATATTCCAGGAAAGAGATCAACGGGAGAAAGAAATGTTAAGTCAAGGATTCCTGCCACCACGTGATCAAGCACGACGAGCTATGTCACATGACAAATTATTCCAGGAAAGAGATGAACGGGAGAAAGAAATGTTAAACCAAGGATTCATGCCAGCACATGATCAAGCACAACGAGCTATGTCACATGACAAATTATTCCAGGAAAGAGATCAGCGAGGCGAAGAAATACTGAAGCGCAGATAAAATTGATGAGGTTAATAAATTTCATAAAAGTTCTAGATTCGAAATTAAGCTAACATGTGCAACTTGTATTCGCATTAACATGTTTCTTTGTGTTTTTAAATACTTGTAATTCGGTTCTAGAAATTTCTGATTTATCGCTTACACAAATAAGCAATCGTGGAGACAGTGTAGTAAATGTATTCGTTATATTTAGAATTGAATTCATTCTCTCCCAAGTTGAAGACTGGTTGTGAACTTGTAAATAAACTTTCCGCTCGAAAATTTATTTGTAAATATTAAAAATCTTAGTAGTTTTTTCTACATTAACCCAAACCCTAACTTCTTTGTAATCCTATTTATAATGTCCGCGATCTGTTACAGAAAAGCGAAAAGAAAAATCAGGGAAAAGTTCTGATAAAAATAAAGTTGGAAAAAGTAGTGCGGAAATCAAGATATTTTTGAAAATCTTTTTTTACCTAAAATTAAGCACAACTGAGAAACTTTAATCGCACAGTAACTCATTGAAAGAAGAAAATATTTGACATCAAAAATCTATCCTGGCGTCATTATTTTATGCTAACATCATCGGTTTTTTTAAAAAATGGCTTTTCGGATCATTTCTTTATTTCAATTTATATTGACCTAAACTAGATACCAGTTTTACCGGATTTTTTATACCCCTTTTTTTCCTGCCTCATCACAAATGCACCTTCTGCTTTGCTGAATGCACGATTTTTATAAGAAACTGGTAATTTGATTTCAGCTTGATTTGTGCATATTGTTTTGCATGTTAACCCTATTACTTATGGGAAGAAGACCACTACGCTCAACACCCACACTAACTCCCCGCTACGTCATCAAAGCGTTCTGTTTTTATACGACTTATCATGCTAAATCTTTCAAAATTTTTTTCATAGTTTTCCGGGGTAGCTATTTCGTTGACATGTGGTATTATCAGAAAAAATGTTCACTTTATGCAAGCACGCCTTCCGTAGCTCAAATGGCAGGATCTTTACTGATAACAGTACCAGTAGGAACTGAAGAGGCTATCCTGGGTATCACCACCCCAGAGCTCTTTTGAGGTTTTATCTCAAAGAGCTCTGGAGACGAGAATGATCCTTCTTTTTATTTTGTTCCTGTTTTTTATCCATTCCCAGTCTCCCTGATTTTATGAAGTTATTCTAATAAAAAAATGAAATGACCCTGTTAATAGTAATATTAAAGTTAAACAATCATTCGTGTTAATTAAACAACATGGGGAATATTTGGATTTTCTTGATTAGTGTTAATCACCGCACACTTTAAGGGCCAACTTTGCTATTTTGCGTTAATTAGTGATCGTGTTAGAATTCTGTAATTATAAATTATAATTCTCTAGACATTTTTTTCGACAGGGAACAAAAAATCAGGCTTTTTCTCAGATCTATATTTAGACATTTTTTCATTTCATTTTAATTCTTGAAAAATATTTCCGAGGGCAAAATATTTCACTTTTATATGCTCAAAGCTTATGTGGTAACTGTAACAGTTTGCCACCATTGTTTTGCCTGCATGAGCTGAAATGGTAGATGGGATTGAGGTTATAAAAGCGGTCTACATGAGACATGATTAACTTTAAATTTTCATGTACATACATCTGGATAATCTCACTTGGTATTGTACGTTTTGCTGATCATGTCTGATAAGACATACTAGTCAAACTACGAGCGACTACGAGTCAGACTACGAGTAACGGTAACATCTTTATCAATGAGTAATATTAAACAAAAACATTGGTTTCACGTAAATACTGTTTAATAATAAAATACAACGAGAAGCGTAGCTACAATATAATAGAAATCCGACAAAAAAATATGTGATTCAACAGATAAATAATCACGCCACAGTGGGTATTTTTTAGACGTTAACAGTTCGATCTGACTCTGAAAAAAATTAAAAATTTGGGAATATCAACGAATGAAAAACGATTACAAACGAATGTCTTTTTCACACAAATGTACTTCAAAAAGACAAAAAAAACTTCATTAAATATAAGCGAGTCATGTATAAAAGCCAAACGTTATTATGAATACTAAAACATAACAGAGATCGTTTACTTGATCAAGCACACAGTGTTTTGAAAGAAATTGCGAATTCTAAAAGCTTTTGGCATTAAAAATGTTGGCGAAATGATCAACTAACTCTAGCAAGGTGGCCAACTTTAACCCCATTCATTCTAATGACAAATCATAAAAAACATGGGCTTGTACGCAGGTGGGCTTATACGCGGGTATGAAAAAACTGTAAGAAGGAAGAGTAAAATCGACAACTTTATTCCATGATAATGTCTTTCTTCATTGAAAATTAGAATTTTAAATGAAAAAACCTTTTATTGTTTTTTCTTTATATTCCTTAGAAAAGGGTGTGGATTTATCTGTGGAAGAATACGGTATTAAATTTTAGGTAGCAATGCTCAAAATTTAAGAAAAAAATAAGAACAATTTCAGGCTGATGTCAAAGATAAGCACGCGTCAGGCTGAACAAAATTTCCTGGTTCTTATCAAAAAAGGCTTAGCTCATTGGGATACAATTGGGATTAAGAAAATAGGGATGACGTCATTGGTTGATAAAATTCTCCGTTCCGATCCGAGAGACATGAACAAACAAATTATAAAAAACAATATAATAATTAGCAGAATCAAGCAAGAATGTCTCATTCAGTGGAGCATTAATTTGTCGAACAAAAAAATTGTTTTTACTGTTTTTACTGTTTTACAAAAAATTGATTTTACTGTTTTACTGTTTACAAAAAAATTGATTTACTGTTTTACTGTTTTACAAAAAAATTGATTTTACTGTTTTTACTGTTTTACAAAAAATTGATTTTACTGTTTTTACTGTTTTACAAAAAAATTGTTTTTACTGTTTTTACTGTTTTACAAAAAAATTGTTTTTACTGTTTTTACTGTTTTACAAAAAAATTGTTTTTACTGTTTTTACTGTTTTACAAAAAAATTGATTTTACTGTTTTTACTGTTTTACAAAAAAATTGATTTTACTGTTTTTACTGTTTTACAAAAAAATTGATTTTACTGTTTTTACTGTTTTACAAAAAAATTGATTTTACTGTTTTTACTGTTTTACAAAAAAATTGATTTTACTGTTTTTACTGTTTTACAAAAAAATTGATTTTACTGTTTTTACTGTTTTACAAAAAAATTGTTTTTACTGTTTTTACTGTTTTACAAAAAAATTGTTCTTACTGTTTTTACTGTTTTACAAAAAAATTGTTTTTACTGTTTTTACTGTTTTACAAAAAAATTGATTTTACTGTTTTTACTGTTTTACAAAAAAATTGATTTTACTGTTTTTACTGTTTTACAAAAAAATTGATTTTACTGTTTTTACTGTTTTACAAAAAAAATTGATTTTACTGTTTTTACTGTTTTACAAAAAAATTGATTTTACTGTTTTTACTGTTTTACAAAAAAATTGATTTACTGTTTTTACTGTTTTACAAAAAAATTGATTTTACTGTTTTACTTTACAAAATTGATTACTGTTTTACTTTACAAAAAAATTTGATTTTTACTGTTTTTACTGTTTTACAAAAAAAATTGATTTTACTGTTTTTACTGTTTACAAAAAAATTGATTTTACTGTTTTTACTGTTTTACAAAAAAATTGATTTTACTGTTTTACTGTTTTACAAAAAATTGATTTTACTGTTTTTACTGTTTACAAAAAATTGATTTTACTGTTTTTACTGTTTTACAAAAAAATTGATTTTACTGTTTTTACTGTTTTACAAAAAAATTGATTTTACTGTTTTTACTGTTTTACAAAAAAATTGATTTTACTGTTTTACTGTTTTACAAAAAAATTGATTTTACTGTTTTTACTGTTTTACAAAAAAATTGATTTTTACTGTCCATTTTCGTATTAACTACAGTATATCTTTTTTTAGAAAAACGAAGTGATTAACGACTGAACAAAGTGATATAATTTAGAAAGTTCTCAAGAAAGTAGATAAGAGTTACTTCGGGGACACTATCAAAATTCTGAAAATTTCGCTAGATAATGGCAGGGTGTAACAATGCCAAAAATGCGAAAAAGATATTTGGTAACATTAACAAAAAATATCATTATATTTAGGGTAACCGCCATCTATTGAACAAATCTAAAAAATTATTTATAGCAATTTATACTTATTATATTATATGCTCGTTGTCACTCGTAGTCTCTCGTAGTCACTAGCAGTCACTTGTAGTCAGTCACTCGTGTGTCTTATTAGACATGATCCGTGTCGCTGTGGGTTCGTTTGCGGTTAGAAACTGCGCCGCAAAGAAAGATCAAATCCTGCTCACTGTCAAGCAGTATATTAATGATGTACAAAAGAGCATACTGTTTTAATACAACCAGGTACAAACAGGATGTGTTGAGTAAAAAAAGATATTTGTTAATCGCCTGACGCAGCCCATGATCTTAAAGCTGATTTACAATGATTAATTAATCTTAAACAGATTCGTCTTAGCTGCAAGAAAATAATTTTTTTGAAGATTAATCCTATAATAAGATTAAGATATTCGTTTACACCCAACCTCGATCCCAGGACATGTTGTCTCTTTTTGCATATCAATAAGTGCAGCGCCAATGACAAAAAGCCCTGGGAACGAGGTTGGTTTACACCTAAACAAGAAATCTTTTTTAAAAATTTATTTGCATAATGGACGAAGAGTGTGCAGTCATAATTGTTCCCGTTGTTGAAAAGAAAAGATGAAAATTTCCACGTAGTAAGGAGATAATTTTTTAGACAGACAGTAGAGTCGAATTTTCGGATTTCCGTATATTCGCCATGCCGTCTCAAGGCCGGATGAAGAATCTTCATTAGGGTAATTTCCTTTTGACTACATTTTCGCTATAGCGATCTCTGATTTTGTCAAAGTGCGCACGCGCTAACATAAACGTTTTGCGCTATAGCGGCGGGATATACAGTGATATGGAAACGAGCCTTCGATGCGAATGAACGCAGTGGTTTTATCAAACTTTTAGTTTTTAAGAGTTTACGCGGTGTTAGTGAGTTTAAACGACGTCCCCAGGTTCTTGTGGCCCCTGAACCGTTATTACGAAGTCAAATTAATTGATAAAGGCAAAATACGCGGCTGGGAATGAGTTTTAGTCAGTTTTTCATTTTCTTTAAAAAACTTTTTAACGCCTCCAAACGTTGCGCACTGTAGAAAGCTCACTTCAATATTTTGCGCACACACATACAACTTGTTCATCTCCTCTGTCTGATCGATTTTCGATATTTTTGGTCGATTTTCTACGATTAATTTTATAAATGTTGAACACATTTAATATTTATCTGAACGGCTTTCGGGATTAATCATCTCCTAAAAAAACACGTTCATATTTTCTCTTTACACTTATTGATAAATCATATAAAACAAATCTTATTAGATTAATCAAATGTAATGTAAACCCAACCTCGTCCGCAGGGCATCTTGATTCTTTTCTGACAGCGGGACGGCATGTTCGTATCGCCGTACCGGATGTCAGGAAAGATACAAGATGCGCTGGGGACGAGGTTAATGTAAACCCGACACAAATTTCCAGTGGAAGCACCAAAAACTAAATTTTATGTGATTTTTCCTGGTGAGAGTCATTTATTAATTCATTTATTTATTTTTACTGCAATCCCCTAATTGCAGATATTATGAAAATCAACAACGTCTGTCACCAAAGGAACATAATCCTGGACATAATACACACCTTTTATAAGAAAATCCGATCTGATCTGTTATTTTTTTACCTTTTTCGGCCTGATTTGTTTTTATTTTGCTCTTGATTGTAAGCACCCTCGTCCCCAAGGATTTTCAAAAAGGCAAAAATGCAGCCTCATATTATTCTTTTTATGGTGTTTATATAAACGTAATGGTTTTTGTTGTTGCTAATGGAGCTCTATAATTGTGTTCATGAGCAATGAAGCCAATATGAATATTTTTTCGCACTTATTGTCGGTGAGAAAAGAAGATAACAAGGAAAAATAATATCGGTAGCTTGTTGAGAGAAGATTATAAATTCATATTTTTTTTATTTTATGCCAAAATTCAGACTCGGTTGTTCTTAGATTTTTAAAAAAATGTTGAGTCTAAATCTGTTCTTACTTTTCGGCTAAAATAGTGTCTAGCAAAATGACCAACTTCATCCGCAGGTCTATTTGCTTCTCTACGGGCTGCCAATGTAAAAGTACCGGGGTCAAGCTTGCATAATGACCGTTTTTGGATCGTGCATCACCTGAACAAGATACGCGTGGCAGACGGCTGTTAAAGTTCTACATATATATGGTAAACAAATATTAGAATCTTGAATCTGCAAAATTAACCTGAGGCCCTAAGTAAGTCCGCTGTGAACAGTGACAAGTTGGAAGTGTGTGTGACATTCATGGTTAACGGTAACAGAACAGAAGCCGTATTCGTAAGAATACGGCTTCTGTTTTTTTGGAAGAAATGCGGAAACACACAAAACCGCACATGTTGGCAACGGGTAACAATTTGAAGGTATACGACTACATTCTTTGCGTTTCTGAGTTTTTTTCTCTCAAGTTTTGAATGAGTATATAGTAATAGAATGAGTATATAGTAAACGTAAGGTTTATTTACAACAAAATTTAAAAAAAATAAAAACTTTATTTTTGTGTGGCGATGGCTTGACAGAAAAACGCTCGAGCAGAAAATGCAGAGCGGAAAATGCATGGAAACCTCGGACTTGACACCAAGCGGAGGAGAGTTATGGTATCAATGGAGTCTCAACATATCACGTTTACTTAACCTTATGTATAGAGAGTTTATCATGCTGCTTTTCAATTTATAGTAAAAATAAATTCGATGGATTTCGTTGGAACGCAAGTTTTTTAACACAGGAGAGCAACAGATGAAATAGCGGATCGTAGATATAATATGTTAAACGATAACGTTTTTTGTAGCACAAGATCAACGGGAGAAAGAAATGTTAAACCAAGGATTCCTGCCAGCAGTGATCAAACACAGCGAGCTATGTCACGTGGCAAATTATTCCAGGAAAGAGATCAACGGGAGAAAGAAATGTTAAACAAGGATTCATGCCAGCACGTGATCAAACACAGCGAGCTATGTCACGTGGCAAATTATTCCAGGAAAGAGATCAACGGGAGAAAGAAATGTTAAACCAAGGATTCATGCCAGCACGTGATGAAACACAGCGAGCTATGTCACATGAAAAAATATTCCAGGAAAGAGATCAACGGGAGAAAGAAATGTTAAATCAAGGATTCCTGCCACCACGTGATCAAGCACGACGAGCTATGTCACATGACAAATTATTCCAGGAAAGAGATGAACGGGAGAAAGAAATGTTAAACCAAGGATTCATGCCAGCACATGATCAAGCACAACGAGCTATGTCACATGACAAATTATTCCAGGAAAGAGATCAGCGAGGCGAAGAAATACTGAAGCGCAGATAAAATTGATGAGGTTAATAAATTTCATAAAAGTTCTAGATTCGAAATTAAGCTAACATGTGCAACTTGTATTCGCATTAACATGTTTCTTTGTGTTTTTAAATACTTGTAATTCGGTTCTAGAAATTTCTGATTTATCGCTTACACAAATAAGCAATCGTGGAGACAGTGTAGTAAATGTATTCGTTATATTTAGAATTGATTCATTCTCTCCCAAGTTGAAGACTGGTTGTGAACTTGTAAATAAACTTTCCGCTCGAAAATTTATTTGTAAATATTAAAAACTTAGTAGTTTTTTCTACATTACACCAAACCCTAACTTCTTTGTAATCCTATTTATAATGTCCGCGATCTGTTACAGAAAAGCGAAAAAAAATCAGGGAAAGTTCTGATAAAAATAAAGTTGGAAAAAGTAGTGCGGAAATCAAGATATTTTTGAAAATCTTTTTTTACCTAAAATTAAGCACAACTGAGAAACTTTAATCGCACAGTAACTCATTGAAAGAAGAAAATATTTGACATCAAAAATCTATCCTGGCGTCATTATTTTATGCTAACATCATCGGTTTTTTTAAAAAATGGCTTTTCGGATCATTTCTTTATTTCAATTTATATTGACCTAAACTAGATACCAGTTTTACCGGATTTTTTATACCCCTTTTTTTCCTGCCTCATCACAAATGCACCTTCTGCTTTGCTGAATGCACGATTTTTATAAGAAACTGTAATTTGATTTCAGCTTGATTTGTGCATATTGTTTTGCATGTTAACCCTATTACTTATGGGAAGAAGACCACTACGCTCAACACCCACACTAACTCCCCGCTACGTCATCAAAGCGTTCTGTTTTTATACGACTTATCATGCTAAATCTTTCAAAATTTTTTCATAGTTTTCCGGGTAGCTATTTCGTTGACATGTGGTATTATCAGAAAAAAGTTCACTTTATGCAAGCACGCCTTCCGTAGCTCAAATGGCAGGATCTTTACTGATAACAGTACCAGTAGGAACTGAAGAGGCTATCCTGGTATCACCACCCAGAGCTCTTTTGAGGTTTTATCTCAAAGAGCTCTGGAGACGAGAATGATCCTTCTTTTTATTTTGTTCCTGTTTTTTTATCCATTCCCAGTCTCCCTGATTTTATGAAGTTATTCTAATAAAAAAATGAAATGACCCTGTTAATAGTAATATTAAAGTTAAACAATCATTCGTGTTAATTAAACAAATGGGGATATTTGGATTTTCTTGATTAGTGTTAATCACCGCACACTTTAAGGGCCAACTTTGCTATTTTGCGTTAATTAGTGATCGTGTTAGAATTCTGTAATTATAAATATAATTCTCTAGACATTTTTTTCGACAGGAACAAAAAATCAGGCTTTTTCTCAGATCTATATTTAGACATTTTTTCATTTCATTTTAATTCTTGAAAAATATTTCCGAGGGCAAAATATTTCACTTTTATATGCTCAAAGCTTATGTGGTAACTGTAACAGTTTGCCACCATTGTTTTTGCCTGCATGAGCTGAAATGGTAGATGGGATTGAGGTTATAAAAGCGGTCTACATGAGACATGATTAACTTTAAATTTTCATGTACATACATCTGGATAATCTCACTTGGTATTGTACGTTTTGCTGATCATGTCTGATAAGACATACTAGTCAAACTACGAGCGACTACGAGTCAGACTACGAGTAACGGTAACATCTTTATCAATGAGTAATATTAAACAAAAACATTGGTTTCACGTAAATACTGTTTAATAATAAAATACAACGAGAAGCGTAGCTACAATATAATAGAAATCCGACAAAAAAATATGTGATTCAACAGATAAATATCACGCCACAGTGGGTATTTTTTAGACGTTAACAGTTCGATCTGACTCTGAAAAAAATTAAAAATTTGGGAATATCAACGAATGAAAAACGATTACAAACGAATGTCTTTTTCACACAAATGTACTTCAAAAAGACAAAAAAAACTTCATTAAATATAAGCGAGTCATGTATAAAAGCCAAACGTTATTATGATACTAAAACATAACAGAGATCGTTTACTTGATCAAGCACACAGTGTTTTGAAAGAAATTGCGAATACTAAAAGCTTTTGGCATTAAAAATGTTGGCGAAATGATCAACTAACTCTAGCAAGGTGGCCAACTTTAACCCCATTCATTCTAATGACAAATCATAAAAAACATGGCTTGTACGCAGGTGGGCTTATACGCGGGTATGAAAAAACTGTAAGAAGGAAGAGTAAAATCGACAACTTTATTCCATGATAATGTCTTTCTTCATTGAAAATTAGAATTTTAAATGAAAAAACCTTTTATTGTTTTTTCTTTATATTCCTTAGAAAAGGGTGTGGATTTATCTGTGGAAGAATACGGTATTAAATTTTAGGTAGCAATGCTCAAAATTTAAGAAAAAATAAGAAACATTTCAGGCTGATGTCAAAAGATAAGCACGCGTCAGGCTGAACAAAATTTCCTGGTCTTATCAAAAAAGGCTTAGCTCATTGGATACAATTGGGATTAAGAAAATAGGGATGACGTCATTGGTTGATAAAATTCTCCGTTCGCATCCGAGAGACATGAACAAACAAATTATAAAAAACAATATAATAATTAGCAGAATCAAGCAAGAATGTCTCATTCAGTGGAGCATTAATTGTCGAACAAAAAAAATTGTTTTTATACTGTTTTTACTGTTTTACACAAAAAAATTGATTTTACTGTTTTTACTGTTTTACAAAAAAATTGATTTTACTGTTCGTTTTACTGTTTTATTAAAAAGTCACAAAAAATTGTTTTTACTGTTTTTAACTGTTTTTAACAAAAAAATTGATTTTGACTGTTTTTACTGGTTTTACACAAAAAGAATTGTTTTTACTGTTTTTACTGTTTTACAAAAAAATTGTTTTTACTGTTTTTTCACTTGTTTTACAAAAAAATTGATTTTACTGTTTTACTGTTTTAAATCAAAAAATTGATTTTACTGTTTTTAACTGTTTTACAAAAAAATTGATTTTACTGTTTTTAACTGCGTTTAAATACAAAAAATTGTATTTTACATGGTCGCATTTTCGTATTAACTACAGTATATCTTTTTTTTAGAAAAACGAAGTGATTAACGACTGAACAAAGATGATATAATTTAGAAAGTTCTCAAGAAAGTAGATAAGAGTTACTTCGGGGACACTATCAAAATTCTGAAAATTTCGCTAGATAATGGCAGGGTGTAACAATGCCAAAAATGCGAAAAGATATTTGGTAACATTAACAAAAAATATCATTATATTTAGGGTAACCGCCATCTATTGAACAAATCTAAAAAATTATTTATAGCAATTTATACTTATTATATTATAGCTGCGTTGTCACTCGTAGTCTCTCGTAGTCACTAGCAGTCACTTGTAGTCAGTCACTCGTGTGTCTTATAGACATGATCCGTGTCGCTGTGGGTTCGTTTGCGGTTAGAAACTGCGCCGCAAAGAAAGATCAAATCCTGCTCACTGTCAAGCAGTATATTAATGATGTACAAAAAGCATATCTGTTTTAAAGAAAAGTCTACCCGCATTTCATTTTTGAAGCCGCCCGCTCTTTAACTTTTTTGCCCCACGGACGTGAAAAAAGTGTTGCTTAGCCCTAAAAATGGTAAGCAGGGAAATAAACAAAACAGAAAATTTGACTCGATTTAAAATCTCTTGCATCTTATGATGACAGTAACAGAAATTGTTGTACGAAACTGTTATTATTGAGATATTTCTCCCTTATAATTAACTACAATTTTTACCATCACACTCAAATATCAACACCGTGATTTTTTGTTTCTTAAACTGTTTTCTCTGTTAACCCAACTTTCGTAAATGCAAAATGTCAGTGTTTCAAGTTTCAAACTGTTATGTAGCTACGATAAATAAGTAAGAGAGCTCTCTGCGCTCGATTCCACACTTTTATAGTGGTAATAAGTAGGTGAGACGCATCTACATCTAAAACGAAAAAAAATCTTAATCAATAATCGGTAAGTGCTCGTTTATTCTCTGTATTTTTCCCATCCCGGTTTCCGGTTTTCTCGATGAAAATCGTATTTTAACTATACTATGTAATTTTTCATATTAGGATATCTTCGGAAAACGTTATTACGCTTTTTTCTAGTATAATATCTATCCGACTCTTTTAAACATGTTTCTATCATTTGATTTTCCATTTGTTCTAGCCGTCACCGGTTTTATGGCGCTGCATCTGTAAAATGGAACGATAAGGTGAAAACGTTTAAAGACTTGCCTGCTACAAAGATAGGAGAAAAATCGATATGTATCAATCCCACAATACTGTTTAGTCGATTAACTCAAGGAGGTAATGAATTTCAATGAAGATATTACTAATTTCGCTACCGAGTCGATTCCTGAGTCGACGTCCTTATTTAATCAAAGAATGATGAGGAAACCAATGAAATAAAAATTGGGGAATCACTTAATGGATGTGCAAGATTTAATAGTTCCTGTTGAAAATGATGTATGTCTAATTGATGCTGCTTCACAAAGTCCACGGGCCAAAAGTGATGTCTTGGATCAACATCTTTCGTAAGTTAAAAACAGATATGGGATGTTCAAGACTGTAGAAGATGTTTTCCGTCGTGCAGGAAAATCATCATAGTCTTTTAATTCAACTAAAGTAATTCTGCCTAGTTTGGCATATGCCAGAGCTTCTGTAATGATCAATCAAGGAGTCTCCTTGGATCAATACATCACCATCTCCATGCCTTGTCGAGTACAAAATCCAGCATCATTCGTTAAATAGAATTGGTTGCATCTTGTAACACCTTGGAACCTGAAAATTTGTCTCTAACCGAACGAGCTATGCATTACGTGTGCATCTACAAGATGGAAGAGAATGACGTGGTTGAAGAACAAACATTTTTAATTTGATAAAAACGTTTTTCTGAAGCTCTGTTCGATTTATCATTTTACATCATCTTCATGCTGCCACGAATTACGAATTACACAGAGTCTATTGTAAAAAAGGTTTTGACGTAATTTTTTGTGAAATGTTGGAGCGGAATAACGAAAAAATAATGAAAACTTGGGAAGACGGCTTTCCGAAATTACTAATTGTCCGAATTGTTTAAAATTACTAATTTACTAGCTGTTCGAAGTTACTAGCTCTTCTAATGCCCCAATTTCTGTATGAAAACGTGTCCATCCACGAACCTTATCAGCAGGGCTCATTATTATTTTTCTATATCGAGTTGACTCAGCAGAAATCCATTCTTCCGCAAATACGTATAGTTTTTTTAATCAGTGACAACTTTTATTGTCTATTTGCTCAATCACACCCAACGGCTTGATAATGCTAAGTTTTATTGACTAAGCCTGGGTGGTGCTTAAATTACCCTATTTAAGCCTCAGATTATCCTGAAGTAACTAACACTTTAGCCAAAAGCATTCATGCATCTGCGGTTTGGTGCAGCAACGATACAATGCTTAAAATATACCTTTCTTTGTCAATTCTGAGCCTGGTGATAACAATAATGTGTGTAAAAAAAATTATCAAGGTGAACTTTTTTTTAATTTCTTTAGATAAGTCTCTTGATATTTCCTGCATGACTTGATTTTTAAAATATAAACTGTCCCATCGCACGTTTGAATAAAGCAAACACATTTTTTCACATCCTGGTTATTGCCTACCTCGTCCCAAGGGCTTTTTGCCTTTTGCCAGCAGCTATGTCAATAGGCGTAGGCAAAATCCCTGGGAACAAGATTGCATTAATGAAGCATGTAACTGTAATTAATTATACTTATGTATGCACTTCCTTTAAATTTGAAAACATTTGAAAACTAGAAGGCTAAAAAGAAGGTAGAAAGTCAGCGCAGGGAATGCAAAAATGGTTGGTTTAAAATGCGTGATTTCGTTTGCTCTGTTTGCTTGTGTTGGCAGCGTCGTCTCTCCCATCCCCCCTCTTCGTGATGGTTGTGTAAAATATGATCAGCTAATACAAAAAGATCGTAAAAGGTGGAATGGTTTTATTAAAGCCCGTGATCAAGCTCTTCAGGCCATGTTGGACGCAAAGTTTTTTAACACAGGAGAGCAACAGAATGAAATAGCGGATCGTAGATATAATATGTTAAACGATAACGTTTTTGTAGCACAAGATCAACGGGAGAAAGAAATGTTAAACCAAGGATTCCTGCCAGCACGTGATCAAACACAGCGAGCTATGTCACGTGGCAAATTATTCCAGGAAAGAGATCAACGGGAGAAAGAAATGTTAAACCAAGGATTCATGCCAGCACGTGATCAAACACAGCGAGCTATGTCACGTGGCAAATTATTCCAGGAAAGAGATCAACGGGAGAAAGAAATGTTAAACCAAGGATTCATGCCAGCACGTGATGAAACACAGCGAGCTATGTCACATGAAAAAATATTCCAGGAAAGAGATCAACGGGAGAAAGAAATGTTAAATCAAGGATTCCTGCCACCACGTGATCAAGCACGACGAGCTATGTCACATGACAAATTATTCCAGGAAAGAGATGAACGGGAGAAAGAAATGTTAAACCAAGGATTCATGCCAGCACATGATCAAGCACAACGAGCTATGTCACATGACAAATTATTCCAGGAAAGAGATCAGCGAGGCGAAGAAATACTGAAGCGCAGATAAAATTGATGAGGTTAATAAATTTCATAAAAGTTCTAGATTCGAAATTAAGCTAACATGTGCAACTTGTATTCGCATTAACATGTTTCTTTGTGTTTTTAAATACTTGTAATTCGGTTCTAGAAATTTCTGATTTATCGCTTACACAAATAAGCAATCGTGGAGACAGTGTAGTAAATGTATTCGTTATATTTAGAATTGAATTCATTCTCTCCCAAGTTGAAGACTGGTTGTGAACTTGTAAATAAACTTTCCGCTCGAAAATTTATTTGTAAATATTAAAAATCTTAGTAGTTTTTTCTACATCAACCCAAACCCTAACTTCTTTGTAATCCTATTTATAATGTCCGCGATCTGTTACAGAAAAGCGAAATAAAAATCAGGGAAAAGTTCTGATAAAAATAAAGTTGGAAAAAGTAGTGCGGAAATCAAGATATTTTTGAAAATCTTTTTTTACCTAAAATTAAGCACAACTGAGAAACTTTAATCGCACAGTAACTCATTGAAAGAAGAAAATATTTGACATCAAAAATCTATCCTGGCGTCATTATTTTATGCTAACATCATCGGTTTTTTTAAAAAATGGCTTTTCGGATCATTTCTTTATTTCAATTTATATTGACCTAAACTAGATACCAGTTTTACCGGATTTTTTATACCCCTTTTTTTCCTGCCTCATCACAAATGCACCTTCTGCTTTGCTGAATGCACGATTTTTATAAGAAACTGGTAATTTGATTTCAGCTTGATTTGTGCATATTGTTTTGCATGTTAACCCTATTACTTATGGGAAGAAGACCACTACGCTCAACACCCACACTAACTCCCCGCTACGTCATCAAAGCGTTCTGTTTTTATACGACTTATCATGCTAAATCTTTCAAAAATTTTTTTCATAGTTTTCCGGGGTAGCTATTTCGTTGACATGTGGTATTATCAGAAAAAATGTTCACTTTATGCAAGCACGCCTTCCGTAGCTCAAATGGCAGGATCTTTACTGATAACAGTACCAGTAGGAACTGAAGAGGCTATCCTGGGTATCACCACCCCAGAGCTCTTTTGAGGTTTTATCTCAAAGAGCTCTGGAGACGAGAATGATCCTTCTTTTATTTTGTTCCTGTTTTTTATCCATTCCCAGTCTCCCTGATTTTATGAAGTTATTCTAATAAAAAAATGAAATGACCCTGTTAATAGTAATATTAAAGTTAAACAATCATTCGTGTTAATTAAACAACATGGGGAATATTTGGATTTTCTTGATTAGTGTTAATCACCGCACACTTTAAGGGCCAACTTTGCTATTTTGCGTTAATTAGTGATCGTGTTAGAATTCTGTAATTATAAATTATAATTCTCTAGACATTTTTTTCGACAGGGAACAAAAAATCAGGCTTTTTCTCAGATCTATATTTAGACATTTTTTCATTTCATTTTAATTCTTGAAAAATATTTCCGAGGGCAAAATATTTCACTTTTATATGCTCAAAGCTTATGTGGTAACTGTAACAGTTTGCCACCATTGTTTTGCCTGCATGAGCTGAAATGGTAGATGGGATTGAGGTTATAAAAGCGGTCTACATGAGACATGATTAACTTTAAATTTTCATGTACATACATCTGGATAATCTCACTTGGTATTGTACGTTTTGCTGATCATGTCTGATAAGACATACTAGTCAAACTACGAGCGACTACGAGTCAGACTACGAGTAACGGTAACATCTTTATCAATGAGTAATATTAAACAAAAACATTGGTTTCACGTAAATACTGTTTAATAATAAAATACAACGAGAAGCGTAGCTACAATATAATAGAAATCCGACAAAAAAATATGTGATTCAACAGATAAATAATCACGCCACAGTGGGTATTTTTTAGACGTTAACAGTTCGATCTGACTCTGAAAAAAATTAAAAATTTGGGAATATCAACGAATGAAAAACGATTACAAACGAATGTCTTTTTCACACAAATGTACTTCAAAAAGACAAAAAAAACTTCATTAAATATAAGCGAGTCATGTATAAAAGCCAAACGTTATTATGAATACTAAAACATAACAGAGATCGTTTACTTGATCAAGCACACAGTGTTTTGAAAGAAATTGCGAATACTAAAAGCTTTTGGCATTAAAAATGTTGGCGAAATGATCAACTAACTCTAGCAAGGTGGCCAACTTTAACCCCATTCATTCTAATGACAAATCATAAAAAACATGGGCTTGTACGCAGGTGGGCTTATACGCGGGTATGAAAAAACTGTAAGAAGGAAGAGTAAAATCGACAACTTTATTCCATGATAATGTCTTTCTTCATTGAAAATTAGAATTTTAAATGAAAAAACCTTTTATTGTTTTTTCTTTATATTCCTTAGAAAAGGGTGTGGATTTATCTGTGGAAGAATACGGTATTAAATTTTAGGTAGCAATGCTCAAAATTTAAGAAAAAAATAAGAACAATTTCAGGCTGATGTCAAAAGATAAGCACGCGTCAGGCTGAACAAAATTTCCTGGTTCTTATCAAAAAAAGGCTTAGCTCATTGGGATACAATTGGGATTAAGAAAATAGGGATGACGTCATTGGTTGATAAAATTCTCCGTTCCGATCCGAGAGACATGAACAAACAAATTATAAAAAACAATATAATAATTAGCAGAATCAAGCAAGAATGTCTCATTCAGTGGAGCATTAATTTGTCGAACAAAAAAATTGTTTTTACTGTTTTTACTGTTTTACAAAAAAATTGATTTTACTGTTTTTACTGTTTTACAAAAAAATTGATTTTACTGTTTTTACTGTTTTACAAAAAAATTGTTTTTACTGTTTTTACTGTTTTACAAAAAAATTGATTTTACTGTTTTTACTGTTTTACAAAAAAATTGTTTTTACTGTTTTTACTGTTTTACAAAAAAATTGTTTTTACTGTTTTTACTGTTTTACAAAAAAATTGATTTTACTGTTTTTACTGTTTTACAAAAAAATTGATTTTACTGTTTTTACTGTTTTACAAAAAAATTGATTTTACTGTTTTTACTGTTTTACAAAAAAATTGTTTTTACTGTCCATTTTCGTATTAACTACAGTATATCTTTTTTTAGAAAAACGAAGTGATTAACGACTGAACAAAGTGATATAATTTAGAAAGTTCTCAAGAAAGTAGATAAGAGTTACTTCGGGGACACTATCAAAATTCTGAAAATTTCGCTAGATAATGGCAGGGTGTAACAATGCCAAAAATGCGAAAAAGATATTTGGTAACATTAACAAAAAATATCATTATATTTAGGGTAACCGCCATCTATTGAACAAATCTAAAAAATTATTTATAGCAATTTATACTTATTATATTATATGCTCGTTGTCACTCGTAGTCTCTCGTAGTCACTAGCAGTCACTTGTAGTCAGTCACTCGTGTGTCTTATTAGACATGATCCGTGTCGCTGTGGGTTCGTTTGCGGTTAGAAACTGCGCCGCAAAGAAAGATCAAATCCTGCTCACTGTCAAGCAGTATATTAATGATGTACAAAAGAGCATACTGTTTTAATACAACCAGGTACAAACAGGATGTGTTGAGTAAAAAAAGATATTTGTTAATCGCCTGACGCAGCCCATGATCTTAAAGCTGATTTACAATGATTAATTAATCTTAAACAGATTCGTCTTAGCTGCAAGAAAATAATTTTTTTGAAGATTAATCCTATAATAAGATTAAGATATTCGTTTACACCCAACCTCGATCCCAGGACATGTTGTCTCTTTTTGCATATCAATAAGTGCAGCGCCAATGACAAAAAGCCCTGGGAACGAGGTTGGTTTACACCTAAACAAGAAATCTTTTTAAAAATTTATTTGCATAATGGACGAAGAGTGTGCAGTCATAATTGTTCCCGTTGTTGAAAAGAAAAGATGAAAATTTCCACGTAGTAAGGAGATAATTTTTTAGACAGACAGTAGAGTCGAATTTTCGGATTTCCGTATATTCGCCATGCCGTCTCAAGGCCGGATGAAGAATCTTCATTAGGGTAATTTCCTTTTGACTACATTTTCGCTATAGCGATCTCTGATTTTGTCAAAGTGCGCACGCGCTAACATAAACGTTTTGCGCTATAGCGGCGGGATATACAGTGATATGGAAACGAGCCTTCGATGCGAATGAACGCAGTGGTTTTATCAAACTTTTAGTTTTTAAGAGTTTACGCGGTGTTAGTGAGTTTAAACGACGTCCCCAGGTTCTTGTGGCCCCTGAACCGTTATTACGAAGTCAAATTAATTGATAAAGGCAAAATACGCGGCTGGGAATGAGTTTTAGTCAGTTTTTCATTTTCTTTAAAAAACTTTTTAACGCCTCCAAACGTTGCGCACTGTAGAAAGCTCACTTCAATATTTTGCGCACACACATACAACTTGTTCATCTCCTCTGTCTGATCGATTTTCGATATTTTTGGTCGATTTTCTACGATTAATTTTATAAATGTTGAACACATTTAATATTTATCTGAACGGCTTTCGGGATTAATCATCTCCTAAAAAAACACGTTCATATTTTCTCTTTACACTTATTGATAAATCATATAAAACAAATCTTATTAGATTAATCAAATGTAATGTAAACCCAACCTCGTCCGCAGGGCATCTTGATTCTTTTCTGACAGCGGGACGGCATGTTCGTATCGCCGTCCCGGATGTCAGGAAAGAATCAAGATGCCCTGCGGACGAGGTTAATGTAAACCCGACACAAATTTCCAGTGGAAGCACCAAAAAATAAATTTTATGTGATTTTTCCTGGTGAGAGTCATTTATTAATTCATTTATTTATTTTTACTGCAATCCCCTAATTGCAGATATTATGAAAATCAACAACGTCTGTCACCAAAGGAACATAATCCTGGACATAATACACACCTTTTATAAGAAAATCCGATCTGATCTGTTATTTTTTTACCTTTTTCGGCCTGATTTGTTTTTATTTTGCTCTTGATTGTAAGCACCCTCGTCCCCAAGGATTTTTGCGTTTCAAAAAGGCAAAAATGCAGCCTCATATTATTCTTTTTTATGGTGTTTATATAAACGTAATGGTTTTTGTTGTTGCTAATGGAGCTCTATAATTGTGTTCATGAGCAATGAAGCCAATATGAATATTTTTTCGCACTTATTGTCGGTGAGAAAAGAAGATAACAAGGAAAAATAATATCGGTAGCTTGTTGAGAGAAGATTATAAATTCATATTTTTTTTTATTTTATGCCAAAATTCAGACTCGGTTGTTCTTAGATTTTTAAAAAAATGTTGAGTCTAAATCTGTTCTTACTTTTCGGCTAAAATAGTGTCTAGCAAAATGACCAACTTCATCCGCAGGTCTATTTGCTTCTCTACGGGCTGCCAATGTAAAAGTACCGGGGTCAAGCTTGCATAATGACCGTTTTTGGATCGTGCATCACCTGAACAAGATACGCGTGGCAGACGGCTGTTAAAGTTCTACATATATATGGCAAACAAATATTAGAATCTTGAATCTGCAAAATTAACCTGAGGCCCTAAGTAAGTCCGCTGTGAACAGTGACAAGTTGGAAGTGTGTGTGACATTCATGGTTAACGGTAACAGAACAGAAGCCGTATTCGTAAGAATACGGCTTCTGTTTTTTTGGAAGAAATGCGGAAACACACAAAAACCGCACATGTTGGCAACGGGTAACAATTTGAAGGTATACGACTACATTCTTTGCGTTTCTGAGTTTTTTTCTCTCAAGTTTTGAATGAGTATATAGTAATAGAATGAGTATATAGTAAACGTAAGGTTTATTTACAACAAAATTTAAAAAAAAATAAAAACTTTATTTTTGTGTGGCGATGGCTTGACAGAAAAACGCTCGAGCAGAAAATGCAGAGCGGAAAATGCATGGAAACCTCGGACTTGACACCAAGCGGAGAGAGTTATGGTATCAATGGAGTCTCAACATATCACGTTTACTTAACCTTATGTATAGAGAGTTTATCATGCTGCTTTTCAATTTATAGTAAAAATAAATTCGATGGATTTACAAAACAAATAGTTAAGTAATATAAAAACATCAGGAAACCATTCCGGAAAAGAATTAAACCGCGGTAGAGCCAACTTCAGAAGTCTCAAGATTATTGTCGACATAATTTCGTTGAAAGATGTCTTTTAAAAAAAAGACAAGAAATCAACTTCTTCTCGATATTGTTGCGTGTGAGGTGTGAGGATTTTTATTCGCAAGAGACAAGTTTTGTACACAAAGTTGTTGATCAATTCATAGTTTAGAGGAGAACAGACAAAAATGTCAACACTAGCTTGGTTTCATTGATTCTATTTTAGAGATGGAAATTCTACGACTTCTTTGTGTTGGTAAAGAGATTTGAAACACGGTTGATTAGCTTTCTTTTAAATCTTTAGCGTAAAAAGTCAATGATATACTAGGGCTATTATTTAGAGCTCAATGACAAACTACTTTAATTACTTTAATTGCGCATGCTAACGAGTACTGACGAAAAAAATATATTTAAAGAGATTCGGTTCTTGATTACAGTGCGGCAGTTACGTTGAGTTTTGTTTATAATTTGATCGTTCTGTATTAATTTTCACTTCATGAAAAAACGTTTGGGAATACAATACACGTGGCTTAGTGTTTAAAGTTATGAGCCACGCTGGTTAGTAGTAAAAATTTTAAAAACGTTTTATTTCAGTGAAGTATATTGATGGTAATGCCAAAAAAATGGCTGTGATGTTTTGGATCAAGTTGGCGCTTATGTTGATATTATTACTTGAAGGCTTTTGCTTCGTTACTAGCGGTAAGTACGTTGTTTATACTTCTTTCATGGATTGAATTAAGGAAGAAAAATTGAGGTTAATAGCTAAAGTAAACATTAGGTAGCTAGCTATACATACTTGAAAATGTATTGTCTTTCGTTTGTCTAGTATTTTATTGACAATAAATGCGAAAATCTAGAATTTTTCGTTCATTACAAAATACTTGCAAAATTTGTTTGTAAATGTCTTTTCTTCTTGTCTTATATTTGTCTGTAAATTCAAAATTGAGTCAACAAATAATTAATTATTTATAACGTTTTCGTTTGTTTACATATTTACACCAATAGGAATGAATGAAATAAATCTTTTGAGTATTAAAGCCCTTGTAAGAATGAAAGTGAAACGCTTAGTATGATTTGTTTTTCTTGTTGTTGTTTTTTAAATTTATCATCAAATTAACATGCTGCATTCTTCCATGAGCAAAAATGTTGTCCAACTGGGACCTTTTTTATTTTTGTTGTTTAATTAAGTTCTATTACTGGTATATCTATTATAAGACATATATGTTCTTTCTTGATATGCATTGGTCAGTTGACTGATGTGATCATCATTTAAATGAGTGATTTTTCTTTTTTGTACTTTTGTCTGTTTTTAAAATCAATTTTGATGTTTTGTTACATGTGTACAATGTTGAGTGTAGACTAAACAATTATTTATTCTGCGTACGTTTAACTCAAGTCCAAATTTTAGCATTTAATAAGAACAATCTAGGATGTGAATTCTCTTGCAATTCTCTCTCAAGCTACTGATATTGCTTTTGATTTATTTATTTTTTCTTACTTACAATAATTGAAATAATATCCATCTTGGTGGCCTTGTTCATGAACACAATTATAGACCTGCATCAGCAGGAATTACTTGCACCAGAAATCAATATTTTGATAGAGAAATCGTTGTATAGAATTGTAGAATGGAGAGAGTAGGGAGGCGATACAGGGTATATATATAGTAAAAACTATGGATATTAAGTTTTTATGGTTAATAAAATGTTAGGAGGCATGCTCCTCCCTAAAATTCTTATCTCTTTTTTTGAAATTTTGACACTGATTTGCATTTAAACAGCTGTTTTACAGGTAACAAAATCCGTTTCTTATCCGGCAGTTTTACACGTAACAAAATCCAGTTCTTATTATCTCAAGAAAAAAAATCATTAAAAAAGGCAAAAAAATTCTTTCTGTTAAAAGAGTGGACTAACTCATGTCAAAGTCTGATAAACTGTGCAAAATTTGTATTTTCAAAAATGTTGGTATGTGCATTTATCCAGTTTGATTCATACGATATACCTATTATCAAGGGTAAATTATTTGTCTAGTGTATTACATGTTATCAGAATGTGGGTGCATAAGCACTTTCATAGAGGAAGGTGCTCAATTAAGAGGTGCTACTTCTTAGCTTGAAGAGGGGGTAGTCATGTGGGTAGTATTAGTTGTACCTTCAATGAAGGGGAAAAATTGCACGGTATTTTTGTAAATTGACCTAACTATCACAAAACTAATAACAAATTCTTGACTGCCTTTTTTTAGCATTGCGCAGTTAATAACTAAATTTACATACTGCATTTCGCAGCTGCCTTATTGCAAAAACTTGCTCTGCAAACCCAGGACCTGTTTACAATATTTTGTTGCATTGCAAGATGAGTTTTACAAAGTATATGTATATAAATATACATATACATATACTTTGTAAATTTTAATGATTTTCTGTTACAACCTCAAGTAACCATGCTAAAATTAATTTTCAAGTTTATATATATATATATGGTGGGATGACGAAATTATTTGTGAATATGCATGTTTTGGTTCTACAGCTGAAAAAATTGAACAAAAGTTCCACTCTGTAAAAATTTCTGCAAATATTTATCTGTGTGAAATTATCTCATTCTTTCACATTATAGGTTAGGGCCTTATCAAAGATCATATCATAAAATTTTTACACTAATTTTTTTTAACTTGAACAATGTATAAAGCATTTGATTTATATACCTGAAATTATGCATGACATTAATAATGGCCTATTTTCTTACCTTGCTGTCATTTAAATAACTTGTTTTCCTTTTCATGTCATTACCTTGACATTAAAAAATGATGTAATTCTATTGTTTATAGTGGTTTGTATGAATAGAACCAAAGCTATTATTATGACCCTCATTATGTTTTCTTATAAAAGAAGATTAGATTACATGACCACAATAATGTCTCTTCGGTTGCATTTTTCTTTTAGAAGTGTTAATTAAATAAGGCTAGTTAAGCAATTCAGAGACCACAATGACCATAAAAAAAACCTAATGACCCACTTTGTGAAACATTATTGACAAAATGTTGCTATGCTATACCACATCTGCATAAAAAATACCAACCCTGGACTTCCTTTCATGTCAAATCAAATGAATATATTAGAAATTGATTTTATATATCATGCATAGATTACAATCCAAAACTTTAATTTTAATAATATTCAGTTCTCCATTTTGCAGGCCTTTGTGCTACAAGCCCTTTTAACATTGTTTCTCAGTTGACATGCAGTAAAAATTTGTAATTCTTTTTTATTAAGTATTTTTGTATATAATTAAAACAGTTTATAAATGTAATTAACATCAAAGAAAATAGTAAATAAGCTTTGTCTCAATTTCTTTAGGAAAATATTAATACAAAATTGTTGTGCAATCATTACAAAACAGAAGCAATTCATTCTATTTGTTATAAAAAAAAAATAATTTTAAAACACTTAGATAAATAAATTTTTCCTAACTTCGCAAGATAGAATACCTTTTCCTTAAAAGTTTCATAAGAGATATTATTAAGACTGATATTTTACAGACAAAAATGTAAAACCATGTATTATTTTCTTCACATAACTTGAAATAATCTCTAGTAACAGTTTTTTGATAAAATAATACTACACTGATGGCAAATCCAAAAATACTTTTAACTATTTGCTTTATGAAAATGGTTTTTTATTTGCCTTCTATATACCCAAGAGGTTTTTTTTTAGCTTTTTGCACATCATAATATTGTTCTTTATTTCACAATGGGTTTCTATGTTCTTTATGTCATTTCAATGTTTTTATTTTTTTTTCATATTGAAGGAGGTACTTCAATACAAACATTTAACATCTTATCCTCCCTCTAAATATTATGTTTTCCTGAGAAGCTGTTAAGAATCTTTATGTTAAAGTTTGTATGTATTTACAGATTTTGTACCTTAATAAAAAGTCTATTTTTTTTGTGGGTTTGTAATTTAAAGTATCATATTGTTTTAATTAACAAAATGTGAATAATCAGGAAGGGCTATATAACAGCCTAAATTTCCTGTCTTCTTTGAAGAGCTTGCATGTTATTATTATTATTTCTTTGACTTATGGTTACTAAGGAAGTGACTTTAATTGAGCACAGGAAACATGAATGTTTGACCAGGAAGCGAAAAATTATACAAAAAATACTGTGCTTAGAAAATTTTCAGCTTTTTATTAAGAATTTGCATTTATAAAATTCTTTATATTTTTTTAAACAATGTTTATTAAAACTGTAAAATGTAAAATAGAAGAAAGATACTCTCATCTTTCAGAGTGATGCTTTTATGGCCACAATATACATTAAAGATTCATTTCAAAGTAATGTTTCCTGTAATGACCATGCAATGTGTATGTAAACTCTATATGTGACAATGTAATGACATACTTAATATTTAATGCGGTTACAGGTTAATAATGCACGACTCCAGTCAAAAATAGTCAAAAACATAACAAAATACCAATGCATTGCTAATAACCTAGAACAGTTCAGTTTACATCGTCGTGAAAATGGGATATATATTTTTTTACAAAATCATGCACAAAAAAATGTGTGTGTGCAACTACCACAGAAATAAGGGAAATTAATAATGACACTCCTCTCTAGGTCTAGGAAAGATGAGGTAGGGAGGGGGTGTTCCTTCAGACCTTAAATACATTAAAGTTAGACTAGATGATGTTGAAAACCTTGGAATATTCCAAATTCTCCAGAAAAAGTATAATTATTTATAAATTATTAAGTTTCTTAATTTCTTATGTCAATCTTAAATAAGTTCCATTCACAAGTTTTAATGTTTGAAAATGTCATTTTTGGTCTTTTTTGTTGATTGTATCTATGATTGTGTGCTTGAAAACCTTGTAATATCACCAGAAATTTATAATAGAAAACCTAGAAAGGCAGCCCAAAAAATTAGAAAAAAAGGTAAAGCTTAAAGTACCAAAAATAAATTGACGAAAACCCTGGTGTAACAATTATACCTTACTTTTTAACCATATGTAGTGACACTAAATTACGTATAGGCGAGGTCTGATTTCAATAGTACCGACAAAACATTTAAAATAATCTGGTTTCTCTCTGTAGAGTTGTCATTTGTTGAGAATGGTAATCATTTACGAAAAGAAAAAAACAGCTGGTTTTTTGACTGCACCCTTAATTCTGAGACGTCTGGAGCGAAAATTACATGGTTGGTAATATACTTGTAGCTTTTTCATTTTTTGATTGATCATATTTACTTATTTGCTACTACAATTTGTTTGCACAGGTTAAAAGATAGTACTATAGAAGTGGATAGATTACCAGGAGTAAGCTTTCATAACAACAAGCAAATATTGGAAATACATAATTTTAGTAGTCGATATACTGGAGTTTACAAATGTAACGTGAAAGTCGGAGATCGTAACGGTGAAATTGACAGAATTTTTGATGTTCCACCAATGCAACGTAAGGATTTGTTAAATGTTGGAATCGCACAAATCTGTGTAAAGAATAATTTTAAGTATGAAATTAGTTCTGAAAGTTTCGCTGTAATCTGAGAAGAATTTATAATTTTATTTAGCTCCACTTATTCAAACAAGAGCTAGATTCCTGAATATAACAGTTGGTGAAACAGCAAAATTTCGTTGCACTGTGAAGCGACACTATGTAAAATCATATAATTGGTTCTTTAATGTAAACCAAGTATCGTCAGACAAACATTACAAATTAAAAGAGTACAGATTTTTGAGAATTCGCCGGGTAAAAATAGAAGACAGTGGCAAGTACACTTGCGTTGTTGAAAATAATATTGGAAAGAGTAAAATGGTTTATAATCTTTTTGTGAGACGTAAGTTGAAAAGGGCTCGATTTGTTTTTAATGATTGTTCTTCTTCTGAAAAATGTGTGTCACGATGTTTGTAAATGATATTTTTTACTATTATTATTTTATTTTTATTTTTTAGCTCGTGGAAATTCAAGTGAAGGTTTGTTTACAATTTATTTTGTATATACAGAACACTTTACACTTAGCATAGCTAAAATAGTTAACGGTAAAAAAATGATTGTATTTTTATATAGATCTGAAGCCTCGGTTAAGGAAGGGTCATTCTTTAGAAGTGGATGTCGTATTGGGCGACGTGACTGCGGACTGTCTAGCAGATGGAGCAATGCCAATGAACGTAACTTGGTATGTAGATCAAGCTAATAAATTATACTCCACAGGATATACTGTAAAAAAAATTAAAAAAACAGTTTCTAACATTTCCTTTGCTAGAAGTTTATATACTATATGAATGAATATTATTTAAAAAAAGAATCTTGGGAAAACGTTTAACATAAAGATATTGGAAAAAATTATATGTTAAATTTAATTGTTGTATTACAGAGATATAGTCCGTGCAATGCCGAAAAAAATTGACCTAAATTTGCCAGTTATGCTGATATCATCATTTGTTTTTTGAATTTTTAAAAAAATAAATACAACCTTTTGAAACGGAATATCTTTAACAATGGTATGGTTTACTATTTTTCACTTGTTAAGGAGATATTCCCTGTTTAAAGGAGAGGCGGACAAAAAATTATTTTGTGGCAGCCAGAGAATAAATTTTAAGCGAGACATAAAAATTATACATTTCTAAATTCTAAAATCTACTGAAATTACTACTATAATAACAAACAACTATATTTCACGACTAGGTATCTATATATCTTCCTAACAACAATTTTACAGAATTTTCATAGTTGTATAGGGTCAAAGTAAGCAAGTTTTGCATGTACTTACCAGTAAACATAAAAAATAAGATCTTTTGACTAGAGATAACCCAAAATATTTTACGTACTATAGTATAGTAAAAGCATTTTATAGACTTCGTTTAAACTTCTTTGTACTTAAGGAATATCTGTTACGACCAACAACAATATTTTTTTCATGTTTTGAGTCTCTTTTCCACAACATACGACGAGCTTCGAACTATAAAGTTTGTTATGATGAGATGGCACCAAATTTAACAAATATACACACCGGAAACATTCAACAACAAATCGAACACGTAATATGGAGGCTTCATCTTTATTTTCGAATCTTTATTTTCGAATCTTTATTTCCCTACCTTTTTTACTTACAAATTTCAGTAAGTTCAGTAGTATAAAATAATAAAAATATGTTTGTCACATTTTTGCTATTTTGATCTTCGACTTTTTCTTGTTTAATTATTTTGTGCGTATTAGCCATCCCAATAAAGAGAAGTATATTCTATTGTTTTTTAAGTTAGCCACCCGCTTGGTAAATGTGTAAAAAATACTCATTATAAATAATCACTGACGACAAAGATGTAAACAAAATTGATTGATAGTGGGGATTTTTTATGGAGTCTTTAAAATAAATACTCATGATGAACTTATATTCAGCAGACGAGCCGCAGCGCAGTTCGCCTCTCATTTAAGGATACGGTAACCCCCTGAGACACATACTCAGTATATTTAAAATATCCCCTCTGCTCGCTATATTAACCCTAGCAAATATATATATTCTGAAAGCCGAATAAATTATCTCTAGAATGATGATAAAATATTTTCGTAAAAAAAATCCAAAAAGTAGAAAAAAAATTATATACAAAAATTCACCCTTCCAGTTCATTTTGTCGAACACTCCCCTCAGTAAAACTTTTGTTCGTTGAAAAAAATATCATTGCGAAGCTCTTATTCAGCTCTAAAAAACTTTGCTTTTTTTACTCAAAACAACACGTGGTTCCAAAAATATAGCATATTTTGTGTTACAATAGCTGTTTTATGACTGATTTATCTATTTTTAAGCATGATAGATCAGTAACTCGATATTTCCTCACTTTCTGCGTTAGAAAAAGCAAAGTTTTGTAGCCAAAGATATAATTGTCGCAACAAACTTGTTTTCGTACAATTTCGACAAGATGGAGGGGAGTGTTCGACAAAAATATATACCGTTACGACTGAAAATTTTATTTCGAGAAAAAGCAAATCAAAGACCTTTTGCTTTTACCTGCAAGAATCATGGTTACACCCACTAAAACGTTATGAATAATTAATAACTCATGAATATTTTATTTAAAATTAAAGGTAAAGTGTTTTCGCAGAACTTTGGGTCTAGTTATTGTTAAACAGACAACAGGATAACATAACATAACAGGATAAAAACGAAAAAAATAAAGAAATAAATTAAAAAGGTATAGATGATAAATAATAATATATTTGTATAGATTATTAAATGGTAATTGTTTGTAGAGATGCAATTTTTTATTCGTTCTGCATAACTCTCTTTAATTATTATACAGAATATATTTGAGGAATCTTAAACTTTGAGCACACTATTGAAAACACTAAAAGATAAAGAAGATTTTTCTTCATTTTATCCCTCTTACCAATAAATATTTTTGATTCTTTTTTTAAAAATATCAGGAAAATATACCAAAGAATCAAAATAAAAAAAATAATTTTTTTAAAAAAAATGACCCTGAAGCGAGTTGGTCTGGTCTTCAAAATCAACACTGTCATCATGAACTTTTATTCAGCAGCCGTGCCGTGCGCAGTTCGCCTCTCATTTAAAGAAGCCAAAATTTTGCTGAATCAGCACATTTTGGAAATTAACACCCATTTTCGAGCCTTGATTTGAAACTATAAAAACTGTATAACCAATAATTTGTTTTATATTTAGGTATAAAAATAACATATCAATTAACGATCCGGGAGCACAACGTAAAAAGAATGGCTACACCTATTTAAATAATAATCAGACCCTTTTACTGAAAGCTGCATTGATAAGCGATACTGGTTTCTACACTTGCGTTGTACAAAACAAATATGGAAAATTACTACATACTGTTGAGATTGATGTCTTCGGTGGGTAAAACTTTACACTTTTCTCTCGTTTAAATACAAATACGATGGCAAATTAATATATAGTGCTGAAATTGATGTTTTTAGAGGGTAACTGCTATTTTTATACTTACGATTTTTTCAATTGCCTAAATGTAATTTTAGACTGTTGTTATCTTAGAAACCGCAAAACAAGCACCAGTTTTTGTGAACGTTCCAAATCTCCAGAAAAGGTTTTTTGTTGCGCCTGGTGACAATATTACGATAAATTCCACCATATTAACCTTCGGTACCTCCCATTTTCAACTCTTATACCACTACAATGAGAGTATTAATGCAACGCACAGTAAGCCGGCTGTTAGGATCGTAGACGTACAAATGTCCTACAACAAACTCAACCTACCAGACAATAAATATGGAGTAAAAAACCTGTTACAATACCACTTTCACAATGTCTCGGAAAAAGATTATGGCATGTATTCTGTCATGGCTGGAAATATTGTTGGTTTTGATGTATACCAGTTCACGTTAATAAAGTCCAATAAAACATATGTTAAAGGAAGCAATGCTGAATCAGTTAAAACAGTCAAAAGTAAGTATAGAATAGCAATGTATTTTGTTTGTTTGTTTTTTCAAACGGCAAACTTTCTCTTATGTTTTCACTTCTACTTCTTCGAAGCATCAAAGTACGTTTACGTACAAATGTTAGTTTTTAACTCTGTCGCATCTACTTTCCTGTTGTCACCGTTCTCGACGTGGTTAAATTTAAAGAATCCTATATTTTGTCTCAAAATTAGAACCTGTCGGTGGATCATCTCCCTCCGAAGACAATTGGTCCCAATCTCCTATGTTTATCACACTTGCATCGGTAGCTGGTTTACTAATTTTTTGTCTTTCAATCGTTGCTTTATTATGGCGTCGACGTTCGAAAAGCTATAAAAACAACAACAACCAGTTGCTTTCCACTGACAAAATAGATGTGGTGTTGAATCTCGACGATAATGAATTTACAGCTTCACAAAATGGCGGACGTAAAATAAAGTTCAGCTCTGGCAGATTATCTTCTTGCCAAACAGAGAAAGAGTATCTATACCAATGTCCTCCTATTGATCCAGAACTAGAAGTCAATTTTGACAACATTGATTTTCAAGGTATGCTAGGAGAAGGTGCTTTTGGACGAGTCATGCTTGCCACTGTTTATAACCTACCAAAACATTCAGCACCGTTGACCGTTGCTGTAAAAATGTTAAAAGGTAACATCCTTTTTATTTCATCAAAAATTACCAAGAGGTTTATTTATGATCAAGACATGTTTGGTGTGTTTCCAGTGTTTAATTAAAATGATGATTTGTGTATTCCTAGATGATGCTACAGAACAAGAACTGAAAGATCTACTTTCTGAAGTTGAAGTCATGAAGTCGATAGGAAGCCATACAAATATCATCAATATATTAGGTGTTTCATCGCAACAAGGTATGAATTCTACCCATCTTTCTTCTTAAAAATAATCCAAAGACATCGGTATAAATTAAAAACAAACTGCGTAACGAGTTTTTTGTGATATCTTACTTTTTGTGGTAATGAGTTTATCTGTTATATTTTATCTTAACGTAGGAGACCTCTGCATGATCATTGAGTACTGTAGATATGGTAACCTAAGAACATTTTTAAAAGAAAGAAGACCCACGGTTCCACCAAGACCACCTCCTATTGAGAAACTTACACTGAGTCATTTGACATCTTTTTGTTTACAAGTGGCGAAAGGAATGGCTTACTTAGCATCTAAAAAGGTAGCTATATTGTCTGATTTATTTATTCTGAAAATAAATTCGTCACCATCCTTCTTGTCAAGGTTAAGTATTTCATGGTAAAAAACATGCTTCAATGAGACTCTTTTTTATATTAGTGTATACACAGAGATATTGCTGCGAGGAATGTTTTGGTAGGTGATAATTATGTGTTGAAGGTTGCTGACTTTGGACTTGCGCGAAATATAAACAAAACTGATTATTATCGAAAATGTACAGATGTAAGTGATGTTTTTGTTGTTACAACTGACAGCTACAACTGGGTGTTTTACGAAGTTGCTTAATCTAGATAATGACAAGAAGTATAGTTTGCATGTTTTCCTTTTAGGGCCGCCTTCCAGTAAAGTGGATGGCTATTGAAGCTTTATTTGATAGGGTGTATACTACATATAGTGACATGTAAGTTTTTTTTTAAAAGGAGTAAAAGTATTTAGTCTTAAATCCTGTTCGTTTTAATTTACGCTGGGTGTTCTGTTCTTGTTACTCTCATTTTACTAAGTGTCACGATTATTTCTTTTAGTTGGTCATTCGGTATTCTTGTATGGGAAATTGTAACCTTCGGTAAGTTGAGAAAATGTTGGCAATAATTGAAACCGAATATGTATTTAAAGTGAATTTGTGGTGCGATGGGATTGTCCTCACAATAATTCGATTTCTTTTTGTTTCACAGGTGGCTCACCGTATCCTGGCATTCCATTGGAAAGACTGTTTGATCTTCTAAAACAAGGATATCGAATGGAACAGCCTATTAACTGCACCAATGAAATGTAAGTTGCCAATTTAATCCTTTATATCATTTGTGAAGTTATTTTGCTATAGCCTTATCTAGGTAAAATAAACGTGGTTTTATTTAAACATACCCGATCGATGTTAAGAATGCTTTTCTTTATATATTTTTAGGTATGCTCTGATGCTTAACTGCTGGAAAGAAATTCCTTCAAAACGACCGACTTTTGATGAACTTGTGGAAGTATTAGAAGAAATGCTGTTAAAAATAGGAGATGTGGTGAGTTTGGATGTAATAGTAAATGTTCTGCAAAATGGGTTCGAAATGTTACCATGTATTAGGTAGAAATTTAAAATAGGCGTTTTAAGACTTGTTTTTAATTTAGGAATACCTGGTACTTCAACCACCAATCTTAAGTCCGTACCCAGTGTCGGATTCAGTGTCATCGCCGCCTCATTCTCTGTCGAATTCACGGCATTCATCGTCGAGTGTATTTGACGATAAAATTGACGAACTTGACTTTGACGTCTCAAAAGGCGTTAGTATGACTCTCTTACATGAACGACATACTGAGTTATGACGTCATTAAAAGCCACAATAGATGGCTACATCAATATAATTTCTATGCCGGAATTGTGATCATGAAATGCAGCGATAAACTGTTGCGTTAAAAACGAAAATAGAGAAGGGAAAATGTGACATATTAATCCCGATGACCAACTATTCGACTTTGCATGGTTTCTTGGTCAGTGTGTTAGTCACTTGTTTGGCGAAATGTCTTTGCACATGTCCGAGAGAATTCAGCATGTTTTGGCTCAACACATACAGTTGTATATTTGTAGATAATACGTGTTTTTAAATTGTGTTATAAAACAAGTTTGAAGGAGTTTAATCTTCTTGCAGATAAGAAGGGAGAAATATTTATTTAATACCTTTAGCTACCTTATGGGAACAAATTATTTGCGAAAAATAAATAAATTTATTTCCATAAGGTAATTACTTTGAAGAAAGAAACTTCTGCCGTACGCGAACGAGAATCAATTTTCGCGAATTATTAATTTGTGTTGTTTATTATTTGTTCAACCAGTTCGTGTGAAGTTTCTTTCTTTAAATTGAGTAAACTACCCCTGTTGAAAGCGGAGATTTATTTTTCCTGGTAAAATTATATTTACAAATCATATTTAATTTTTTTTTCCATTGCGTTTTATATTTTTATAATATTCATAGGAAATGGTTGCTTATCAAGCCTCTTTTTCCCCAACTTGTGCTATATAAGGCTGGGAATTACTATTGGTTCATGTCGTTATTTATTTGTTGGTATTACTTTATTGTAAACCCTTGTAATAATTTACTAGTGTTTGATATGTAAGTTGAGGCCGTGTTGCCATTAAGATTGCGAGGCTTAACTTTTGCTTAGAACTGTTATATTAATTAGTAAAACATAGTGTCGCACTCTTAATGAATACGTTGTTGTACGAATCAAAGTGTCATCTTTTTGTGACTTTTTTTGTGCTACGTATATGTAAATATATTTGATACTTTTTCCAAATGAGAATACCACCAGCTATCTAATTATGTTGTTTTATGCACAAAAGTGTTTTTTGACGACTCCCAGACTTAAAATCTCTACCAAGCCCTTTGCAACCGGGAATGGAGCAAGAGGTGGCAATGTATATAAATTAATTATTAAATTCACATAAATTTTTCACTGCGCTCTTATTCATATACGAAAAGGTTTTAACGTACGCTCATTTATGTACATAAAGGTTTTACTGGACTCTTATTCAGGTACATAAACCTTTATTGGACTCTTAATCAGGTACATAAAAGTTTTATTGGACGCTCATTCGTGTTCATAAAGGTTTTACTGGACGCTCATTCATATAAAGGTTTTACTGGACGCTCATTCATGTTCATAAAAGTTTTACTGGACGCTCATTTATGTACATAAAGGTTTTACTGGACTCTTATTCAGGTACATAAATTTTTATTGGAGTCTTAATCAGGTACATAAAAGTTTTATTGGACGCTCATTCGTGTTTATAAAGGTTTTACTGGACGCTCATTCATATAAAGGTTTTACTGGACGCTCATTCATGTTCATAAAAGTTTTACTGGACGCTCATTTATGTACATAACGTTTTACTGGACGCTTATTTATGTACATAAAAGTTTTACTAGACGCTTATTCATGTTCATAAAAGTTTTACTGGACGCTCATTTATGTACATAAAGTTTTACTGGACGCTCATTTATGTACATAAAAGTTTTACTGGACGCTCATTTATGTACATAAAGTTTTACTGGACGCTCATTTATGTACATAACGTTTTACTGGACGCTTATTTATGTACATAAAAGTTTTACTGGACGCTTATTTATGTACATAAAAGTTTTACTGGACGCTCATTTATGTACATAAAGTTTTACTGGACGCTCATTTATGTACATAAAAGTTTTACTGGACGCTCATTTATGTACATAAAGTTTTACTGGACGCTCATTTATGTACATAACGTTTTACTGGACGCTTATTTATGTACATAAAAGTTTTACTGGACGCTTATTTATGTACATAAAAGTTTTACTGGACGCTCATTTATGTACATAAAAGTTTTACTGGACGCTTATTTATGTACATAAAGGTTTTACTGGACTCTTATTCAGGTACATAAATTTTTATTGGAGTCTTAATCAGGTACATAAAAGTTTTATTGGACTCTCATTCGTGTTTATAAAGGTTTTACTGGACGCTCATTCATATAAAGGTTTTACTGGACGCTCATTCATGTTCATAAAAGTTTTACTGGACGCTCATTTATGTACATAAAGTTTTACTGGACGCTTATTTATGTACATAAAAGTTTTACTAGACGCTTATTCATGTTCATAAAAGTTTTACTGGACGCTCATTTATGTACATAAAGTTTTACTGGACGCTCATTTATGTACATAAAAGTTTTACTGGACGCTCATTTATGTACATAAAGTTTTACTGGACGCTCATTTATGTACATAACGTTTTACTGGACGCTTATTTATGTACATAAAAGTTTTACTGGACGCTTATTTATGTACATAAAAGTTTTACTGGACGCTCATTTATGTACATAAAAGTTTTACTGGACGCTTATTTATGTACATAAAAGTTTTACTGGACGCTTATTCATGTTCATAAAAGTTTTACTGGACGCTTATTCATGTTCATAAAAGTTTTACTGGACTCTTATGTACAGAAAAGTTTTATTGATGTCAGGGTCCATCCAACTTTTTTTGTGCCTTGTACATACATCGTAAGAATTTCACGTTCTTGAAACATCTCGGATTTTTGGCTTTTCCAATGGCAAGTAGTGGTAGTTTTTCACATGTAGCACTCGCTGTACTCATTCCAGTGAGTCTGACTTTTCTGTGTTTACCACCAGTATATTTTTCACCTTTCAATTCAAGAGTTTTGTTTGGTAGTGCTTGGAAGAATAGACCAACTCATCAGCGTTAAGATATTTTGCAATTTGTACCTTGATTGTTTCGTTGGTGAGTGCGTTACCTTCCACTGTGCAGTCATCTCCTGGTGTGTATAATTTTGCTTTACCTGACACCATCTTAAATGTGACATTCCGTGTCTTCCATCTGTCAACCCATCCATTTGATGCTTTAAAATCATCTATACCAAGTGTCTTTGCTAAATCACTTGCTTTCTCTTGAAGGACTAGTCCACTTACAGGTATGTTATTCGATCTTGCAGACATAAACCACTTAAAAACAGCTTTTTCAAGTTCTCATGTTTCCCTGCTTTGACATTCTTTCTTTTCAGGCTAATCGTTCCAAAGAAAAATTAATCATTATGCCTTCTGTTTATTTGCAGGTAAAAGCCATGTGGAAATAGTGTTTCTTGGCACATTATACTTTTGAGCTACTAATGACTTTAGGTTGCCCACTTTCTATTTGTTGTAACGCCTTGAATTTGTCTTCAATGGAAGTTCTTTTTTTCTTTTGTGACGTGGACATCTTTTTTTCGTTATAAAATCGAATTGCCAATTGTGCGTGTGCAGGAATATGAAATAAGTTCCTTTGTGATGGGCTACCATGAGTACCGCGAGACATGGACTCCTATCGTTGGAGATGTCTTACAATGCCAAATATAGCCAGACAATGCTGATAAAAGATAAATATGCAGTAGCAGTGGTGAATAAAGATAGAGTTGTTGAACACTTGATGAAAGGGAGAAACGGGAAGTTTGCGAAAACTGGGTTCTTTTTCTGGGAGCAGATGTTTACAATATGGCAACCGGGAAAATAAATGGAAAGACTGTGAATAAAGGAAAAGGAAAGGGAATGGAAGTTCCCTGCACAATAACATTCACTGGTAGTAAGCAAATGTTATAAGCAAAATAAGTTTTGTAAAGCCGCGTTCACATTTAAGTAAATTTTCGTCTTACGACCCAAAGTTCATTCATTCTCACCTACTTAAAGGTCCGTAAGCTTTAACGTTACGTAAAAAATACTTAAATATGAGCACATTCTTACGGAGGCCGTCTTACGACCCACTTTAGGCGTTAGGTGCGGTTTTCAAACGAACAAAAAGTTTTGTTCTATTGAAAACGAACGTAAACGAAATGAAGAAAAAATGATGCGCAATAGCATTCGAATCAATGAGATTGTTTGAAAATGAGTTCAAAAATTCGAAAGTTTGTTTAGTGATAATAGGAGAGAAGTCGAAAGAAATTCTAGATGGTGTCAAACCAAGATAAGCGCGCTTCAACGAAGAAGAAATTGTGGCGAATGTTTAGGGTTATCCTGAATTTTTTATTAAAAAGCATAAGGAGTTCCATCGTAAAGACGTGAAAAAATGCATGGAACGCTATTGCAAGGGAAATGGGATTAGAAGACGGTAAATATACAAACATTTTTCATGCTTTATATGGTTCTTTTTATAATTCTAGCCATATTTTTTTCATTATTAAAAAGCATTTACACGCCTGAGAGAAAGATATGCCCGTGCCAAAAAGAATCTCCAATCAAGTTCGAAATCGGGTACCTTTTCCCAAGCTGTTTTTAAAGCTAAAGAGCGTTTTGAAAATTTTAAATTCATGCAATGAATTGGCTATTTGAGGAAAAGCCTGAAGATTCAGATAATGAATACGTAATTGGTGCCCTTGATGAACCATCAGTAGACGAAGAAAAAATTTCTGACAGTAGCTATCTCTGTTGCAAAAAAACGGTGGAAAACAAAGAGCTTCGACGAGCCGAGTCGAGCCGAGCCGAGCCGAGAGAGAAAAGTGAAAGAAAGTAACCTAAAAGAAAGCTGTCTGAAGTGGAAGAGGAAAACATGAAAGTTCTACATTCTATCTCTGTAGCTGTTCAGAATAATAATGAATTTGACCGATTTGGAGAATTCGTTGCAAGTAGGCTCAGGAAGCTAAGTAAAGTTGTATCTGAAGAAAATGTAGATTTTGTTGAAACAAGCATAACGAACATATTGATTAATGCAAGATGGCAAAGTGCCTCAATTCCTCCTACAGCAAGTTCAAATCAGAGCAATAGTTTTTATACTAATTTATTGAACTCATAAACAGTCCATTCGAAGGCAAAAACATACGACGGAAGTTTTTTTTCGGTTCGTAAGGATGTCTTCTTCTTCAAATCGGGGTTGAACTCTAGCTTTTCTTAAGCTGTGAACTGGATTCATGAATTGACATGTTGTTCTTATACAAAGCGACAAGTATTTTTATTGTGATTATCTTTGCTTTGCATAGGTTTTATGTTCTTAAATAAATTCAAGATTGTGGTACGTATGTGAATTTGTTAAGGCATTTTTATGTTTTTTGTCTAATCTTTTTGAGCTAGAAATTTGGAAACTTATAAATCATACAAAATCGTGAAAGCTTAGCGTTTCTAAATTCTGATTTTGCGAAAGTTTATCTGTTAAGGTCACTGTAAAGGAAACATTTTTTTTTAGGTTTTTTTGCAAAAAATTGATGACATATAGAAAAAAAAATCTCTTTCGAATGACATATTTTATATTCCATGAAAATATTTGGAACATCCCTTTTTTCTGGAAAAAGCCTTTTCAGAGGTGTTATATCCTTCACACCTTCGAGAAAATATGTGCAAAATGAGTTTAGCATATTTTTTGTAAACATTATGCATAATATGGAACTTTCGTATAAAAATATGCATAATAATATTTTTTAGATAGTTTACTTTCACCATCGATATAAATGTTGTCGTATAAAAAATCATTAAAAAAATCAAAGTTAAGGAGTATGCATATGAGATCTGAGATCGCGAAAAATTCGAAGCCAGCTGATGTAGATAATTGTCCTAACAATAATGTAGTCATCTTTTTAAAAAATAACAAACGAAATTATCTAACAAGTCGACATGTGAAAATCTGTGTATTTATACGGCTATGTGCCATGCTATCGGAAATCTAAATATTAAATTGGAATCATGTCGAAATATAGTTATAAAAGTAATCCTTTCCGTTCCTCGAGAAAGCGTGAAAGAAGTAGCACTCTTAATTTAACTTCACCTGCTAAAAAAGGTTATCTGGTATAAGTAAAGGGTCGTGGTTTTGAAAATGTTGGTGAAAATGTTGGTGAAGTCATCAGCAAGTCGGAATAAAATCTTTGAATGGGTAGAAAATAATTGCATACTTCGCAAGTGGTAGATATTGTTTTTAAGAGCAGCTCTTGTAGTCATGGATGGGAAGAAAGAAAGAGGTGAAGTAGACACATTGGCATATATTATAGTCTATAGAAGATTTTTCTTCTATAGGCTATCAGCACGAACCTGATTGTTATTTCAACCATGATGGAAGCCCTCAGGTATTTATTACAACGTTTTTTTTTCAAAACTGTGATATAACAACGCCGTTTGTCTAAAATCTCAAGATATCATTTTATTTATTTATTTATTTATTTTTTAACGTAAATAATGATGTAAAAACGCCATAACAACGTTGTTTGTCCAAATGGTTACAATTACACTGTATCTTTGTTTCACAGCAAAATAGTTACCAGTCATTTTCATTGCTTCTTTTTAAGAAAATGGAGTCTGAAGGGATATTGATGATGTTCAAACGATCCGTAGAATTGAATAAAGTGCGATATCGACCTTTCATTGGGGATGGAAACAGCTCATCATATTCTGTTGTTAAGAAAGCGATGCCGCATGGCCAACTCTGTTTCATTGAGAAGGCCGAGTTCACTAATCGTGTGGCGAAAAGAATGGGTTCGGGTTTACAATCCTTGATAAAAGACAATAAAGGTAATTGTTATTAGTTTTGAAATAATTTTCTATTTAAAAACAACAACATTATAAATTACTTTATAATTATGTTATTGTTAGGGAAAAGACTATCCGACAGGAAGTCTTTGAGCGGAAGATTAACCTTGGAAAAGTGTGATGCGATGTAAAACTTCTATGGGAGAACCATAAGAGACAATAAAGGTGACGCTAAAGCAATGTCGAAAGGAACGTGGGCAATATTGAAACATTATTCAAGTACTGTTGCTGAGCCAAAACATGACGACTGCCCAACAGGTGAAGCAAATGGGTGTAGTTACCAACGGGATATAACTACAGAAAAGAATACGCATCCATTTACAGACGCAATGGTTGAAACAATGACTTCATTGTTTTCAAAGTTCGGAAGTGAATGCTTCCTTGAAAGTGTCAAAGGATGTTACACGTACAACCCCAACGAAGCTTTGAATCACGTTATATGGAGTTTAGCCCCAAAAGAACAGTTCACTTCTCCTCAGGAAACTTCCTTGGCAATTGATCTTGCTGTGTGCATATTCAATAGCGGTACGGCTTATACACTTCTAATTTATTTGAAATGTGTGGACTGAGTTATTCAGTTCAAACATTAGCACGGTGGCAGCTTATAGACAAAGAACGAGAACGGGAGTGATTATCGTGCGCGAGATGAACGAAAAGAAGTTCAAAAAAAAAAGAAAAGCATAAGTTGCAAAAAGCAGAATGCATTTAAACACAAAGAAAGAGTACACTATCAATCACAGCATTTCCATGCAGATATAAATACTCCACGAGGACAAACAGCTAGTAGACGAAGAACAAGAGGGCGTAGTACTCGATCGAGAGGGGGGGGGGAGAGGACGAAAAGCAGCGCAGATAATAAACAATGTGTGACATTTTTTATTTGTAGTGTATATTTTTGTATATATTTATATTTTTATAATTGTTGCTTTGGTACTAAGCAATCACAAAATGTTTCCAAAGTTACTTCATACGCAGATTCTCGAATTTCGCCGACTAGGTCTCCAGGTGCATTATCTCAAATAAATGCTAATATCGACTCTGGATATTTGTAATGGGCATCTTCAGGCCCGATTTCCTTTACCTACAAAAGAAAAAATGCAAATTTCCAACTATTTATAAAAGGACATGGTAACGAAGTTGACACATATTTTTAAAAATTAGTCAACATTGATATTCCGACCTTCAACTCACGAGGCCACATACAATAGTGCACATAACGGATTTGTTTATTAACTTTTCCACGCTTTTGGCGTACTTTTACTGATTCCATCAGGTTTTCAATGAAAAGATTACCATCGAATCTAGGAAAATGAAAATATTGTGCTTAGGGTTTCGAGTTTCCATTAACTGTTAATAATAAGTTTTTAGGGCAATATCCTTGTTTAATACAATATTTTTATCAGGCCATTGATATTACTGTATTGGTTGATTTGAGATTCAATAATGCTCTGTTTGACTCTTTGCGGCTGATATCTTGCTGATGACTTGCAAGTTTTCACAATTGATTCACCTAAAATTAATTTCTACTTTCTTTTCACATTTTCCTGACAAACACAAAAAACAAATACTTTTTTGGTGAACATTGGTATTTCCCGCTGGCTGAAATCGTCGTAAATAATGTACAAGTACGAGTAATACAAGTAAAGTTTACAACGAGAACGTAGGCATGAGATCATTGCACGAAAAACGATTACTTTTATTGTGATCGCCTCCTACTCCAGGATAAAAACCACCGTACTCTGTAATAGCCGAACTGGGGGTTCTTATGCTTTTTTCGGTTGGGAAAACCTTTGAGATTGCTACTCAATGACGACGTAAGCAATTACTAACATGATTCCCTATTTAACAATGTTTAGACGGAATAACAAATATTGAACTATCGTTGATTATTGCGTCATTCTTTATCTCCAAGGTTTATTTTGGGAGATGTTTGTTTCATGCTTTTAAATTGATTAGGTTGCTTCTTGCTTTCGACGAGGTCGACATAACATATAAAAGAAAGAAAACAATTGTTAAGTAGCTACGTCTTATTTATAAAGTTAGCGATAACAGCTTGTTGCGAGAGAAAAAGAACAGTATTGAACTGTTGAATATATATAAGACGTGCTTCTAACAGTGTATGCGCGTAATTTACGCACTGATTGCAGTGCGGAAGCCGAAAAGAAACTTTGTTTCCCGAAATCTTCGAAGTCACAAAACATCGCGTGTAAGCATCAAATTGCTTCTGAGAGTTTGAGAGGAATGATAGTATTAAAACTTTTGGGTTGACTTGACTGTGTTGATACTGTTTTCTACACTTCTAATTGACTCCAGAAGTTTTAATGAATCTCTGTGAATACTTGTTGCGGACCGTCGATAACTTCTCGCACCCTCACCTGGATAGACAAAGATCATAAAATGAACTTTTTCACTAACGACTTTTGATTGATTTCTTAGGCGTTCAGGATCTTTATCTCGCCATTTAAATAACTACAAAGCAACTTGAAACAGCTTCCAGTGGTTATTGAGGAAACATTCTATGATGCATGTTGTCCGCAGTGATCCTTCTTGATGTCAATTCTTACAATTCTTCTTTTTCTACGTATTCTGATTGCTTAATCCTTGACGAGAAAATCACTACAGCCTTTGTGGAAACAGATTGTGTATTACTCACTGTCAATGTTGATTGTTTGATGGTTGTTTAAATTTTTCTACGGCCGATAACTACTCTTGCTTGATTGAAAACATTAAGGAAAGAGTGTTTTTAAACGATAAAAGTTTGCGAATTCTGATACATAACTGTCTCTTTGGTAGATCTTTATTTTGTTGTCTGTCTTTGTGTTTCACACAGGCCAGGACATGCTTTCTGAAAGGATACTTTTGATGCAAGACGTGTTGGCAATGCAAATCACGTTGACGTGTCCTTCTTTGCGCTTCAGCGATATTACAACAGCATCTAAACATGTACATGGAGAGAAATACCCTTACTTTTTAGGCAATGCAAGCCTGCTCTGCAAAAGTCCTGCACGTATAGCTTTATATTATCCTGGTATTGTAGGTCCATCTTAACTGTGACAGACAAAACAATTAGGTTAGAGGTTGCAGACAAAAAGGATTCGTGTCCTTCGTTTGATCTCTTTGATGACTTCACTTGCTCCATGTGCGAGCCTACGTACATAACCATCTTCTGTTACAACCAAAGCTTTTTTTGGAGGAATTACGTTAACATTTAGAGGAATTGCGTTGTCATCAGCATAACTAGTCAGTCCTTTTAAAAGAGTTTTACTTTGCTGTATTTCGTCAATTAAGTACAAGTGTTTCTCTATATTAAGTTTCTTAGCGAGCAAGAAAAGGAACACTTTTATGAGGTTTATGATCTTATTCTACATGCATAACATGGTTCCTGTATATTCTGACTTGGACAGGTAACAAATACTTAGCAGCTGAGCTACCTTCTTGGTTAACACGTTACATCTCCAAAGACATACCTTATTCGTACAAATTTTGTCGAGCATTTAATTTGGCGATGGAGCAAATTGATTTTTTTGGCGAGCATTTAATTTGTCGATGGCAAATATATCTTAAATTTGGCGAGCATTTAATTTGGCGATGGCAAAAATATCTTAAATTTGGCGAGCATTTAATTTGTCGATGGCAAAAATATCTTAAATTTGGCGTGCATTTAATTTGTCGATGGCAAAAATATCTTAAATTTGGCGTGCATTTAATTTGTCGATGGCAAATATATCTTAAATTTGGCGAGCATTTAATTTGTCGATGGCAAAAATATCTTAAATTTGGCGTGCATTTAATTTGTCGATGGCAAAAATATCTTAAATTTGGCGTGCATTTAATTTGTCGATGGCAAATATATCTTAAATTTGGCGTGCATTTAATTTGTCGATGGAGCAAATTGATTTTTTTGGTGATAATTTAATTTGTCGATGGCAAAAATATCTTAAATTTGGTGATAATTTAATTTGTCGATGGCAAATATATCTTAAATTTGGCGAGCATTTAATTTGTCGATGGCAAATATATCTTAAATTTGGCCAGCATTTAATTTGTCGATGGCAAATATATCTTAAATTTGGCGAGCATTTAATTTGTCGATGGCAAATATATCTTAAATTTGGCGAGCATTTAATTTGTCGATGGCAAATATATCTTAAATTTGGCGTGCATTTAATTTGTCGATGGCAAATATATCTTAAATTTGGCGAGCATTTAATTTGTCGATGGCAAAAATATCTTAAATTTGGCGAGCATTTAATTTGTCGATGGCAAAAATATCTTAAATTTGGCGTGCATTTAATTTGTCGATGGCAAAAATATCTTAAATTTGGCGTGCATTTAATTTGTCGATGGCAAATATATCTTAAATTTGGCGTGCATTTAATTTGTCGATGGCAAATATATCTTAAATTTGGCGAGCATTTAATTTGTCGATGGCAAAAATATCTTAAATTTGGCGAGCATTTAATTTGTCGATGGTAAATATATCTTAAATTTGGCGTGCATTTAATTTGTCGATGGCAAAAATATCTTAAATTTGGCGAGCATTTAATTTGTCGATGGCAAATATATCTTAAATTTGGCGAGCATTTAATTTGTCGATGGCAAATATATCTTAAATTTGGCGAGCATTTATTTTGTCGATGGCAAATATATCTTAAATTTGGCGAGCATTTAATTTGTCGATGGCAAAAATATCTTAAATTTGGCCAGCATTTAATTTGTCGATGGCAAATATATCTTAAATTTGGCGAGCATTTAATTTGTCGATGGCAAATATATCTTAAATTTGGCGTGCATTTATATTGTCGATGGCAAAAATATCTTAAATTTGGCGTGCATTTAATTTGTCGATGGCAAATATATCTTAAATTTGGCGAGCATTTAATTTGTCGATGGCAAATATATCTTAAATTTGGCGAGCATTTAATTTGTCGATGGCAAATATATCTTAAATTTGGCGAGCATTTAATTTGTCGATGGCAAAAATATCTTAAATTTGGCCAGCATTTAATTTGTCGATGGCAAATATATCTTAAATTTGGCGAGCATTTAATTTGTCGATGGCAAATATATCTTAAATTTGGCGTGCATTTATATTGTCGATGGCAAAAATATCTTAAATTTGGCGTGCATTTAATTTGTCGATGGCAAAAATATCTTAAATTTGGCGAGCATTTAATTTGTCGATGGCAAAAATATCTTAAATTTGGCGTGCATTTAATTTGTCGATGGCAAAAATATCTTAAATTTGGCGAGCATTTAATTTGTCGATGGCAAATATATCTTAAATTTGGCGAGCATTTAATTTGTCGATGGCAAAAATATCTTAAATTTGGCGAGCATTTAATTTGTCGATGGCAAATATATCTTAAATTTGGCGTGCATTTAATTTGTCGATGGCAAAAATATCTTAAATTTGGCGAGCATTTAATTTGTCGATGGCAAATATATCTTAAATTTGGCGAGCATTTAATTTGTCGATGGCAAATATATCTTAAATTTGGCGAGCATTTAATTTGTCGATGGCAAATATATCTTAAATTTGGCGAGCATTTAATTTGTCGATGGCAAATATATCTTAAATTTGGCGTGCATTTAATTTGTCGATGGCAAATATATCTTAAATTTGGCGTGCATTTAATTTGTCGATGGCAAAAATATATCTTAAATTTGGCGAGCATTTAATTTGTCGATGGCAAATATATCTTAAATTTGGCGAGCATTTAATTTGTCGATGGAGCAAATTGATTTTTTTGGTGATAATTTAATTTGTCGATGGCAAATATATCTTAAATTTGGCGAGCATTTAATTTGTCGATGGCAAATATATCTTAAATTTGGCGAGCATTTAATTTGTCGATGGCAAATATATCTTAAATTTGGCGTGCATTTAATTTGTCGATGGCAAAAATATCTTAAATTTGGCGTGCATTTAATTTGTCGATGGCAAAAATATCTTAAATTTGGCGAGCATTTAATTTGTCGATGGCAAAAATATCTTAAATTTGGCGTGCATTTAATTTGTCGATGGCAAAAATATCTTAAATTTGGCGAGCATTTAATTTGTCGATGGCAAATATATCTTAAATTTGGCGAGCATTTAATTTGTCGATGGCAAAAATATCTTAAATTTGGCGAGCATTTAATTTGTCGATGGCAAATATATCTTAAATTTGGCGTGCATTTAATTTGTCGATGGCAAAAATATCTTAAATTTGGCGAGCATTTAATTTGTCGATGGCAAATATATCTTAAATTTGGCGAGCATTTAATTTGTCGATGGCAAATATATCTTAAATTTGGCGAGCATTTAATTTGTCGATGGCAAATATGTCTTAAATTTGGCGAGCATTTAATTTGTCGATGGCAAATATATCTTAAATTTGGCGTGCATTTAATTTGTCGATGGCAAATATATCTTAAATTTGGCGTGCATTTAATTTGTCGATGGCAAAAATATATCTTAAATTTGGCGAGCATTTAATTTGTCGATGGCAAATATATCTTAAATTTGGCGTGCATTTAATTTGTCGATGGCAAAAATATCTTAAATTTGGCGTGCATTTAATTTGTCGATGGCAAAAATATCTTAAATTTGGCGAGCATTTAATTTGTCGATGGCAAATATATCTTAAATTTGGCGAGCATTTAATTTGTCGATGGCAAAAATATCTTAAATTTGGCGAGCATTTAATTTGTCGATGGCAAAAATATCTTAAATTTGGCGAGCATTTATTTTGTCGATGGCAAATATATCTTAAATTTGGCGAGCATTTATTTTGTCGATGGCAAATATATCTTAAATTTGGCGAGCATTTAATTTGTCGATGGCAAATATATCTTAAATTTGGCGAGCATTTAATTTGTCGATGGCAAATATATCTTAAATTTGGCGTGCATTTAATTTGTCGATGGCAAAAATATCTTAAATTTGGCGAGCATTTAATTTGTCGATGGCAAATATATCTTAAATTTGGCGAGCATTTAATTTGTCGATGGCAAATATATCTTAAATTTGGCGAGCATTTAATTTGTCGATGGCAAAAATATCTTAAATTTGGCGAGCATTTAATTTGTCGATGGCAAATATATCTTAAATTTGGCGTGCATTTAATTTGTCGATGGCAAATATATCTTAAATTTGGCGAGCATTTAATTTGGTGATGGAGCAAATTTGAATTTTTTTTGGCGAGCATTTAATTTGTCGATGGCAAATATATCTTAAATTTGGCGAGCATTTAATTTGTCGATGGCAAAAATATCTTAAATTTGGCCAGCATTTAATTTGTCGATGGCAATATATCTTAATTTGGCGAGCATTTAATTTGGCGATGGCAAATATATCTTAAATTTGGCGACGCATTTAATTTGTCGATGGCAAATATATTCTTAAATTTGGCGAGCAATTTAATTTGTCGATGGCAACAATATCTTAAATTAGGCGAGCATTTAATTTGTCGATGGCAAAATATCTTAAATTTGGCGTGCATTTAATTTGTCGATGGCAAATATATCTTAAATTTGGCGTGCATTTAATTTGTCGATGGCAAAAATATCTTAAATTTGGCGAGCATTTAATTTGTCGATGGCAAATATATCTTAAATTTGGCGAGCATTTAATTTGTCGATGGCAAATATATCTTAAATTTGGCGAGCATTTAATTTGTCGATGGCAAATATATCTTAAATTTGGCGAGCATTTAATTTTGTCGATGGCAAATATATCTTAAATTTGGCGAGCATTTAATTTGTCGATGGGCAAATATATCTTAAATTTGGCGAGCATTTTAATTTGTCGATGGCAAAAATATCTTAAATTTGGCGAGCATTTAATTTGTCGATGGCAAAAATATCTTAAATTTGGCGAGCATTTAATTTGTCGATGGCAAATATATCTTAAATTTGGCGAGCATTTAATTTGTCGATGGCAAATATATCTTAAATTTGGCGAGCATTTAATTTGTCGATGGCAAATATATCTTAAATTTGGGCGAGCATTTAATTTGTCGATGGCAAAAATATCTTTAAATTTGGCGAGCATTTAATTTGTCGATGGCAAATATATCTTAAATTGGCGAGCATTTAATTTGTCGATGGCAAATATATCTTAAATTTGGCGAGCATTTAATTTGTCGATGGCAAATATATCTTAAAATTTGGCGAGCATTTAAATTTGTCGATGGCAAAAATATCTTAAATTTGGTGCATTTAATTTGTCGATGGCAAAAATATCTTAAATTTGGCGAGCATTTAATTTGTCGATGGCAAATATATCTTAAATTTGGCGAGCATTTAATTTGTCGATGGCAAATATATCTTAAATTTGGCGTGCATTTAATTTGTCGATGGGCAAATGATATCTTATTTGGCGAGCATTTAATTTGTCGATGGCAAATATATCTTAATTTGGCGAGCATTTAATTTGTCGATGGCAAATATATCTTAAATTTGGCGAGCATTTAATTTGTCGATGGCAAAATATATCTTAAATTTGGCGAGCATTTAATTTGTCGATGGCAAATATATCTTAAATTTGGCGAGCATTTAATTTGTCGATGGCAAATATATCTTAAATTTGGCGAGCATTTAATTTGTCGATGGCAAATATATCTTAAATTTGGCGAGCATTTAATTTGTCGATGGCAAATATATCTTAAATTTGGCGAGCATTTAATTTGTCGATGGCAAATATATCTTAAATTTGGCGAGCATTTAATTTGTCGATGGCAAATATATCTTAAATTTGGCGAGCATTTAATTTGTCGATGGCAAATATATCTTAAATTTGGCGAGCAATTTAATTTGTCGATGGCAAATATCTTAAATTGGCGAGCATTTAATTTGTCGATGGCAAAATATCTTAAATTTGGCGAGCATTTAATTGTCGATGGCAAATATATCTTAAATTTGGCGTGCATTTAATTGTCGATGGCAAATATATCTTAAATTTGGCGTGATATTTAATTTGTCGATGGGCAAAATATCTTAAATTTTGGCGAGCATTTAATTTGTCGATGGCAAATATATCTTAAATTTGGCGAGCATTTAATTTGTCGATGGCAAATTATCTTAAATTTGGCGAGCATTTATTTGTCGATGGCAAATATATCTTAAATTTGGCGAGCATTTAATTTGTCGATGGCAAAATATATCTTAAATTTGGCGAGCATTTAATTGTCGATGGCAAATATATCTTAAATTGGCGAGCATTTAATTTGTCGATGGCAAAAATATCTTAAATTTGGCGAGCATTTAATTTGTCGATGGCAAATATATCTTAATTTGGCGATGCATTTAATTTGTCGATGGAGCAAATTGATTTTTTTGGCGAGCATTTAATTTGTCGATGGCAAATATATCTTAATTTGGCGAGCATTTAATTTGTCGATGGCAAATATATCTTAATTTGGCGAGCATTTAATTTGTCGATGGCAAAAATATCTTAAATTTGGCGAGCATTTAATTTGTCGATGGCAAAAATATCTTAAATTTGGCGAGCATTTAATTTGTCGATGGCAAATATATCTTAAATTTGGCGAGCATTTAATTTGTCGATGGCAAATATATTTTTTGGCGAGCATTTAATTTGTCGATGGCAAATATATCTTAAATTTGGCGAGCATTTAATTTGTCGATGGCAAAAATATCTTAAATTTGGCGAGCATTTAATTTGTCGATGGCAAAATATCTTAAATTTGGCGAGCATTTAATTTGTCGATGGCAAAATATCTTAAATTTGGCGAGCATTTAATTTGTCGATGGCAAATATATCTTAAATTTGGCGAGCATTTAATTTGTCGATGGCAAATATATTTTTTGGCGAGCATTTAATTTGTCGATGGCAAAATATCTTAAATTTGGCGAGCATTTAATTTGTCGATGGCAAATATATCTTAAATTTGGCGAGCATTTAATTTGTCGATGGCAAATATATCTTAAATTTGGCGAGCATTTAATTTGTCGATGGCAAAAATAAATTTGGCGAGCATTTAATTTGTCGATGGCAAAATATTTTTTGGCGTGATTTAATTTGTCGATGGCAAATATATCTTAAATTTGGCGTTGCATTTAATTTGTCGATGGCAAAAAATATCTTAAATTTGGCGAGCATTTAATTTGTCGATTGGCAAATATATCTTAAATTTGGCGTGCATTTAATTTGTCGATGGCAAAAATATCTTAAATTTGGCGAGCATTTTAATTTGTCGATGGCAAATATATCTTAAATTTGGCGTGCATTTAATTTGTCGATGGCAAATATATCTTTAAATTGGCAAGCATTTTAATTTGTCGATGGCAAAAATATCTTAAATTGGCGTGCATTTAATTTGGTGATGGCAAATATATCTTAAATTTGGCGTGCATTTAATTTGTCGATGGCAAATATATTCTTAAATTTGGCGTGCATTTAATTTGTCGATGGCAAAAATATCTTAAATTTGGCGAGCATTTATTTTGTCGATGGCAAATATATCTTAAATTTGGCGAGCATTTAATTGTCGATGGCAAATATATCTTAAATTTGGCGGAGCATTTAATTTGTCGATGGCAAAAATTTCTTAAATTTGGCGAGCATTTAATTTGGCGATGGAGCAAATTGATTTTTTTGGTGATAATTTAATTTGTCGATGGCAAATATATCTTAAATTTGGCGTGCATTTAATTTGTCGATGGCAAATATATCTTAAATTTGGCGAGCATTTAATTTGTCGATGGCAAAAATATCTTAAATTTGGCGAGCATTTAATTTGTCGATGGCAAATATATCTTAAATTTGGCGTGCATTTAATTTGTCGATGGCAAATATATCTTAAATTTGGCGTGCATTTAATTTGGCGATGGCAAAAATATCTTAAATTTGGCGAGCATTTAATTTGTCGATGGCAAATATATCTTAAATTTGCATTTAATTTGTCGATGGCAAATATATCTTAAATTTGGCGTGCATTTAATTTGTCGATGGCAAATATATCTTTAAATTTGGCGAGCATTTAATTTGTCGATGGCAAATATATCTTAAATTTGGCGTGCATTTAATTTGTCGATGGCAAAAATATCTTAAATTTGGCGTGCATTTAATTTGTCGATGGCAAAAATATCTTAAATTTGGCGAGCATTTAATTTGGTGATGGAGCAAATTGATTTTTTTGGCGAGCATTTAATTTGTCGATGGCAAATATATCTTAAATTTGGCGTGCATTTAATTTGGTGATGGAGCAAATTGATTTTTTTGGCGAGCATTTAATTTGTCGATGGCAAATATATCTTAAATTTGGCGTGCATTTAATTTGTCGATGGCAAATATATCTTAAATTTGGCGAGCATTTAATTTGTCGATGGCAAATATATCTTAAATTTGGCGAGCATTTAATTTGTCGATGGCAAATATATCTTAAATTTGGCGAGCATTTAATTTGTCGATGGCAAATATATCTTAAATTTGGCGAGCATTTAATTTGTCGATGGCAAATATATCTTAAATTTGGCGTGCATTTAATTGTCGATGGCAAATATATCTTAAATTTGGCGAGCATTTAATTTGTCGATGGCAAAAATATCTTAAATTTGGCGAGCATTTAATTTGGTGATGGCAAATATATCTTAAATTTGGCGTGCATTTAATTTGTCGATGGCAAAAATATCTTAAATTTGGCGAGAATTTAATTTGGTGATGGAGCAAATTGATTTTCTTGGTGATAATTTAATTTGTCGATGGCAAATATATCTTAAATTTGGCGAGCATTTAATTTGGCGATGGAGCAAATTGATTTTTTTGGCGAGCATTTAATTTGTCGATGGCAAATATATCTTAAATTTGGCGAGCATTTAATTTGTCGATGGCAAAAATATCTTAAATTTGGCGAGCATTTAATTTGTCGATGGCAAATATATCTTAAATTTGGCGTGCATTTATTTTGTCGATGGCAAAAATATCTTAAATTTGGCGAGCATTTAATTTGTCGATGGCAAAAATATCTTAAATTTGGCGAGCATTTAATTTGTCGATGGCAAATATATCTTAAATTTGGCGAGCATTTAATTTGTCGATGGCAAAAATATCTTAAATTTGGCGAGCATTTAATTTGTCGATGGCAAATATATCTTAAATTTGGCGAGCATTTAATTTGGTGATGGAGAAAATTGATTTTTTTGGCGAGCATTTAATTTGTCGATGGCAAATATATCTTAAATTTGGCGTGCATTTAATTTGTCGATGGCAAAAATATCTTAAATTTGGCGAGCATTTAATTTGGTGATGGAGCAAATTGATTTTTTTGGCGAGCATTTAATTTGTCGATGGCAAATATATCTTAAATTTGGCGAGCATTTAATTTGTCGATGGCAAAAATATCTTAAATTTGGCGTGCATTTATTTTGTCGATGGCAAAAATATCTTAAATTTGGCGAGCATTTAATTTGTCGATGGCAAAAATATCTTAAATTTGGCGTGCATTTAATTTGTCGATGGCAAATATATCTTAAATTTGGCGAGCATTTAATTTGGTGATGGAGCAAATTGATTTTTTTGGCGAGCATTTAATTTGTCGATGGCAAATATATCTTAAATTTGGCGAGCATTTAATTTGTCGATGGCAAAAATATCTTAAATTTGGCGTGCATTTATTTTGTCGATGGCAAAAATATCTTAAATTTGGCGAGCATTTAATTTGTCGATGGCAAAAATATCTTAAATTTGGCGAGCATTTAATTTGTCGATGGCAAAAATATCTTAAATTTGGCGAGCATTTAATTTGTCGATGGCAAAAATATCTTAAATTTGGCGAGCATTTAATTTGTCGATGGCAAATATATCTTAAATTTGGCGAGCATTTAATTTGTCGATGGCAAATATATCTTAAATTTGGCGAGCATTTAATTTGTTGATGGCCATTTTGACTTAAATCTGACGTGTATTTAATTTGGCGATGGAAGGACAGAAAAGATAAAAAACGATGTTTTAAACAAGAACATGCTTTGTATTAAAACAACAGTCATGTAAAATTTAAGTTTTCTTGGTCGTCTTCGTCGTCAATGATTACGTTGAATGCATTTCTGTTGAAATCATCGTTTTCATCTTCCCATTCTTCTTCCTCGTCTTCATCGTCATCATTAGCACCAACTTCATTGATAAAGTGCTCTCTTATTTCCTCAGTTATTGACGGGAAATTTGATCGTTCAGTATCATCACTTGATTCCAAAAGAGGCGAAATATCCTGGAATGGGTCAATGTACAGAAGGTTTGCGCTGCCCATTTTCAGTGCGTCATAGATACCGGATTATTTCCAGCCGTTTATGGTAACATAGGAAACAGATTCAGATGTCATCTCATTATAGTATTCAACCAACCACTTAACATGGAGAGGCTTGATTGTCGTAAGCTGGAATTTGATGTCAATTTCTTCAATCTTTTTCCCGGTGGATAACTGGTTTTCAATTTGTTGAGAATGCCTTTCAGCTACTGATACAATACTGTGCAAATACAGCAACTCAGCTTCTTTCCTTGCTCCTTCAGGGATCTCGACCTTTCCCGTTGTTTTCATTCTCCGTCTGAAACCCATCCTTCTAAGCAGGCTTCGAGCCCAGCTTGAAGAATCTAAATCGATATGATTTAATCCCAGATGCGGATTGCGTGCGATTAATGCTTTCGCTGTTGATATGGCGATTGTAGTAGATACCAATCCACCTATGCTACGTAATGCGAGTATAAACTTTTGTACCATCTGGTCCAAGGTGCCCAAAAGTAGAGGTCTGCATCGACGTAAAGTTTGAAGACTTTTGTTTATTTCACGTTTCTGTTTCATTGCTTCTGCAAGCTCCCCAGTATACAATTTGGCAAACCGGCATGCAATACTCTCGTCTAACGGCTTTTCTTTAGTTCCGAATTTTTTTTGCAGCAGCTCCATTTATTACAGTTTTTATGCATTGAATTTGGCAAAAGATGAAAAAAAAATTAAATTTGGCGAGCATTTATTTTGACGATGAATGAAAAAAATTAAATTTGGCGAGCACTTAATTTGGAATAAGGTACTGCAGTTACTTCCAAATTATTTTCATCAATGACGGTAAATGATTTTATATTGTATATAAAATCATCAAAGTTTTCTGAGAAGATCAAATAAACAATTTTCAGTGTTATATATTTTAGTAGTTTGTTAAAGATTTTCTCTCTAAGGTGTGTAACCAAAAGAACTAGAAAATTTCTCCAGTCGAATTCTTAGATTTAATTCTTAAAAATGCATCTTTTTGTAGACTAGTTTACTGCAGAATTTTTTAGAATAGATTTAATCTGACTTCAATGTTCATACCGTTCACCTATATGTTTAACTTCTAGTAACCTGTCTGATCAGTGCCGTAACTACGATTTTTATATTAATAAAGCCTAGGTTTTTTTTCGAATTTCAAGCTTCTAAAATGGCTAAAACAATATCTTTGAAATCATTTCTGTAGGAAATCTCACGCATCGTTTGAGAAATAAAATATGTAAGGTGTATAATTTACAACAAGACTATGTTCTACACTCATGGGCGTATGGGACGGCTTCAATTTTTCATAATTTAAAGTTTTTAACTTTTAAGACACTGTGCCACCTCCTTCCCCAGCTCTTAATCAAAATTGAAGTAGGGGATAAGGGGGAAATCCACTGCATATAATGGGATATTTGCAAGGCGTTCTATTAATTACGTCTTCGATTGTGGGTAAAACAAAGTAATAAAATATAGTAATTTTCTGTATAATAATAGCCGTAATAATAGCCGGGAATTCGTTGTTGTTGATTGGTTGGGTTTTTTTCGTTTCAAAGCAGAGAAAGATCTTTCGCTAATAATATTAATAGCGAGCATGATGAGAATAAGCTTTGCGATCTTTTGGACTTCGGTTTTCCAACAACCATTCAGCAAAAACCTCAGAAAGAGATAATGCAAATTTTATTTATGGAAACAAAAAATGATTAACAATTTTGGGGTAGCTGCCCGCCCCGGTGGTTGCGGCACTGATGATTAAATGAACACTTTAGAAACATCTTGTACTTCTAAGCAGTTTCTGCCAACTTGCTGAATCTTTGCAGATAATTCATATTTGAGTTGAATCAGCGCAACATCAGTGAGTACAAAAGGGATGTTTTAAAACTTCTGTTTCTAATTTTTTTAATACCGGGCCAAATGATGTTATATGGTCAATTTGATAAATCAATATGAAATAGAATTTCTTTCATATATATTTGGCACTAGTGACTCTATCCAAAATTGAACAAGCATACAACGTTTACAGAAAATATAAAACTTTCTTTGTAAACTAACTCGTAATAAAAATATGTTTCAATACAAGAATGATGTCGGACGGACGAGATGGAAATCGTTATTTTCTAAAATACTCAATGCTATCTCAAAAATGGTTCGACTTTGCCTTAAATCATATATTTCAAACTAGGACCTAGGATTTATTTGAAAATACAGTTTCATGCATAACTAAATCTACTTTGCAATGAACAAAAGGCTCCACCCTCATGTTGGATGGTGATATGTTGGATGAACAAAATGCAACAAACTTCTGACCAACTAAATTCAGAGTAAATTTTACTTCACGGTCACAGATAGCGAGTCACACTATCAGAAAACAAACTTTAAAATAATAACATTTTGTATAAATTTCCAATAAACCTGAAAAAAATAATATGTCCATTCAACATAAAAAAAACGTAAATAAATAACCGACCTTAAAAAACACTTTACACATTTTACTCTATGCAAAGGTTCAGTTAGCTCCCGGTAACTTGAACACCGGATAACTCGAACTTTCATTTTCTCGAACCATTTTCTTGGGTCCCTTAAACTTTCACACCAATTACAATGATGTGTTAAAGTATCTCAAATCTCTACGTAACGACTGTTCCACTGGCTTTGACAATATACCTGTAAATTTTGTTAAACTGGTGGCGAAACATCTTACATTTCCACTGACGAATATTATAATAACCTATTTCCTAGTACATGGGAAATTGCTCGCATATCTCCAATACCTAAAACCACTAATGCACTGGAAGCAAGCGAATTTCGACCTGTATCCGTGTTACCTATTTTATCGAAGTTGTACGCAAAAATTATCCTCCAACAATTGTGTGAGTTTATAGAATCAAAAAGCATATACGCCCCCACGCAATCAGAGTTCCGTAAAGGTCACTCTTGTTCCACGATACTCTTGAAATTGCGCGATGATTTTGTGAAATCTATGAAGAACGGAGAAAAAACATAGGCATTGGTAACTGATTATCCAAAAACCTTTGATACGGTTAATTATAAAACTTTAATTATGAAGCTATCCAACTTGAACTTCTCCAACGAAATGCTAGAATTAATTACGAGTTATTTGTGTGGGCGAAAACAATATGTACAAATCGACCATGTTAAATCAAATCTTCAAAATGTCCACTTTGGCGAACCACAAGGAAGTATCCTTGGCCCTGTATTATTTAATATCTATGTTTCTGATTTATCATCTTGTACTCTAAGTAATGACACAAACATGATCCAGTATGCGGACGTCCATATTGTTTGAAACTTAAGATCCTGTAACGATACCAACAAGCTGCAAAGAAACGCATACGAAAATACTTTTATAAGCCAAGCCGCACGTGTGTATAATGACTTACCAATAGCGATTCGTGGAAGTGTGTTTTACGTTAATTAGACTGTAAAAACTATTTTCTTCACATTGCATCGGCCAGAATAGTTTCTTAGCTTTTCTAACCAATATGTTCTAATGGTTTTACTTTACTTTTAATTTCTGAATTTTCTCTTTTTACACATATAACAGTATACATATATTAATCTTAGTGTTAATGTGTTAATGATATTTTAGTGTATGTTGCATATACGGTTTTATAATACTTTTTTAATGTTTTAGACGGAACATTATTATTATTATAAAAAACTCCGGTTAACTCGAACCTCGGATAACTCGAACATTCGTTATTCGACCCATTTTTCGTTCCCCTTAAGGCTAATTTTTTCGGATAATTCGAACTTTTTACTCGAGAAAAGGAAATTAAAGACTAGATTTAGTTTTTTTTAACTCCTAGTGTAATATAGATAGATAATGTTGTCTGTCAAGGAAAATTCAATTTACAAGGGACTTGCATGTCTTTTTCATCACCAAGATCTTACCTTTTCTAGGTAACTGTTGCTCACCTCTTTAAAAAATTGCTTTAACTCGAACTATAATCTCATTTTAGATGAAATCCAACTTAGCGGGGGCTTCGTTTAACTCGAACATTCGTTAAGTCGAACTATTTTCCTCGGTCCCTTGCAGGTTCGAGTTACCGGGAGTTAACTGTAGTTTAAATATTAGCACTACTTTCAAAATTATTCTTGCATCCAATTAAAAACGTTTTTAAGGTATTTATTAACTCTTCAACGGTGCAATGAACTTTCAGAAGTGTCCGTCCGACACGATTTAAAAATTAAAAAGGAACAAAACTCAATTTTTATAGCATTCATCGTGAGACCACTGTTTACAAAGTGGACAACAGAGCCATGAGGATCCAGTTTTACCTTGAAGGCAACTAGCGCACGTTTTATTGACCCAAACTCATCCGGTAAATCAGTATGACCGCTATACTAGCCAACGTCAACATAGTGTTATACAAAGAGGGTAAATCAACAATGTCAAAGTGAAATCTATCGAGTACATTCACTTGAAAAAAGACTTGATACTTCCTATCAATTGAACCGACTATCGCCATTGACACCAGACATCATTATTAAGTCAGAGATTGAGAATATAATCAATGTAAACCATCTTTGGTGCTTTACCTCAATGGTCTTTGTTAAAGAGAGAACCCGCACGAGGAACTTTAGGTCTCAATTTTTTTGGATTTTACCCGAACATTGGGGAAAACTGGATTTTCGGGCAATGTTTGGCATGTTTTAATGTGAATTATATAGACAGTGAAAAATATGTTACAGAACGATTATTTGGCTGTCAGAAACTTTAAAAATAATGTTAAAATTCCCTCTAGAACTAAGGTAATTGAATTTTAAGCTGATATTTTAGACAAAGAGAGTGCTGACATTTTCTTTCATTCATGACGTACTATAATTGTGCCAAGTTTGATTCCACTTGGAAAAGTCTATCAAAAGTTATGCAGTGGGGGGAGGGGAGCGGAATCACCCTTTTCTTCCCCTCCACCACCCCCCCCCTGCCCCCAAACCTAAATATGTTCGAAATACCCCGGACCGAATAAGGTTAATTAATGGTCATATTTTGGAAGTCATGTGAAGGTTTTAGCGGTGTGAATAAAGGTTGCAATTTTGGACACAGAACTATGGAAGAGAAGAGATTGCTTGAGTTTCGTAATGGTCACAGACGATGGTGAATTGCAACATATTGTTCTGTAAGAGACAGAGTACCTTAAGAGAATAATTTTCGCGAGACAGTGTTCGAAAACATATTCATTTTCGTGAAGTTAGCAAATCCTAATATTTCGGAAGAATTAAATTTCGCGAATTCCGCAAAAAAGGGAATATAATGACACTTTTCTCTCAATTTTATATCGTGTTTTAAGAACTTTTGCGTAGGAAACATAAAATGATGACCGGTGAAGTAATATTTCACAAATCTTTTATATATAGTAATAGGTAAATCGAAGGGAAAAGTTTGTATAAATCGTTTTATAGAAAGAAGAAAAATTACAAACCTCGCCAAAATTAATTTTCGTGAATTCCGCTCGGTAACGAAAATTGATGACATTGAGGTAGGCTGATAACATACGAGTCAGGTGGTTGTCAGACACAGATTATTTCTTGGTCACACAAAGTTGCTAATAAAGGTATTTTGGGCGAAGTGTGTGTTTTCAGCATAGTTAAATAATTTGTGATATTATTTATCTTAAGAGTGTCAAAGAAGCAAAGCAAAAGTACAATCTTTGTCGTAAAGGTCTGGAAGGTAAAAAACAGTTCAACAATAATAATACCGAAACCAGTAACACAACTGTATTACCTAGTAATTAACACAGCCATTAATAACCACAACCACATCACTATTGTTATTTCTATTATTGCAAAAAAATAGTTAAAAACAAGGCAGTTTAGTGTAAAAGCAGTTGGTCTCCAATGGTCAGTGTGATAGGGATAATGTTGGACTGTTTTAAAAAAAATGTCTTCCAGAGACTTTCTGATGATACTTGTTGGTAAACGAAAGGGCATAGACAGACCTGGTGGTGGAATAATGAGGTTAACCAGTGCATAAAGGATAAGAGGCAACTTCGGAAAAAATGGGAGTCAGGAGGTAGTAAGAACGTGCTCGAATAGCTGTTTATAGTGCAATATAAAAAGCAGAAATTTGCAGATGTGTTGAGAAAGGAAGACCAGTGCAATGAGGTGTTCAAGACAAAGCAAATAAATAAAAACTAGATGTTGTAAATGAGTGTATAGACAACGATGATGACGTTTTGGTTAACACAAGGGAGAAGAAAAGGCTTCACCTGAGTGTCAAAAATATAGTGAAAAAATATGGAATCAGTTTTTAGACAGTATTGACAAAATACATATGTATACCATGTGCTGTATATGTCAATATTAATAATATTAATAATACCTGTAATATGTCTAAAAAATGTCATGGTACAGACACACAAAAAAGCAAATGCGATATTTTTATACACTTTCTTTCGACGCGTGAATTCACGTAGAACTTTAAGGACGGGCTAACCCGTGGATTCTTACACGGGTTAACGACTAGTCTATTATCATAATACGCTAAGTGTGTTTGTGTGTGACTTCTGCAAAGCGAATTATATTTGTTATAATTTCCCTTCCTATACAATATCACCTATTCAAGATACATGGAACACCTATTACACACGTGGAAAACATTGTTTATATTTCCTAAACTGCGAAATAAAAGTATATAAAAGTACATATTTTCTGAAATCCAGATAAATTTCCAATCAATAGTGTTATTTTCATAGTGTCACAAAATAATAAACTGGGAAGACTCTCGAGCGTAAACTGTAGCTACAGGCTTTTGAAGCTTATCGCAGAAAAAATTTTATTGAAAAGAACTTAGAAAAAATGTTTGATATTTAATACTTTCCCTTTATTTATCTTTTTCTTTTTCCTGTAAAAAAGTATATATTTTTAATTTAAAATAAATATTCTATGAATTATAAGTTTTCCAAAGAAACAAAAAAACAAATATTTATGACGCCAAACAATTTTTAGAAAATTTGGCTTGCCCGTTGCGTCTACTGTTTAATGCTTGAAACGTATAGGATCATGTGCTTTTGAACGGAACGGTTGAAAAGATATTGATGTTTGAAGGTTCTTTAATGATGTCTAGTTACCCCCATACATACACGTTATTATTATAATAGACTAGTTCTCAAAACCAGTGAAAAATACACTAGAACAATAGAAAAGATAGGAGGTTTTGTGAATTTTAATGACGTCAGTAGTGCATATAAAAAAAACTTTTAGAAATTTACGTAGTTAACCACGCAGGACATGGCATCAGTTATTTCCATTCATTTCAGAGTTATTTGTCCTGAAACTGAAAAGTACAATGTAATAGTTAGCTGATTTAAAAAAAGCTATTGACGTCAGTCTCGTGCGCTGAAGGAAAATTTTGTTTTGTCTGTCGACAGGTCATGAAAATTCAAATGACACATCTTTTCTATTGTCCGTTTGCCTTAGTGGATATTTCCATGGGCTTATTATAGCAGGTGATTATAGTAGACAACAAAGTATTATCAGCTCTGGTTCCACCCCTCCCCCTTTTCGTAACTTTTAATAGGCTTTTTCAAATGGAATCAAACTTGGTACACTTATAGTACGTCATGAAAGGAACAAAATGGTAGCAATAAATTTTTGCTTATATGTATTTTGTCTATGACGTGAACGCACGCCTAAAATGTGTACAAATTTCACTATCTGCATTCAATTACTTTAGTTCTAGAACTGAGCGCCAAATAAAATTTATTTAACATATTTTTGGCTTTTACATAAATCACATAAAAGAATGCGTTTATGCGTTAAGAAGGTGTTTATAAAAGCTCAGGAAGTATCATAGCCATGTAGCATAACCAAAAAGAGTTATTAAAAAACGGACCAAATAGGGTTAAGTACTTTACGCTTTTCCAGTATAGTTCTCGCAAGAAATTAAAAAATCGTCAAGCGTCTGGTTTTTGGTAACTGTTATATCTTCCGTACTCGCTTACGCTACGTCACACAAAGAATTGTAACAATTTAAAAAAAATCATACGGTAAAATCCGCATGAATTCACCTATCACTACCTCCATCTTTGGCTCGCTTATTTGTTAGCCCTTCCTTGGTAACGTTTCACTTGTTAGCTTATTGCACATAATCCGGACATTCGCCCGTCACACATATTTCTTACATCCGTAGCATAATTGCAAAGAGAAAGCTGCGCGCAACCATTTTGAACAGACAAAATATGGGTATTGATATAAGATAAACTTTCTCTTATGCACACTCTTATGGTTGTTTATTTGTAGCAAAATTCAACGGTTCAATATTCAACGAATTATTTGGGTATGCAACAAACTATTTGGCTATTCAACGAAATTATTTCGGTATTCAACGACTTATTTGGCTATTCAACGGTATATGCAACGAAATTATTTTGATATTCAACGACTTGTTTACGGGATTTAACAGTAATACTAAACGAGATTATTAATTTCAAATAAGTGAACAACCGCGTCTTCCCAGGTCATCCTTTTTACCCCTGGGCGCTAGAAATAAACCCGGCAAATAAGAGATCGCTTCCAAGCTACCACTGCAGTATCAACATCCATAATAAATGTAGCAAGCTATCTGTCTGTAAAAATCACAAACCAAATAGAGAAACACAGAGCTATTTCTCTGACAAAGAACACACGCCTGAAATACGCGCCAAATTAATAAATAAATAAATAAATAAATAAATAAATAAATAAATAAATAAATAAATAAATAAATAAATAAATAAATAAATAAATAAATAAATAAATAAATATAAATAAATAAATAAATATAAATATAAATATAAATATAAATATAAATATAAATATAAATATAAATAAATATAAATATAAATATAAATATAAATATAAATATAAATATAAATATAAATATAAATATAAATATAAATATAAATAAATAAATAAATAAATAAATAAATAAATAAATAAATAAATAAATAAATAAATAAATAAATAAATAAATAAAGTTAGCATTCGGCAAATTAGTCATTGAACATTGAAATTTGCGGTGAACAAAGTTCGTTGAATGCCCAAATAAATCGTTGAATACTGAAGTCGTTGAATACCAAAATAGTAGTTTCGTTGAATATATATCGTTGAACACCTAAATAAGTCGTTGAGTACCGAAATAATTTCGTTGAATATTGAGTCGTTGGATTTTGCTACAAATAAACAACTATATTTTTCGTTGAATATATTGTTGAATAGCCAAATAGTTCGTTGCATACCCAAATAATTCGTTGAATATTGAACCGTTGAATTTTGCTACAAATAAACAACCATACACTCTTATTAGCTGTGGAACACACAGCTTCTCGGCTGAAAGCTCGAACAAAATCCTGATCTTCTGAGATTTATGTGAAGATATGCGTATCTCGGACGCGGTTAGTAAAATTGACGTTTAATCTGCGATTTTAAAAGTTGCATAGCTCAGGTTTGGAAAAGATCTCTTTTTGTCTTGTAAATACTTCGTATGTTTTCTATACTTCTATATGCTAATAAAGATACCGTCACATCCATGTAAATCTTAGTAAAATCATTTTATTATCTTGGCTATAACTGGCGTATATATATATAGCAGGCCAGCTAACGTGGTCAGTGTCAGTAGATAGCAATAGACGGACAGCTAGCTAGCTATTTTGTGCTTTTCTCCAAAGTTTTTCATTTAGTTTGGTATAAGTGCATTTTGTGCTATCCATCGTTATTACTTCTTGTGTTATCTTTTACCAACCTGAAGCTAGCCACAAAAGTAAGGAGGCATATAGCTATAAATCTTGTAATAATAACGCTGCAAATTTTAGCTGCAATACTCTGCTTAACAAAGTATCTTTCCATACATCATAGTATAAACTACTTAGCTTCACAGCAACAGAATGAAATATTTTATCCCAGTGGTATAAAGTTTCAATAGAGTTTCAATGTTTACGTTTTAACGGGATTTCCACGCTCGTGTATAAAATCTGAAAAATCGACAGATAATAAAATGCAGACTATATAGAAGAAGAAAATTAACAGTCGGGGAGAACTGATAATTAGCCTGTAACAGGATAGTTAGTCGATGCTTATACGGCTATAATACGGTGGAGATGTTTTTTGCCTAAATTTCCACAATTTTCTTCAATATGTCGATATTGTAGGGGTATGCCTTCCCCATATTTTTCACGCCTGACTACGTCTTTTCAATGTTTTTCCATAAACTCAGCGTTGTCGTTTCAAGAGCATTCATAAATTGAATCAGCTAATTATATAATACTAGTCGATAAGGCCCGTGGAGAAATCCACTTAGGCAGAAGGACAATGGGAAAATAGGTTCTTTTAGATGTTTTTCTGACGTCAGCAGTGCATATACAAAAAAATGTTCTTAAAATCTTACACAAAATGTCAAATATCAAATCGCATTAAATCCTCCACACAAATCTTACACAAAATAAAAAAGAACAGCTTGCAAGGTGTAAAATCTAGTTGATAAAAAGTTACAACAACGACACTCACAACATCGACACTCACAACACTAAACTCACAAAACCGACAGTAAGAAGACCGACAGTTACAACACCAACAGTCACAACACGGATAATAACAATGTCAGAAATATCGCATCTCAAATATGTACATCTTATAAGTGATTATGTTGAAAACCCTCAGTATTTTATTCTGAAGTGTCAAAAAGGAGGCCTCCAAGAGTTAGCACAAATTAACAAAAATAAGTTTTTTACACATTTTAAATATTGTTTTTCCCTTACGCTTATACAAAAATATGAAAAAGCCATAGTTTGGAAAACATAAAATTTAAATCTAGAAAAATCAGTCATTTTAGTTGCATACCATCCTCTCCCACAAAAATTTACACAAAATGTAAAAATCAACCAGTTAAGAACACAAATTTTTTTCTTTTTTAGTATGATGATCCGTACTGCCCTTTACCAACAATTCTGAACCTAAATGTCAAAAAATCAGTAAGCAAAGAATAAACTTAAATCAACAAAGATCATTATTTTGGAAACATTGTTTTGATTCGTAAACAAAAGTTTACACAAAATGTAAAACAGATCGGTTTTTGAGAAACACATCTAAATCAACAAAAATAATTTCATTCAGCATGTCGTATATTGCCATTACCCATCAATCTTCCACAAAAAGGTTATGAAACACATCAAAATTTAGAAAAATCAGTCATTTCAGTGCATACAGTCTTCGCCCATTGATTACAAAATCAGAAACAAAACAATAATAAAAAACTTAACACACACACTTTAAATTCTATAAAATTCGTTCCACTTGTCATTTGTAAAGTGCACAGGTAATGTGAAAAAAAATATAGATGAATTCCAGCGTGACGTCATTTGTTTACTTTTTAGCGGTAAGCTCCTTGGCTCTGGCTTTTGCGTGGCAGGAAAAAAGATGCTAGGATTTGGTGAAGAAAGGTCTTTTACTGTGGATTTCTTCTAACGGGGACATTGTTGGGGTTATAAACTATTATCGAGTGTAGGTTGATGCCTTCTGGTTTATTTGAATTCATTAAAACAGTCATAAGAATGCCTTCGTTTGAAGAAATGAACTGATAATTACTTTGCTTCACCTAGCACCCCAATCTTTTTCCCTGCCACGCAAATGCCAAAGCCGAAAGAGCTTACCACTGAAAATGTAAACAACGGAATTCATCTATACTCTAATGGGCATAAAAATACATCCTACTATCCTGCAAAAGTTCAAGTCTTTGAAAGATTTTGTAGGTAGCTAGCTAGCTTGTTACATCATAATTCGTGCTCATAAAAGAAGAGAAATTTGGAAACTATAGTAGTTAGCTATAGATAATTAAAAAAGAGGAATAACAACATGTCATAGGTTAGAGCTAGCCATGGGATGGGGAGCTGGACTTGGAGGGGAGCAACTTTAGAATACCATCGCAGATTTTTAATTTGTAACGATCCAACGAGCAAACGATCCAATGAGCCAACGAACCAACATAGCCAACGAGCCAACATAGCCAACGAACCAACATAGCCAACGAGCCAACAAGCCAACGAACCAACATAGCCAACGAGCCAACATAGCCAACGAACCAACATAGCCAACGAGCCAACGAACCAACATAGCCAACGAACCAACATAGCCAACGAGCCAACGAGCCAACATAGCCAATTATCATTTTATTTTTAGAATTTAAAGAACGACATTGGATAATGAAGGATATAGAATACATAAATATATAAGATTAATTTTCAACAAAGATATATATTTGCTTTTAAATTATATAAGGAAACAATATTTTGTATAATGATAAATAAAATTAAAACAGAGTCTATTAGTTCTAATATCAAATAATTACAATTGATAGGCATTAAATCTTTCGATGAACTATAAAGATGTTGAATGACGAACGTTTACTTTTTTAAAGTCAAACAAAGAACGACATGATTAGATACTCGAGTTTTTTTTCTTTAATTAAATAATGACCAACCTCGACCCTAGGGGAGCGTTCACATATTACGTAATCAATTTTTTGCCTTACTCCCCCCTCCCCCATGTAATCAGTCGTAATCATTTGGTTGACCCCCTCCCAAAATTACGTCATCATCTACTTAACCTTTTTTTTGATTTGCTATGTCATCAAACCACTTGACCCCTCCCCCCTCCCCCATAATCAAGCGTAAGCAATTTCGATGACCCCCCTCTCCCCAACTTTATTACGTAATATGTGAACGCTCCCTAGGGCTTTTTTCACTTATTCGTATCGCCGTCCCATTAAAGAGACCAAGAGTAGTTGAATAATGACTTCTAAAATACCCACGTTATTTAAATACTCAAGAAGAATTTACTTATCTAACACAAGATTAATTGTTGTTTCCGAAACACATTTAGGTATGTTAGCATTCTTTTTCCTTTCGTACACTTCTTTGTCCAAACCAGACTGGATAGCATGCGGCAAAGCATGGAGGCTAACATTAGCTAGCTAACAGTAGCTAAGACACCCAGTTAAATATACTTAAACTGGGAACACTTACCTAAAACTAAAGCTAGCTATTTATGCTTAGTAAAAGACATATAAAGAGAAGCAATAGTAATGTAAAATTAATAACATTACAGTTCAACAAACCAAAGTTTTCCGTTTTTTAGTCAGCCAACAGCTTTATGTAGCATTTTGAATTTTAGGACAATACATTAGTTACGCGCCAGGGCACATGAATTATGCAACGTAAACAAATATGGCTACATACGCAGTAAAGTATGAAACTGTGGCTTTCCCTAGGAAATGCGAGTCTGCTTGCTCCACCGACATAAAAACCAAACGTCTAAAAATATCAAAGTTCTTACTATTTCTGATTTCAAATCCACTTTAAACTCTAACCTTTGTTTTCTACTTCTAACTTTACTTTACATCTAGCTCCACTTCTCACTTCACTTTTCTACTTCTTCACTTGGTCTCTTTTCTTTTTAAATATATAGCTTTGCTTTTTTAAACCACTTTTTTTCCTTTTTTCAAGGTAAAGGGATCGTTCTTCTGTGCTTTTTTTTGGTGGCCTTTATTTTCTACTTCTAAATTTACTTTACTTCTAGCTCGACGTAGGTCCACTTTCACTTCCAACTTCACTTTTCTACTTCTTTACTTGGACTTTTTTCTTTTTAAATATGCTTTTTTGAACCACTTATTTTACTTTTTTCAAGATCGTTCTTTTGTGGGTTTTTTGGTGGCGAGAGGACACCATTTTTCGAAAGTTAGCCGTTAAATTTATTTCAGCAAATCAAATTGAGTCGTTTTCATCACGTGATGTAAACAAAGTAAACCCGCTGGCAAAATAGACATATTTTTTTCGGTAACATCAAAGATTTTTACGGCGACATCAAAGGAAAATGACGATATCAACTTTGCCTGTCACAGACAGACGGACACACTCTCCGTATTATTATAAGAGATACACTATAAATATGGAACTGAGGTCATACAGTACCAGGAAAGTCCGTATTTATATGGTTAATTAGCCGGTACTAGTTTGAAAATGAATATCTTTCATGCACGGTCGTTTCTTGTTCTTATTTTGTTTTTATTGGAGCATAACATGCTATGAAACTAGGTAGATGACTATTGGAAGATCGATATCGAAGAAAAGTGTAGAAATTGAAGAAATAAGATCTCTACCGTATAATTAGCCACACAAGCAGCTAATTTTACTGTGTACTGTATAATTTCCTGTACTGGCTAACTGTCCTTTACAGGCTAAGTATCAGTTCTTCCCGACTGGTTTAAGTTATGATTAAAAAAAATTGTTAGGCTACTTGCATTTTTTCACTAATGTATGTTGTAAATTAATCTGCATGCAAAAACTAGATTTTAATTTCAAGATCAAAAAATGCCTCCACTCAAAATTAAAGTTTGTAATAGGCTGGTTGGTCTAGGGCTTATTGCATGTTTATTTTGCCTGTCGATTGCACAAAAGATCTTGGAATATATGAAACTAGTCTGAAATTGCTCAGATTTGTAGAAATTTTCTGGAGACCATGTCTGAAAGGGCGTTCTATTGGACTAGCCTTCAACCCATGAAACAAGGGTTGGCTCAGATATTTTTAGACTTGCCATCCCTTTTTCGGGCGTCCTCAGCGCAAAATAACAATTCGGCTACCAGTTTGAATAAAATATGTATATTATTGAGCTTGCTGCTCAGTGACTAAACAGGAGGGGTTCTACAAATTTTGCCAGCCTGTTTTAATTTTTCCTCTGTAAAACAAGCACCAAAAGCTCATTTTTATTAGTTATGCTATGAATAAAGTACTTTCAATGTAAGCTCAAATAGAGCCTGTTTTTTGTGATACACACTTTTTTTATATAAGAAACACGCTTATAAGAAACCCGAGGCTCAAAATTTGAAAATATTAAGAAAATTAGCTTGGCTCAGCACCTCAAGCTCCTCCAGACCATAAACTATTACAGAAAATATTACAGTGAGCTCTTAGCATTTTTTTAATTGATCAAATAGCAGACAAACTAGAACTATATATTAAGAAAGAAACAACCCTTCATTTCCAAAAGCGATATGAATTATCAGAAAGCAATACTCATACTACTAACACAGCACTGGTATATATCACTTATGTACAAACAAAATCATTTGAACTTTAAGAAATAGGTCAAAAATGTTTCCATCGTTGTAAGCTCATCTACTTCCATGTCGTCAAAATTAAGAAACTGTTAAGAAACTTTTAGCCTCAAAAATCAGAAAAAAATAAGAAATTGAGCCTCAGTAGTCAAAACTGGTTTCTTATAAAAAAAACAGCGTTGTACAGTATATATATTCAATCTTGTCTGTGAGAGGTAATTAATTGGCATGGTATGTTTTCGACAGACTGTAGCCTGTTTATTATTTTATTTGATCTGAAGTTACATGGGTGTTTTTTTTTTTGAAACGGCATTTCTAAAAGGGCTTCTCATTGGATGTGTAACACATTTACCTGTATCCTGATGGTCAATGTGGTTTATTGTAATCGACTGCTTTACTGGTCATTGTTTTAACATTAGTTTTGCACCTTTATAGGGAAACAGATTAAGTTGAAATAAAATGTGTCGTCTGACAGTTTTTGCTTATAGCAGACCTTCGTAAGAGTTTTACTGGAAGCACTCCACACTGATTGTGCGAAATGGTTTAACTGGACTATGTGGTCAACCTAAATTGCAATGCTAACCTTTTGTTGCTTTAATGAATTTCTTATCTTCCATGCTTTAAAGTGTATTCTTGATGCTTGCATATACTTTATTGACATAAACTAGCTCCTATGCAGGGATTTTGTTTTATTAAAACATGCTTTTACTGGTACAACTTTTATGAGAAACCTTATTTACTCAAAAAATGATGTAACTTTATTTCATTATATTTCAGTCTTGCGTTTGTGAAAAGGTTTAAAAAAACGATTTTTAGTAATTAGTCTAGCATCACCTGTTGCAAATGCTAGGCAAGTTTTTTATTGACTTGCGATACGTCGATGATTAGAAATAGGCTTTGTGTATCCTAGAGTAACAAAAAAAAACCAGCTCCGTTTTAACATTGGTTCCACAGCTTCATAGCTATACAGCTATCTTGTTATTACTATATTCGCATGTTTGCGTGAAGGTGATCGAATTCCGTGCCGGATAGGGTGTCTGCTAACATGAAACTGAGCCTATCCGATATGTGAAACGAATTGGGTCCGTTTCGATACAAAAAGTGGAATGACTTCGCTCCGACTGAAACGGCATCGTCTGAACAAAAGACGAAAAACAAAATAACGACATTAAAAGGTAAACAAATGCTCCATTCTTTAATTAATAAATGAGGTGAATACCTTTTTGAGTCAAAAAAATTTTCTCTGGACTAGCATTTTTGCAAGACATTGAAAATTCTAAAAGTCGACACTAAAAAATGTCATACTTCTAGAAAAGTTTATTTTTTAAACTATCACTTTTTCTTGAGTTTAAGTATAAAAAACTATTATTGTCTAAAGTGCTTCAGCACGCTGCAATAATATTAAAGGAGACAAAAAAGACCTGGGAAAAGCGTTTTAAAAAAGCGTTATTTTGTTTAGTAAATTCCCTTTCTGCAAAATAAAAACTTACCACAAGCTTCTTTAATAACAAGTTTATTATTGGTTACTCTTGATAACAAGTTTATTTTGGTTACTCTTGATAAAATTGAACAACAAATATATGTTTTAACATCATCACCTTACCTCTATCACCACCTATATTTAAACGGAAGAAGATAATTCGCGAATTCGCAAAAATGGAATATAATTGATCACTTTTCTCTCTCAATTTTATATCGTGTGTTTTAGAACTTTTGCGTAGGAAACATTAAATGATACCGGGGAAGTCTAATAATTTCACAATCTTTTATAATGAGTAATAGGTAATCGAAGGGAAAGTTTCTGTATAAATCGTTTTAGTAGGAAAAGAAGAAAAATTTACAAACCTCGCCAACAATTAATCTTCGTGAATTCCGCTCCGGGGGTAACGAAAAATTGCTGATGACATTGAGGTGGCTGATAACATTACAGTCAGGTGGTTGTCAGACACACAGATTATTTCTTGGTCACACAAAGTTGCTAATTAAAGGTTATTTTGGGCGACAGTGCTGTGTTTCTCAGCATAGTTAAATTAATTGTCGCATATTATTTATCTTCAGAGTGTCAAAGAGCAAAGCAAAAAGTACAATCTTTGCGTACAAGGTCTGGAACGGTAACACAAAAACAGTTCACACAATAATATACGCGAAACGAGGACTAACAAACTGTATTACCTAGTAAATTAACACAGCCATTTAATAACACAACCATCATCACTATTGTTATTTCTATTATTGCAAACAAATAGTTATAAACAAGGCAGTTTAGTGTATAAGCAGTTGGTCTCCACATGGTCAGTGTGATAGCGGGATAATGTTGTGACTGTTTTAAAAAAATTGTCTTCCAGACGACTTTCTTGATGGATACTTGTTTGGTAAACGACAAGGGCATAGGGACAGACCTGGTGTCGGAGATAATGAGAGGTTAACCAGGTGACATCAATAGGCAAGCAGGCAACTATCGGAAAAAATGGGAGTCAGGAGGTAGATTAAGAAGTGCTCGAATAGCTGTTTATTAGTGGCAATATTAAAAGCTAGAAATTTGCAGATGTGTTGAGAAAGGAAGACCAGTGCAATGAGGTGTTTCAAGACAAAGCAAATAAATAAAAAACTAGATGTGTAAATGAGTTGTATAGACACGATGATGACGTTTTGGTTAACACAAGGGAGAGAACAAGGCTTCACCTGAGTGTCAAAAATTTATTAGTGAAAAAATATGGAATCAGTTTAGACAGTATTGACAAAATCATACTGTTATACCAGATGTGCTGTATAATGTCAATATTAATAATATTATAATACCTGTAATATGTTGAAAAAATTCATGGTACAGACACACACAAAAAAGCAAATGCGATAGTTTTTATACACTTTCTTTCGAGCGTGAATCACGTAGAACTTTAAGTGACCGGGCGCTAACCCGGTGGATTCTTACACCGGTGTAACGACTAGTACTTTATCATAATACGCTAAGTGTTTTGTGGTGTGACTTCTGCAAAGCCGAATTATATTTGTCGTATAATTTCCCTTCCGTATACAATGCATCACCTATTTCAAATTACATGGAACCCTATTACACACGTGGGAAAACATGTTTATATTTTCCTAAACTGCGAAATAAAAGTATTATAAAATTACAATATTTATCTGAAATCCAGAATCAATATTTCACAATCAATAGTGTTTATTTTCATAGTGTTTCACCAAATAAATAAAGTCTGGAAGACTCTCGAGCGTAAAACTGTCAGCTACAGGCTTTGAAAGCTACTCGTAGCAAAAAATTTTATAATTGAAAAGAACTATAGATAAATGTCTTTGATATTTAAATCTTTCCCTTTATTTATCTTTTTTCTTTTTCCTGTAAAAGTATATATTTTAATTTAAATAAATATTCTCATGACAAATTATAAGTTTTTCCACAAGAAACAAAAAACAAATATTTATGACGCGCAAACATATTTTGAGGAAATTTGCTTGCCCGTTGCGCTTTACTTTTTAATCTTTGAAACGTCTATAGGATCATGTGCTTTTGGACGCGAACGGTTGAAAAGATATTGATGTTTGAAGGTTCTTTAATGATTGTTCTTAGTTACCCCCATACATTACACAGTTATTATTATATAATAGACTAGTTCTCCAAACCAGTGAAAAACTACACTGAACAATATGAACAATAATGGAGGTTCTTGTTGGAATTTTTAATGAGCGTCAGTTACAGTGCATATAAAAAAAACTTTTAGAAAATTTACGTAGTTAACCACGCAGGGAATGGCATCATTATTTCCATTCATTTCAGAGTTATTCTTGCTCCTGAAACTGAAAAGGTTAACAATGTAATAGTTAGCTTGATTTAAAGAAAACGCTATTGAACGGTCAGTCTTCGTTTGCGCTGAAGAAATTCTCTGTTCTATGTCGTGTCGACAGGTCATGAATTCAAATGACACATCTTTGTCTATTGTCCGTCTTTGCCTTTAGTGATATTTCCCATGGGCTTATATATAGCACTGGGTGATTATAGTAGGACAACCAATAGTTAATCAGCTTCTAGCGTTCCACTCCCTCCCCTTTTTCGTAAACCTATATTAGTAGGCTTTTTCAAATGGAATCCAAACTTGGTACACTTATAGTACGTCCATGAAGGAACAAAATGGTAGCAATAAAATTTCTATGCTTATTATGTATTTTGTCGTGACGTGGACGCACGCCTAAACTATGACACTGTGTATACAAATGTTCAACTATCGCATTCAATTACTTTAGTTCTAGAAACTGAGGTCAACATATCCAAAATTTTATTTAACATATTTTTAGCGTCTTTTACCATAATCACATCAATAAGAATTGCGTTTATGCGTTGAAGAGGCAATAAACTACTGTTTATAAAAGCTCAGAAGTATCATAGCCAGTAGGCATAACCAAAAAACGAGTTTATTAAAAATACACGGACCACAAAGGGTTATAGTTACTTTACGGCTTTTCCAGTAATAGTCTCTACGCAAGAATATTGAAAGAATCGTCAATCGCGTCTGGTTTTTGGTAACTGTTATTATCTTCCGTACTCGCGTCTACGCTACGTCACACAAAGAATTGTAACAATTTAAAAAATAAATTCATACGGTAAAATCGCCGCATGAATTCACTATCACTACTCCATCTTTGAGCTCGCTTATCTTGATTAGCCCTTTCTTCTGGGTTAACGTTTCACTTGTTAGCTTCATTTTGCAGCATATCCCGGACATTCGCCCGTGCACAACATATTTCTTACGATCCGTAGCATAGATTGCAGAGTAGGAAAGCTGCGCGACCAAACCATTTTGAACGAAGACACAAAATATGGGTATTGATTAAGATAAACTCTTCTCCTTATTGGCAGGAACATCTCTTTATGGTTGCTTTATTTGTAGCAAAATCAAGGTTACATATTTCAAACGAATTATTTTGGGTATGCAACAAACTATTTGGCTAGTTTCAGCCACGAAAATTTCTCGGTTACTTGCAGCTATCTGGCACATTATGTGCACTTCGAATGGTAGTAGTGCACACGAAATCTATTTTGATATTCAACGAACTTGTTTACGGCGATCTTTACACACCGTCAATACTAAACGCATTCATTATATTTCAAATAAGGATACACAACCGCGTACTTCCCAGGTCATCCTTTTTACCCCTGGCGCGTAGAAATAAACCCGTGCAAATAAGCAGATCGCTCCAACTAGCCACTGCTCAGTATCAACACCATAATAAAATGGTAGCAAGCCTATCTGTCGTTGTAAAAATCACAACCAAATAGAGAAATCACAGAGCTATTTTTCTGACAAAGACACACGCCTGAAATTACGCGCAAATAATCAATGATAATAAATAAATACAATAAATAAATGAAATAAATAATAAATAAATAAAATAAATTTAAATAATAAATAAAATAAATAAATAAATAAATAAATAAATATAAATATAAATAAAATATAAACTATAAATAAAAGTATAAAAATATAAATATAAATATAAATAAATATAAATATAAATAATAAATATAAGATATAAATTATAAATAATAATATAAATATAAATATAAATATAAATATTAATAAAATAAATAAATAAATTAAATAAATAAATAAATAAATAAATAAATAAATAAATAATAATAAATAAAAAATAAGTTAGCATTCGGGCAATTAGTCATTGAACATTGAAATTTGCGGGAACAAGTTCGTTTGATGGCCCAAATAATCGTTGAATACTTGAAGTCGTGAAGTTACCAAAATAGATAGTTTCGCATTGCAATATATATATCGATTGAACACCTAAATAAGTGCGTTGGTACCGAATCATTTCGTTGAATATGAGTCGTCTTGGATTTTGCTAACAAATAAACAAACTTATTTTTCGTTTGAATATATTGTTGAATAGGCCAAATAGTTCGTTGCCATACCACAATATAATTCGTTAATTATTGAACCGTTGAATTCTTGCTACAAATAAACAACATACATCTTATGAGCTGTGGGAACAGCACAGCTTCTTCGGCTGAAAGCGTCGAAACAAATCCTGATCTTTGAGATTTATGTAGATATGCGTATTCGGACGCGCTGTAGGTAAAATTGACGTTTAATCTGGCGATGTTTAAAGTTGCATAGCTAGTTTTTGGAATAAGATCTTCTTTTTTTCTCATGGTCACAATACTATCCTGTATGTTTCTTCTATACTTCTATATGCTAATAAGACTACCGTTCATCATCCATGTAAATCTTAGGTAAAATCATTTATATTACTCTGGGCTTAGTACACTGGCGTACCTTATATATAGCCAGCCGCCAGCTAACCGGTGGTCGAGTGTCCAGTAGATAGCAATAGACGCGACAGCATAGCTATGCCTATTTTGTGCTTTTCTCCAAAGTTATTTCATTTTAGTTTGGCTAGTAAGTGCGATTTTGTGCTATCCATCGTTATTACTTGCCTTGTGTTATCTTTTACCACCTGGAAGCTAGCCACAAAAGTAAGGGAGCGATATAGCATAATCTTGTTAATATAGACGCTTGCAATTTTTAGCTGCAATTAGCTCTGTGCTTTAGACGAAGAGATCTTTCCATCAGTCATTAGTATAAACTATTAGCTTCACAGCAAAGAATGAAATTTTTATCCCAGTTTGCGTATAAGTTTTCAATAGGCATGTTCAACTGTTTTACGTTTTAACCGGAGATTTGCCACGCTCGTGTATTAAAATCTGAAAAATCGACGAGATAATTAAAATGCAGACATAGTAATAGAAGAAGAAATTCAGTGGGGGGAGAACTGACTAATTAGCCTGTAACGATAGATATTAGTGCGATGCTTATACGGGCTTATAATACGGTGAGAGATGTGTTTTTTGCCTAAAATTGTCACAATTTTCTTCAATTATGTCGATATGATGTAGGGGTATGCCTTCCCCGATATTTTTCGACGACTGACTACGTCTTTTTCAATGTTTTTCCTATAGACTCAGCGTTGTCGTTTCAAGAGCATTCATAAATTGCATCAGCTAATATATGAATACTAGTCGAGAAGGCCCGTGGAGAACTCGCACTTAGGCAGAAGGACAATGGGACAAATAGGTTTCTTTTAGATGTTTTCTGACGTCAGCAGTGCATAATACAAAAAAAATGGTTCTTAAAATCTTACACAAATGTTCAATATCAATCGCATTAAATCTCCACACAAATCGTACACAAAATAAAAAAGAACAGGCTTGCAAGGTGCTTAACAATCTTAGTTGATAAAAAAGTTTACAACCAACGGACACTCACACACATCGACACTCACAACACTGAAATCACAAAAACCGACAGTAGAGAAGACCGACAGTTACAACCCAACAGTCACAACACCGGATAATAACAATGTCAGAAATTCGCATCTCAAAATATGGTACATCTTATAAGTGAATTATGTTTGAGAAAACCCTCGTATTTTAATCTGGCAAGTGTCAAAAAGGAGGGCCTCCAAGAGTTAGCACAAATTAACAAAACATAAGTTTTTTACACATTTTAAACTTTGTTTTTCCCTACGCTTAACAAAAATATGAAAAGCCCATAGTTTTGGAAAACATTAAAATTTAAAATCTTAGAAGAAATTCAAGTCATTTTAGTTGTCATACCAATCCTCTCCCGACAAAAATTTACACGAAAATGTAAATCAACACAGGTTAAGAACACAAATTTTTTTTTTTTTTAGTATTGATCGATCCGTACTGTCCTTGTACCAAACAATTCTTGAACCTTAAATGTCAAAAAATCAGTAATGCAAGAATAATACTTAACACTCAACAAAGATCATTATTTTGGAAACATTGTTTGATTCGTAAACAAAAGTTTACACAAAATGACTAAAAAAGATCGCGTTTTTGGAACACACATTCTAACAATCAAAAACCATAATTTCATCTCAAGCATGTCGTATATTGCCATTAGCCATCATCTCCTACTAAATAAGGTTATGAAACACATCAAAATTTAGAAAATCAGTTCATTTCAGTGCTACAGTCTTCGCCACATTGACTTACAAAAATTCAGAACACAAAACATAATAAAAACTTACACACACACACTTTTAAATTCTATAAAAATTCGTTCCCACTTGTCATTTGTGAAAGTGCACATGGTAATGTGAAAAAAATAATATAGATGAGATTCCAGCGTGGACGTCATCTTGCTCTTACTTTTTATGCGGTAACTCTTGGCCTTGGCTTTTGCGTAGGCCAGGAAAACAGATCGCAGGATTTGGTGAAGAAAGGTCTTTTACTGTGGATTTCCTACTCTAGGGGACTTTGTTGGGTTGTATTAAACTGAATTATCGAGTGTACGCGTTTGCATGCCTTCTGGTTTATTTTGAGTTGCATTTTAAACAGTCATAAGAATGCCTTCGTTTGAGAAATGAACTGATTATTACTTCTGCGTTACCTTAGCATCCCTAAATTTCTTCCCTGGCCACAGCAAGATGCCAAGCCGAAAGAGCTTACCACTGAAAATGTAATACAAGGAATTCATCTATACTCTAATGGGCATAAATAATACATCCTACTTATCCTGCAACAAGTTCAAGTACTTTGAAAGATTTTTGTACGGTAGCTAGCTACGTTGTACATCATATTCGTGCTCTCATAAAAGAGAGAAATTTGGAACACGTTATGTCAGTTAGCTATAGATAATTAAAAACAAGAGAGGAATAAACAAACATGTATAGAGTTAGAGGCTAGCCATGGGATGGGAGAGGCTGACTTGTGCAGGCGAGCAATGTCTTAGAATACCATTCGCAGATTTAATCTTGTAGACGATCCACACGAAACGAACCAATGAGCAACGAACCTAACCATAGGCCAACGATAGCCAACATAGCCAACGACCAACATAGCCAACGAGCCAACAACAGCCCAACGAACCAACATAGCCACAGACAAGCCAACAAAGCCAACGCAACAGCCAACGAACCCAACGACTAGCCAGACGAACCAACATAGCCAACGCAAGCAAGCACGGCCACGACGCAATAGCCACATTATCATTTATTTTTTTAGAATTTAAAAGACGACAGTTGGATAATGAAAGGATATAGAATACATAAATATATAAGATTAATTTTCAAACAAGATATATATTTCGCTTTTGAAATACTTTATAAGGAAAACTAATATTTTGTCATTAATGATGTAAATAAAATCCTAAAACAGAGTCTATTAGTTCTTAATATCAATATATTTAACAATTGTAGGCATTAAGTCTTTCGAGTGACAACTATAAGATTGTTGTGAATGACGCAACGTTTTACTTTGTCTTAAAGTCATAACAAGAACGACCCATTGATTTAGATACCTCGCAGTTTTTTCTCTCTATTAAATAGATGACCAACCTCGACCCTAGGGGAGCGTTCACATATTACGTAATCATTTTTTGCACTTCCCCCCTCCGCCAACTGTAATCAGTTCTGTATCATTTGGTTGACCCCCTCCCAAATTTACGTCATCATCTTTAACCTTTTTTGATTTGCTGATGTCAATCAACCACTTGACCCTCCCCCTCCCCCATATTCATAGCTGTAAGCAATTTCGTTGACCCCCCCTCTCCCCAATCTTTATTTACGTAATATGTGAACGCTCCCTAGGGCTTTTTTCAGCTTTATGTCGTATTCGCCGCGTCCCATTAAAGAGACAAGAGTAGTGAATACATGACTGTCTAAGAATACCCACGTATAATTTAAATACTCAAGAAAGAAGTTACTTATCTAAACACAAGATGTAATTGTTGTTTCTCGAAACACATTTAGGTATGATTAGCATGTCTTTTCCTTCGTACAGCTTCTTTGTCCAAAACCAGACTGGATAGGCATGCGGCAAAGCATGGAGCGCTAACATTAGCTTAGCTAAAACAGTAAGCTAAGACACCCAGTTAAAGTAGTACTTAAAACTGGAAACACTTACCTTAAAACGTAAGGAGCTAGCTATGTATGGCTTTTAGTAAGATAGGAATATAGAAGGAGAAGCCAATAGTCAATTGTAAAAATATTCAATAACATTTCAGCTTAACCAACCAAGTTTTCCGTTTTTAGTCAGCTCAACACTTTATGTAGCATTTCTGAATATTTTGAGGACAATACATTACGTTCGGCGCAGGGCACACATGAATTACTGCAACGTAAACATAATATGGTCATACGCATGTAAAGTATGAAAACTGTTGGCTTCCCTAGGAAATGCGAGTCTGCTTGTCCACCCGACATTAAAAACCAAACGTCGAAAACATATCAAATTCTTACTATTTTCTGGATTTCAAATTCCCACTTTAAACTCTAACCTTTGTTTTCCTACTGTCTAACTTACCTTTACAATCTAGCTCCCTTCTCACTTCACTTTTTCATACTTTCTTCACGTTGGTCTCTTTTCTTTTAATATTATTAGCTTTGCTTTTCTTAAACCACTTTTTTCCTTTTTCAAGGTAAGAGGATCGTTCTTCTGTGCTTTTTTTTTTGGTGGCTTTATTTCTTCTCTTCTAATTTACTTTACTTCTAAGTCTCGACGTAGGTCCACTTTTCACTTCAACTCACTTTTCTACTTCTTTACTTGGCTTTTTTTCTTTTTAAATATGCATTTTTGAACCACTTTTTTACTTTTTTCAAGATTCGTTCTTTTGTGGGTTTTTTGAGGTGGCCAGAGAGACACCATTTTTTTCGAAAGTTATGCCGTTAAATTTATCTCTCAGCAATCAATTGGTCCGTTTTTACATCACCGTGGATGTAAACAAAGTAACCCGCTGGCAAAGTATAGACATATTTTTTCGGTAACATCAAACGATTTTTACGGCGACATCAAAGGAAAATGACGATAATCAACTTTGCCTGTCACAGACAGGACGGACACACTCTCCGTATTATTATAGAGAAACACTATAAGATTGGAAACTGAGGTCACGTACAGTACCAGGAAAGTCCGTATTTATATGGGGTTTAAATTAGCTCCCGGTACGTAGGTCCTTTGAAAATGAATTATCTTTGCTATGCACACGTGTTCTCTGTTCTTATTTTTTGTGTTTTTTATCTGAGGCATAACATGCTATGAAACGTTAGGTAGATGACTATTGGAAGACGTACCTATCGAAAGATAAAGTGTAGAAATTGAAGAAATAAGATTCTCTACCGTATAATTAGCCACACAAGCAGCTAATTTTTACTGGTGTACTGATAATTCCTGTACTGCTTCCTAGTACATGGGAAATTGCTCGCATATCTCCAATACCTAAAACCACTAATGCACTGAAGCAAGCGAATTTCGACCTGTATCCGTGTTACCTATTTTATCGAAGTTGTACGCAAAAATTATCCTCCAACAATTGTGTGAGTTTATAGAATCAAAAAGCATATACGCCCCCCACGCAATCAGAGTTCCGTAAAGGTCACTCTTGTTCCACGATACTCTTGAAATTGCGCGATGATTTTGTGAAATCTATGAAGAACGGAGAAAAAACATAGGCATTGGTAACTGATTATCCAAAAACCTTTGATACGGTTAATTATAAAACTTTAATTATGAAGCTATCCAACTTGAACTTCTCCAACGAAATGCTAGAATTAATTACGAGTTATTTGTGTGGGCGAAAACAATATGTACAAATCGACCATGTTAAATCAAATCTTCAAAATGTCCACTTTGGCGAACCACAAGGAAGTATCCTTGGCCCTGTATTATTTAATATCTATGTTTCTGATTTATCATCTTGTACTCTAAGTAATGACACAAACATGATCCAGTATGCGGACGTCCATATTGTTTGAAACTTAAGATCCTGTAACGATACCAACAAGCTGCAAAGAAACGCATACGAAAATACTTTTATAAGCCAAGCCGCACGTGTGTATAATGACTTACCAATAGCGATTCGTGGAAGTGTGTTTTACGTTAATTAGACTGTAAAAACTATTTTCTTCACATTGCATCGGCCAGAATAGTTTCTTAGCTTTTCTAACCAATATGTTCTAATGGTTTTACTTTACTTTTAATTTCTGAATTTTCTCTTTTTACACATATAACAGTATACATATATTAATCTTAGTGTTAATGTGTTAATGATATTTAGTTATGTATGTTGCATATACGGTTTTATAATACTTTTTTAATGTTTTAGACGGAACATTATTATTATTATAAAAAACTCCGGTTAACTCGAACCTCGGATAACTCGAACATTCGTTATTCGACCCATTTTTCGTTCCCCTTAAGGCTAATTTTTTCGGATAATTCGAACTTTTTACTCGAGAAAAGGAAATTAAAGACTAGATTTAGTTTTTTTAACTCCTAGTGTAATATAGATAGATAATGTTGTCTGTCAAGGAAAATTCAATTTACAAGGGACTTGCATGTCTTTTTCATCACCAAGATCTTACCTTTTCTAGGTAACTGTTGCTCACCTCTTTAAAAAATTGCTTTAACTCGAACTATAATCTCATTTTAGATGAAATCCAACTTAGCGGGGGCTTCGTTTAACTCGAACATTCGTTAAGTCGAACTATTTTCCTCGTCCCTTGCAGGTTCGAGTTACCGGGAGTTAACTGTAGTTTAAATATTAGCACTACTTTCAAAATTATTCTTGCATCCAATTAAAAACGTTTTTAAGGTATTTATTAACTCTTCAACGGTGCAATGAACTTTCAGAAGTGTCCGTCCGACACGATTTAAAAATTAAAAAGGAACAAAACTCAATTTTTATAGCATTCATCGTGAGACCACTGTTTACAAAGTGGACAACAGAGCCATGAGGATCCAGTTTTACCTTGAAGGCAACTAGCGCACGTTTTTATTGACCCAAACTCATCCGGTAAATCAGTATGACCGCTATACTAGCCAACGTCAACATAGTGTTATACAAAGAGGGTAAATCAACAATGTCAAAGTGAAATCTATCGAGTACATTCACTTGAAAAAAGACTTGATACTTCCTATCAATTGAACCGACTATCGCCATTGACACCAAGACATCATTATAAGTCAGAGATTGAGAATATAATCAATGTAAACCATCTTTGGTGCTTTACCTCAATGGTCTTTGTTAAAGAGAGAACCCGCACGAGGAACTTTAGGTCTCAATTTTTTTGGATTTTACCCGAACATTGGGGAAAACTGGATTTTCGGGCAATGTTTGGCATGTTTTAATGTGAATATATAGACAGTGAAAAATATGTTACAGAACGATTATTTGGCTGTCAGAAACTTTAAAATAATGTTAAAATTCCCTCTAGAACTAAGGTAATTGAATTTTAAGCTGATATTTTAGACAAAGAGAGTGCTGACATTTTCTTTCATTCATGACGTACTATAATTGTGCCAAGTTTGATTCCACTTGGAAAAGTCTATCAAAAGTTATGCAGTGGGGGGAGGGGAGCGGAATCACCCTTTTCTTCCCCTCCACCACCCCCCCCTGCCCCCAAACCTAAATATGTTCGAAATACCCCGGACCGAATAAGGTTAATTAATGGTCATATTTTGGAAGTCATGTGAAGGTTTTAGCGGTGTGAATAAAGGTTGCAATTTTGGACACAGAACTATGGAAGAGAAGAGATTGCTTGAGTTTCGTAATGGTCACAGACGATGGTGAATTGCAACATATTGTTCTGTAAGAGACAGAGTACCTTAAGAGAATAATTTTCGCGAGACAGTGTTCGAAAACATATTCATTTTCGTGAAGTTAGCAAATCCTAATATTTCGGAAGAATTAAATTTCGCGAATTCCGCAAAAAAGGGAATATAATGACACTTTTCTCTCAATTTTATATCGTGTTTTAAGAACTTTTGCGTAGGAAACATAAAATGATGACCGGTGAAGTAATATTTCACAAATCTTTTATATATAGTAATAGGTAAATCGAAGGGAAAAGTTTGTATAAATCGTTTTATAGAAAAGAAGAAAAATTACAAACCTCGCCAAAATTAATTTTCGTGAATTCCGCTCGGTAACGAAAATTGATGACATTGAGGTAGGCTGATAACATACGAGTCAGGTGGTTGTCAGACACAGATTATTTCTTGGTCACACAAAGTTGCTAATAAAGGTATTTTGGGCGAAGTGTGTGTTTTCAGCATAGTTAAATAATTTGTGATATTATTTATCTTAAGAGTGTCAAAGAAGCAAAGCAAAAGTACAATCTTTGTCGTAAAGGTCTGGAAGGTAAAAAACAGTTCAACAATAATAATACCGAAACCAGTAACACAACTGTATTACCTAGTAATTAACACAGCCATTAATAACCACAACCACATCACTATTGTTATTTCTATTATTGCAAAAAAATAGTTAAAAACAAGGCAGTTTAGTGTAAAAGCAGTTGGTCTCCAATGGTCAGTGTGATAGGGATAATGTTGGACTGTTTTAAAAAAAATGTCTTCCAGAGACTTTCTGATGATACTTGTTGGTAAACGAAAGGGCATAGACAGACCTGGTGGTGGAATAATGAGGTTAACCAGTGCATAAAGGATAAGAGGCAACTTCGGAAAAAATGGGAGTCAGGAGGTAGTAAGAACGTGCTCGAATAGCTGTTTATAGTGCAATATAAAAAGCAGAAATTTGCAGATGTGTTGAGAAAGGAAGACCAGTGCAATGAGGTGTTCAAGACAAAGCAAATAAATAAAAACTAGATGTTGTAAATGAGTGTATAGACAACGATGATGACGTTTTGGTTAACACAAGGGAGAAGAAAAGGCTTCACCTGAGTGTCAAAAATATAGTGAAAAAATATGGAATCAGTTTTTAGACAGTATTGACAAAATACATATGTATACCATGTGCTGTATATGTCAATATTAATAATATTAATAATACCTGTAATGTCTAAAAAATGTCATGGTACAGACACACAAAAAAGCAAATGCGATATTTTTTATACACTTTCTTTCGACGCGTGAATTCACGTAGAACTTTAAGGACGGGCTAACCCGTGGATTCCTTACACGGGTTAACGACTAGTCTATTATCATAATACGCTAAGTGTGTTTGTGTGTGACTTCTGCCAAAGCGAATTATATTTGTTATAATTTCCCTTCCTATACAATATCACCTATTCAAGATACATGGAGCACCTATTACACACGTGGAAAACATTGTTTATATTTCCTAAACTGCGAAATAAAAGTATATAAAAGTACATATTTTCTGAAATCCAGATAAATTTCCAATCAATAGTGTTATTTTCATAGTGTCACAAAATAATAAACTGGGAAGACTCTGGAGCGTAAACTGTAGCTACAGGCTTTTGAAGCTTATCGCAGAAAAAATTTTATTGAAAAGAACTTAGAAAAATGTTTGATATTTAATACTTTCCCTTTATTTATCTTTTTCTTTTTCCTGTAAAAAGTATATATTTTTAATTTAAAATAAATATTCTATGAATTATAAGTTTTCCAAAGAAACAAAAAAACAAATATTTATGACGCCAAACAATTTTTAGAAATTTGCTTGCCCGTTGCGTCTACTGTTTAATGCTTGAAACGTATAGGATCATGTGCTTTTGAACGGAACGGTTGAAAAGATATTGATGTTTGAAGGTTCTTTAATGATGTCTAGTTACCCCCATACATACACGTTATTATTATAATAGACTAGTTCTCAAGACCAGTGAAAAATACACTAGAACAATAGAAAAGATAGGAGGTTTGTGAATTTTAATGACGTCAGTAGTGCATATAAAAAAACTTTTAGAAATTTACGTAGTTAACCACGCAGGACATGGCATCAGTTATTTCCATTCATTTCAGAGTTATTTGTCCTGAAACTGAAAAGTACAATGTAATAGTTAGCTGATTTAAAAAAAGCTATTGACGTCAGTCTCGTGCGCTGAAGGAAAATTTTGTTTTGTCTGTCGACAGGTCATGAAAATTCAAATGACACATCTTTTCTATTGTCCGTTTGCCTTAGTGGATATTTCCATGGGCTTATTATAGCAGGTGATTATAGTAGACAACAAAGTATTATCAGCTCTGGTTCCACCCCTCCCCCTTTTCGTAACTTTTAATAGGCTTTTTCAAATGGAATCAAACTTGGTACACTTATAGTACGTCATGAAAGGAACAAAATGGTAGCAATAAATTTTTGCTTATATGTATTTTGTCTATGACGTGAACGCACGCCTAAAATGTGTACAAATTTCACTATCTGCATTCAATTACTTTAGTTCTAGAACTGAGCGCCAAATAAAATTTATTTAACATATTTTTGGACTTTTACATAAATCACATAAAAGAATGCGTTTATGCGTTAAGAAGGTGTTTATAAAAGCTCAGGAAGTATCATAGCCATGTAGCATAACCAAAAAGTTATTAAAAAACGGACCAAAATAGGGTTAAGTCCTTTACGCTTTTCCAGTATAGTTCTCGCAAGAAATTAAAAAATCGTCAAGCGTCTGGTTTTTGGTAACTGTTATATCTTCCGTACTCGCTTACGCTACGTCACACAAAGAATTGTAAACAATTTAAAAAAAATCATACGGGTAAAATCCGCATGAATTCACCTATCACTACTCCAGCTACCATCTTTGGCTCGCTTATTTGTTAGCCCTTCCTTGGTAACGTTTCACTTGTTAGCTTATTGCACATAATCCGGACATTCGCCCGTCACACATATTTCTTACATCCGTAGCATAATTGCAAAGAGAAAGCTGCGCGCAACCATTTTGAACAGACAAAATATGGGTATTGATATAAGATAAACTTTCTCTTATGCACACTCTTATGGTTGTTTATTTGTAGCAAAATTCAACGGTTCAATATTCAACGAATTATTTGGGTATGCAACAAACTATTTGGCTATTCAACGAAAATTATTTCGGTATTCAACGACTTATTTGGCTATTCAACGGTATATGCAACGAAATTATTTTGATATTCAACGACTTGTTTACGGGATTTAACAGTAATACTAAACGAGATTATTAATTTCAAATAAGTGAACAACCGCGTCTTCCCAGGTCATCCTTTTTTACCCCTGGGCGCTAGAAATAAACCCGGCAAAGAAGAGATCGCTTCCAAGCTACCACTGCAGTATCAACATCCATAATAAATGTAGCAAGCTATCTGTCTGTAAAAATCACAAACCAAATAGAGAAACACAGAGCTATTTCTCTGACAAAGAAACACACGCCTGAAATACGCGCCAAATTAATTAATAAATAAATAAATAAATAAATAAATAAATAAATAAATAAATCAAATAAATAAATAAAAATAAATAAATAAATAAATATAATAAAGTATAAGTATAAGTATAAGTATAATTAAAGTATAAGATAAATAATAAATATAAATTATATAAATATAAATATAATATAAATATAAATATAATATAAATATAAATATTAAATATAAATATAAATATAAATATAAATATATAATATAAATATAAATCATAAATATAAATATAAAATATAAATAAATAAAATAATAAATAAATAAATAATATAAATAAATAAATAATAATAAATAAATTAAATAAATAAAGTTAGCATTCTGGCAATTAGTCATTGAAATTGAAATTTGCGGTGAAAAAGTTGCGGTTGAATGCCCAAATAAATTCGTTGAATACTGAAGTTCGTTGAATACCAAAATAGTAGTTTCGTTGAATATATATCGTTGAACACCTAAATAAGTCGTTGAGTACCGAAATAATTTCGTTGAATATTGAAGTCGTTGGATTTTGCTACAAATAAACAACTATATTTTCGTTGAATATATTGTTGAATAGCCAAATAGTTCGTTGCATACCCAAATAATTCGTTGAATATTGAACCGTTGAATTTTGCTACAAATAAACAACCATACACTCTTATTAGCTGTGGAACACACAGCTTCTCGTTCGGCTGAAAGCTCGAACAAAATCCTGATCTTCTGAGATTTATGTGAAGATATGCGTATCTCGGACGCGGTTAGTAAAATTGACGTTTAATCTGCGATTTTAAAAGTTGCATAGCTCAGGTTTGGAAAAGATCTCTTTTTGTCTTGTAAATACTTCGTATGTTTTCTATACTTCTATATGCTAATAAAGATACCGTCACATCCATGTAAATCTTAGTAAAATCATTTTATTATCTTGGCTATAACTGGCGTATATATATATAGCAGGCCAGCTAACGTGGTCAGTGTCAGTAGATAGCAATAGACGGACAGCTAGCTAGCTATTTTGTGCTTTTCTCCAAAGTTTTTCATTTAGTTTGGTATAAGTGCATTTTGTGCTATCCATCGTTATTACTTCTTGTGTTATCTTTTACCAACCTGAAGCTAGCCACAAAAGTAAGGAGGCATATAGCTATAAATCTTGTAATAATAACCCTGCAAATTTTAGCTGCAATACTCTGCTTAACAAAGTATCTTTCCATACATCATAGTTTATAGTGTTAGCTTCACAGCAACAGAATGAAATATTTTATCCCAGTGGTATAAAGTTTCAATAGAGTTTCAATGTTTACGTTTTAACGGGATTTCCACGCTCGTGTATAAAATCTGAAAAATCGACAGATAATAAAATGCAGACTATATAGAAGAAGAAAATTAACAGTCGGGGAGAACTGATAATTAGCCTGTAACAGGATAGTTAGTCGATGCTTATACGGCTATAATACGGTGGAGATGTTTTTTGCCTAAATTTCCACAATTTTATTCAATATGTCGATATTGTAGGGGTATGCCTTCCCCATATTTTTCACGCCTGACTACGTCTTTTCAATGTTTTTCCATAAACTCAGCGTTGTCGTTTCAAGAGCATTCATAAATTGAATCAGCTAATTATATAATACTAGTCGATAAGGCCCGTGGAGAAATCCACTTAGGCAGAAGGACAATGGGAAAATAGGTTCTTTTAGATGTTTTTCTGACGTCAGCAGTGCATATACAAAAAAATGTTCTTAAAATCTTACACAAAATGTCAAATATCAAATCGCATTAAATCCTCCACACAAATCTTACACAAAATAAAAAAAGAACAGCTTGCAAGGTGTAAAATCTAGTTGATAAAAAGTAACAACAACGACACTCACAACATCGACACTCACAACACTAAACTCACAAAACCGACAGTAAGAAGACCGACAGTTACAACACCAACAGTCACAACACGGATAATAACAATGTCAGAAATAACGCATCTCAAATATGTACATCTTATAAGTGATTATGTTGAAAACCCTCAGTATTTTATTCTGAAGTGTCAAAAAGGAGGCCTCCAAAAGTTAGCACAAATTAACAAAAATAAGTTTTTTACACATTTTAAATATTGTTTTTCCCTTACGCTTATACAAAAATATGAAAAAGCCATAGTTTGGAAAACATAAAATTTAAATCTAGAAAAATCAGTCATTTTAGTTGCATACCATCCTCTCCCACAAAAATTTACACAAAATGTAAAAATCAACCAGTTAAGAACACAAATTTTTTTCTTTTTTAGTATGATGATCCGTACTGCCCTTTACCAACAATTCTGAACCTAAATGTCAAAAAATCAATAAGCAAAGAATAAACTTAAATCAACAAAGATCATTATTTTGGAAACATTGTTTTCGATTCGTAAACAAAAGTTTACACAAAATGTAGAACAGATCGGTTTTTGAGAAACACATCTAAATCAACAAAAATAATTTCATTCAGCATGTCGTATATTGCCATTACCCATCAATCTTCCACAAAAAGGTTATGAAACACATCAAAATTTAGAAAAATCAGTCATTTCAGTGCATACAGTCTTCGCCCATTAGATTACAAAATCAGAAACAAAACAATAATAAAAAACTTAACACACACACTTTAAATTCTATAAAATTCGTTCCACTTGTCATTTGTAAAGTGCACAGGTAATGTGAAAAAAAATATAGATGAATTCCAGCGTGACGTCATTTGTTTACTTTTTAGCGGTAAGCTCCTTGGCTCTGGCTTTTGCGTGGCAGGAAAAAAGATGCTAGGATTTGGTGAAGAAAGGTCTTTTACTGTGGATTTCTTCTAACGGGGACATTGTTGGGGTTATAAACTATTATCGAGTGTAGGTTGATGCCTTCTGGTTTATTTGAATTCATTAAAACAGTCATAAGAATGCCTTCGTTTGAAGAAATGAACTGATAATTACTTTGCTTCACCTAGCACCCCAATCTTTTTCCCTGCCACGCAAATGCCAAAGCCGAAAGAGCTTACCACTGAAAATGTAAACAACGGAATTCATCTATACTCTAATGGGCATAAAAATACATCCTACTATCCTGCAAAAGTTCAAGTCTTTGAAAGATTTTGTAGGTAGCTAGCTAGCTTGTTACATCATAATTCGTGCTCATAAAAGAAGAGAAATTTGGAAACTATAGTAGTTAGCTATAGATAATTAAAAAAGAGGAATAACAACATGTCATAGGTTAGAGCTAGCCATGGGATGGGGAGCTGGACTTGGAGGGGAGCAACTTTAGAATACCATCGCAGATTTTTAATTTGTAACGATCCAACGAGCCAACGATCCAATGAGCCAACGAACCAACATAGCCAACGAGCCAACATAGCCAACGGCCAACGAACCAACATAGCCAACGAGCCAACGAGCCAACAAGCCAACGAACCAACATAGCCAACATAGCCAACGAACCAACATAGCCAACGAGCCAACGAACCAACATAGCCAACGAGCCAACGAACCAACATAGCCAACGAGCCAACGAGCCAACATAGCCAATTATCATTTTATTTTTAGAATTTAAAGAACGACATTGGATAATGAAGGATATAGAATACATAAATATATAAGATTGATTTTCAACAAAGATATATATTTGCTTTTAAATTATATAAGGAAACAATATTTTGTATAATGATAAATAAAATTAAAACAGAGTCTATTAGTTCTAATATCAAATAATTACAATTGATAGGCATTAAATCTTTCGATGAACTATAAAGATGTTGAATGACGAACGTTTACTTTTTTAAAGTCAAACAAAGAACGACATGATTAGATACTCGAGTTTTTTTTCTTTAATTAAATAATGACCAACCTCGACCCTAGGGGAGCGTTCACATATTACGTAATCAATTTTTTGCCTTACTCCCCCCTCCCCCATGTAATCAGTCGTAATCATTTGGTTGACCCCCTCCCAAAATTACGTCATCATCTACTTAACCTTTTTTTTGATTTGCTATGTCATCAAACCACTTGACCCCCTCCCCCATAATCAAGCGTAAGCAATTTCGATGACCCCCCTCTCCCCAACTTTATTACGTAATATGTGAACGCTCCCTAGGGCTTTTTCACTTATTCGTATCGCCGTCCCATTAAAGAGACCAAGAGTAGTTGAATAATGACTTCTAAAATACCCACGTTATTTAAATACTCAAGAAGAATTTACTTATCTAACACAAGATTAATTGTTGTTTCCGAAACACATTTAGGTATGTTAGCATTCTTTTTCCTTTCGTACACTTCTTTGTCCAAACCAGACTGGATAGCATGCGGCAAAGCATGGAGGCTAACATTAGCTAGCTAACAGTAGCTAAGACACCCAGTTAAATATACTTAAACTGGGAACACTTACCTAAAACTAAAGCTAGCTATTTATGCTTAGTAAAAGACATATAAAGAGAAGCAATAGTAATGTAAAATTAATAACATTACAGTTCAACAAACCAAAGTTTTCCGTTTTTTAGTCAGCCAACAGCTTTATGTAGCATTTTGAATTTTAGGACAATACATTAGTTACGCGCCAGGGCACATGAATTATGCAACGTAAACAAATATGGCTACATACGCAGTAAAGTATGAAACTGTGGCTTTCCCTAGGAAATGCGAGTCTGCTTGCTCCACCGACATAAAAACCAAACGTCTAAAAATATCAAAGTTCTTACTATTTCTGATTTCAAATCCACTTTAAACTCTAACCTTTGTTTTCTACTTCTAACTTTACTTTACATCTAGCTCCACTTCTCACTTCACTTTTCTACTTCTTCACTTGGTCTCTTTTCTTTTTAAATATATAGCTTTGCTTTTTTAAACCACTTTTTTTCCTTTTTTCAAGGTAAAGGGATCGTTCTTCTGTGCTTTTTTTTGTTGGCCTTTATTTTCTACTTCTAAGTTTACTTTACTTCCAGCTCGACGGAGGTCCACTTTCACTTCCAACTTCACTTTTCTACTTCTTTACTTGGACTTTTTTCTTTTTAAATATGCTTTTTTGAACCACTTATTTTACTTTTTTCAAGATCGTTCTTTTGTGGGTTTTTTGGTGGCGAGAGGACACCATTTTTCGAAAGTTAGCCGTTAAATTTATTTCAGCAAATCAAATTGAGTCATTTTCATCACGTGATGTAAACAAAGTAAACCCGCTGGCAAAATAGACATATTTTTTTCGGTAACATCAAAGATTTTTACGGCGACATCAAAGGAAAATGACGATATCAACTTTGCCTGTCACAGACAGACGGACACACTCTCCGTATTATTATAAGAGATACACTATAAATATGGAACTGAGGTCATACAGTACCAGGAAAGTCCGTATTTATATGGTTAATTAGCCGGTACTAGTTTGAAAATGAATATCTTTCATGCACGGTCGTTTCTTGTTCTTATTTTGTTTTTTATTGGAGCATAACATGCTATGAAACTAGGTAGATGACTATTGGAAGATCGATATCGAAGAAAAGTGTAGAAATTGAAGAAATAAGATCTCTACCGTATAATTAGCCACACAAGCAGCTAATTTTACTGTGTACTGTATAATTTCCTGTACTGGCTAACTGTCCTTTACAGGCTAAGTATCAGTTCTTCCCGACTGGTTAAGTTATGATTAAAAAAATTGTTAGGCTACTTGCATTTTTTCACTAATGTATGTTGTAAATTAATCTGCATGCAAAAACTAGATTTTAATTTCAAGATCAAAAAATGCCTCCACTCAAAATTAAAGTTTGTAATAGGCTGGTTGGTCTAGGGCTTATTGCATGTTTATTTTGCCTGTCGATTTGCACAAAAGATCTTGGGAATATATGAAACTAGTCTGAAATTGCTCAGATTTGTAGAAATTTTCTGGAGACCATGTCTGAAAGGGCGTTCTATTGGACTAGCCTTCAACCCATGAAACAAGGGTTGGCTCAGATATTTTTAGACTTGCCATCCCTTTTTCGGGCGTCCTCAGCGCAAAATAACAATTCGGCTACCAGTTTGAATAAAATATGTATATTATTGAGCTTGCTGCTCAGTGACTAAACAGGAGGGGTTCTACAATTTTGCCAGCCTGTTTAATTTTTCCTCTGTAAAACAAGCACCAAAAGCTCATTTTTTATTAGTTATGCTATGAATAAAGTACTTTCAATGTAAGCTCAAATAGAGCCTGTTTTTTGTGATACACACTTTTTTTGTATAAGAAACACGCTTATAAGAAACCCGAGGCTCAAAATTTGAAAATATTAAGAAAATTAGCTTGGCTCAGCACCTCAAGCTCCTCCAGACCATAAACTATTACAGAAAATATTACAGTGAGCTCTTAGCACTTTTTTTAATTGATCAAATAGCAGACAAAACTAGAACTATATATTAAGAAAGAAACAACCCTTCATTTCCAAAAGCGATATGAATTATCAGAAAGCAATACTCATACTACTAACACAGCACTGGTATATATCACTTATGTACAAACAAAATCATTTGAACTTTAAAGAAATAGGTCAAAAATGTTTCCATCGTTGGTAAGCTCATCTACTTCCATGTCGTCAAAATTAAGAAACTGTTAAGAAACTTTTAGCCTCAAAATCAGAAAAAAATAAGAAACTTGAGCCTCAGTAGTCAAAACTGGTTTCTTATAAAAAAAACAGCGTGTACAGTATATATATTCAATCTTGTCTGTGAGAGGTAATTAATTGGCATGGTATGTTTTCGACAGACTGTAGCCTGTTTATTATTTTATTTGATCTGAAGTTACATGGGTGTTTTTTTTTTGAAACGGCATTTCTAAAAGGGCTTCTCATTGGATGTGTAACACATTTACCTGTATCCTGATGGTCAATGTGGTTTATTGTATCGACTGCTTTACTGGTCATTGTTTAACATTAGTTTTGCAACCTTTATAGGGAAACAGATTAAGTGAAATAAAATGTGTCGTCTGACAGTTTTTGCTATAGCAGACCTTCGTAAGAGTTTTACTGGAAGCACTCCACACTGATTGTGCGAAATGGTTTAACTGGACTATGTGGTCAACCTAAATTGCAATGCTAACCTTTTGTTGCTTTAATGAATTTCTTATCTTCCATGCTTTAAAGTGTATTCTTGATGCTGCATATACTTTATTGACATAAACTAGCTCCTATGCAGGGATTTTGTTTTATTAAAACATGCTTTTACTGGCACAACTTTTATGAGAAACCTTATTTACTCAAAAAATGATGTAACTTTATTTCATTATATTTCAGTCTTGCGTTTGTGAAAAGGTTTAAAAAAACGATTTTTAGTAATTAGTCTAGCATCACCTGTTGCAAATGCTAGGCAAGTTTTTTATTGACTTGCGATACGTCGATGATTAGAAATAGGCTTTGTGTATCCTAGAGTAACAAAAAAAACCAGCTCCGTTTTAACATTGGTTCCACAGCTTCATAGCTATACAGCTATCTTGTTATTACTATATTCGCATGTTTGCGTGAAGGTGATCGAATTCCGTGCCGGATAGGGTGTCTGCTAACATGAAACTGAGCCTATCCGATATGTGAAACGAATTGGGTCCGTTTCGATACAAAAAGTGGAATGACTTCGCTCCGACTGAAACGGCATTCGTCTGAACAAAAGACGAAAAACAAAATAACGACATTAAAAGGTAAACAAATGCTCCATTCTTTAATTAATAAATGAGGTGAATACCTTTTTGAGTCAAAAAAATTTTCTCTGGACTAGCATTTTTGCAAGACATTGAAAATTCTAAAAGTCGACACTAAAAAATGTCATACTTCTAGAAAAGTTTATTTTTTAAACTATCACTTTTTCTTGAGTTTAAGTATAAAAAACTATTATTGTCTAAAGTGCTTCAGCACGCTGCAATAATATTAAAGGAGACAAAAAAGACCTGGGAAAAGCGTTTTAAAAAAGCGTTATTTTGTTTAGTAAATTCCCTTTCTGCAAAATAAAAACTTACCACAAGCTTCTTTAATAACAAGTTTATTATTGGTTACTCTTGATAACAAGTTTATTATTGGTTACTCTTGATAAAATTGAACAACAAATATATGTTTTAACATCATCACCTTACCTCTATCACGCCCGCATTCCTGCCCCTCTTGCTGGCTTTTTATAGTCTTGTATACAATAGAGGAGTAATAAGGAACAAAAAAATAACACAATAGCTAATATGAAGACTTGTTCTAAGACTCTTATTTATGTACATAATTTTACAAAGGACTCTTTAAAACAGAGTGATTATTAAAATGAAGCTTCCCAAACATTTTGATGTTAATTTTCAGTGGTTGGATTTTTACTTGCTTCGTTCACATCAGTCGTGGTGCCTGACTGTTTACATTTCGTTCGACGATTTTGGAACCAAATTTTGACCTAAAAAATGAAGTATTTGCGTTATTTTAGACTAAGAATAAAACAGTGTTTGTCTTTACATAAACTTATTAGTGGCAATCAGAATAAAAGAGTGTTTGTCTTTACATAAACTTATTAGTGGCAATCAGATTAAATCAGTGTTTGTCTTTACATAAACTTATTAGTGGCAATCAGATTAAATCGAAATGAGAAAGCTGACTTTTTTTCCTTTCTTAGAAAGTATGTGATGCAACGCATAAGTTCTTATCACCATGGAAACGCGTAATGTTTATTCTTTTCAAAATGCCTCATCCCTCAAAGAAAATAATCATTGATCGTCTACTAATTCGCATTCTGTGGACTAATTACATCTCATTAAAGCGCATTGTGAGGGGGTTTTTCCACTTTTTTCTTTTTTAATTAGGCAGACAAAAATAACGCGGGTCATTTACGCATATTGTCATACCAATGTAATTATTCGTCCATACCACACCATCCTACTCCTTACGTCATAACAACAGATCACTTGGCAACGTAAATAAATAGCTAATAACAAGTGTTGCCAAGCAACTGTATTTTACTAATGAACTTCAAAAGCCTAATTAGTCGCTTCCTAATTTGATGCAAAATAGTTTAAAATTGTTTCCGATTTAGGATTATTTCAGATTTGTTGTTCGCGTAGGAACGCGGTAACAAATATTGAGTCGTTCATACGACGTAGTGAAAAAGTGAATCTCGTCTCTAAAGAATACAAATATTGAGATTTTGCGGAAATTTCTCAGAATAAAAATATATAATTTTGTTAAGGATCGTTTTCATAAGCAGACGTCTTCTTAATTAAAATGAGGCTCGGTTTAACGATATTTAAAAGAGTGTCGTAAATAGCGCGGTATTCAAAATAGTGGAGGTAAATAACGCGATATTCAAAATGGTGGAGGTAAATGGCGCGATATTCAAAATGGTGGAGGGTAAATAGCGCGATATTCAAAATGGTAGAGGTAAATAGCACAATATTGAAAATAGTATTTAAAATGGTGGAGGTAAAAAGCGCGATATTCAAAATGGTGGAGGTAAAATAGCCAAACTTACTTGTTGTTCTTTCAGCTTTAAGTCTTTAGCTAACATTTGTCTATCTTCACCAACAATGAAACTGCATTCTTTAAACTTCTCCTCTAACTTTCGTAATTGACTTGGCGTAAAAATCGTTCTTTGACGTTTTCGTATTCCTCTTGATATCCCAGGCGATACATTGTAGTCGGTTGATGAGGCGCCTAAGGTGTAAAAAGGTAATTCAGATTATTCGATGTCACGATTTATCGGGTTAGTTAATGGTTTTTGTGCCAACGCATTTGTTAGTGTCACTTCACAGTGATTGCGACATTGTTGCTATATTTTAAATCAACAGGTATGGTAGGGTTTTTAATTGCTTTATAATATGGAGGCGTCATTGAAGAGACTTTATAATTGCATATCATTGAATAGAAGGTCGTTGTTGATCACTGTGTGGTCGAAAAGTATGGTATAAATCCTTATTATTTTTTTTTCAAAGTGGACTGTACAACCTCTCTTAAATAATGGTTTAAAACGAAATTAAGTTTCTCTAGTTTTTGCAGTGACGATTTGATAATATTGAAGTTGATAACACAAAACCAATTTTAGAACTAAAACATGTGAATGTTCTTCACTCGAAATTAAGGGGAGAAACTAGATGTCATTGCTGAATGCCTCCCAAACCCTTAAAAAACTAGCAAACTTTTTTCTTGAATAAAAAAGGTTTAGGTACTTAATGATGAGCTTAGTATAGAACAAATAAATAAATTCAAATCCTACCTGATCCAAGTCTCGCTCGCAGTTCACTGGATTGGATATGGCTTGTAGGAGGAAACACAAATCGAGTATTCAAGTGATGTGAATGAATGGGAGATAGAGCAGAGTTAAAACTGGGAGAAGGAATGTCTTTCTTGTGGCAATTCTCAAACACATTTTCTCTCGTATTATTATCATTGTTGTTGTTTTGCTCATTATAAAGAACTGTTAGTTGCTGAGTTTTATATTGTGCTGATGAATGCTGGAATAGATCTTTCTCTCGTGTTGTACTCAATCTTTCATAAGGAGAAAACGACGGCAACCTCGACCTATATGTTGGTGAAATATCTTTGTATGTAGGTGATCGAAGTTTAGGTCGCATTGATTGATTGGTAGACAAGCCAGCTCGATAGCTGAAAGATAGAGGGCCATAGATAGGTGATGTAGATCGGTAACTAGGTGAAATCGATTGGTAGGTAGGGGATACATCTCGATACATTGGTGAGGAAAGTTGATATTCACGTGTAGCCACTGGAGACTTTTCACGCGATGAATACTCTTTAAAAAAGTCTTCATCAGACAATCTTCGTACGACTGAGTCTTCACTGCGTGCACTGCATATGACGGGTACCCTCCGCGACAGCGATGGTGCGTCACTCAAATGTGGTGTGGTGGAATATATTCCTTCGTGTCGATGGCACGATCTGCAGCATTCACATGTTACAACCATCTTTGAAGCCAACGCTTTCTCATGTCTTTCCATCATATCTGAAAGACAAAGTTTGATTGAGTTTATTTTAAGCGCAACAAAATGCAGAGGCGGAAATCTGCAAAAGACGTCCTGCAATAAAAACTGTAATTAATGTCTAATAACCATACACGTAATTGAGATTTGTCACGTGATCCGATTGTGTTTTGAGGTCACTGCTATTAACTGATTGTTTTTAATGAGTTGTTAATATCACTGAATAAAAAATTGTGTAAACAATATAATAAACAAAAATGACTGTCAACAAACCGTAACCAGCGCGACGTCATTGCTTCGCTAATATTGTATTGGTTGTGTTATTACATGGTATATCAAGACGTTTCCCGCATGCTTATGATGTTATTTCATTTTTGTTATGAAATCTGTTAGTATTTGTGGTCGCAGAAATAAAACTTAAGAACTTATAAAAACTTCACAAGCCGCCTGTTCAACTTTTATGAGTTATATGCAGAGCAACTAGCTTTTATACTTGTCAAAAGTTAACATAAACAAAGTTATAGCTAGGTATATTAAGGTTTTTACCCCTATAATCTAAACTGTTCTAAAGGGAAACGTTTACAGCTGCTTTAAATAAGATTTTACTGGTAAAAGAAACAGCAAGAAGAGACTAAGTTAGGTCATAAAGATAAAAATAGATGTTCACCAAATGTGTTGACCTTTTTGTTAGCAACAGATGACATAAAATAGTTATCAAAGAAAGTCGTTCAAATATAAAAAATATTTGTTAAAATTGGCGAAACTTTCTTTAAAAAAGAAGAATATAGTTAAAAAAAAATCAGTTCCATTTCCTTTTAGATCTTATGCTTCCAAAAAATCTCTAAACTTCATTATTCGCCATTTTATCCTACTTGGTAATGCTTTTTACCTACAAGAATGCTTGCGCATCTACAAAGATTAGCAAAGGGTTGTAAATTTTTCTAAACATTGGTAAGTTATCCTCGCCATCTTCGCTTTTGATGATTCATCCCCCTTAGAATAAATTATGTATTTTATTGGTCATTTTTAGGTTCTCCAAAAGATAAAAATCCTACTGGTCCTACAAGTCTAATTTTAATCTCAGCTGGTATCAAATCTGATGTGTGGAACGTGTAAGGAAATTTAAAAATAAACGTTTTTTAGGAAAATAAGTTTATAAGAACGTTGAGGTTGATAATCGTTTAACAATTCAGATCCCTTTCAGACAATGCGCAGTCTCAGTGAATAGTAAAAACCAAATGTGTTTGATAGAATAAACATAACAAAATCATGATAACGTCATTAAATTCTAACTCTGTCATATCTTTAGGTTTGTTTGTTGCTGTGGAGAAACTTGGTTTACAACGCTTATCACGCAAAAAATAAGAATATTCAGCGTCACTGAAAATTCAGAAAGCACAGATTTCTGTACGTAAACAATGACTGAATAAGTGCAAATTTTAATTTTTTGTGTGCGCGAGGAAGTTGCGAGAGAGGTATTTAACACAA